>JACEFZ010017350.1:27500-334824 GCA_014155875.1 Cepaea nemoralis | reverse complement strand
AATATGTACCTACAAATATATTAGTAGTAAAGGCGGCATGCGTTATTTTGACCATATCAGCCGTCCGGTGCCGAGTGGTCTAAGACACATAGGCCTACAGGCTGGCAATTGGGCCAAATAGGCATGAATAAATTGTGGAGGGGGACAGATAGAACTACAACAATTAGACGTTTAACTGCACGCATCTTTCCCATTGCAACATACACCTGTGAGACCTGGACACTTACTAAACAAGCTGAACAGCGCATACATGTCTTTGAATATAAATGTTATAGACGAGTTGTAAGAATATCCTGGTTACAGAAAAGAGCAAATGCATCTATACAAGCGCTGAATATCTAAGAAGGTTGGCTCATCATCATGTGCCATGCCG
The DNA here is from genome assembly GCA_014155875.1 of Cepaea nemoralis. Classification (NCBI taxonomy): domain Eukaryota; kingdom Metazoa; phylum Mollusca; class Gastropoda; order Stylommatophora; family Helicidae; genus Cepaea; species Cepaea nemoralis. Next base: position 334,451 of record JACEFZ010017350.1, on the reverse strand, counting down.
GTAAGCGTGGGCGATCATGTTTCGTCATCTCATTCGATCACCAGAGTCGTGGATCAGCTCCGAGTTCTTGTCTCGCCCATGCCACGTGGCCAAGCCATCCAGGTATTTACTTCTCTGCCTTCCCCTCGACCTTGCCAGTTGTCACCAAGTTCTCCAATTTATTTCTTCCCATAACGTGGCCAAAAAACTGTGACTGTCTACCTCTAATTCTTTTTTTTTGCGCTCGCTCACTCGCTTTGAGCTCAAGCGTAGTACATTCACACTATTTATAGTAGTGATGGACTGAATTTTGTGTGTGGATTAGCTGTCCCTATTCACAGTGTCCCTCGCCAATAGGCGAACCCACTCCGACTTCAGAGGTACGTGTAATTTACGTCCCCAAGTCAAGAACGACAGGTCAACATTTTAGTCCAGCTGTCCGGTGTAGGGGATGAACCGCTTACCTCGGCATCAGCACACCGGATGTTTAAGAACACGCGTACTTGCCCATTATGCCATGCGGACCTGCAGGTCTACGTTTAATTTCTCTAATCAGTTTACGATTTTCATTTGTGTCTTGTTGGACTTATTGTCATTGGTTGTTGTTTTTTTTTGGGGTCCTGTCTGTCCATGGTATTCTTTGCATTTTCATCAGAAACAACATTTCCACAGCCATCCGATGTTTTTCAGTCTGTTTGTCCATTGTCTACTAAAGGCGATAGATTGGCTACTGAAGACGATAAAACAAAGCAAATTGAAATATTTTGGTCACTTAAAACGTCACGAAAGTTTGGATAGAACAAACAATAATGGAGGAGTATTTGCCCTGGAAGAGAAGAAGAGGAAGGCCACAGAGAAGATTTGTGCAGGATGTGGCGGATGATCTCCAGATGGGTGTATCGGACGCGGGACACTTATGATCGAGAAGTTTTCCGGAAGGTTGTAGTGGGAGGGAAGTTCTGCAAGGGGCATGCTGCTGAATAAATGTAAGAATGAATGAATGTATGAGAATGAATGAATGAATGAATGAATGAATGAATGAATGAATGCGTGGAACAGGGTCCTTTGCTAACTAACTTACTTACATATCTATTTACTTACTTATCTATTTACTTATTTATCTATTTATTTACTTATCTATTTACGTACTTGTCTATTAACTTACTTATCTATTTTTTTACTTATCTATGTACTTACTTATCTACTTACTTACGTATCTATTTACTTACTTATGTATTCACCAATTTATCTATTTAATTACTTATCTATTTACTTACTTATCTATTCACCCACTTTTCTATTTACTTACTTATTTATTTACTTACTTTGTTATCTACTTACTTACGTATCTATTTACTTACTTCTCTATTTAATTACTTATCTATTTAATTACTTATCTATTTAATTACTTATCTATTTAATTACTTATCTATTTAATTACTTATCTATTCATCACTTATCTACGTACTTACTTATCTACGTACTTACTTATCTACGTACTTACTTATCTATTTACCTACTTACTAACTTATCTATTTACTTACCTATCTATTTACTTAGTTATCTATTTACTTACTTACTTATATATTTACTTACTTATCTATTCATCCACTTATCTATTTACTTACTTATCTATTTACTTATTTATCTATTTACTTACTTATCTATTTACTTACTTATCTAGTTACTTACTTATCTATTTACTTACTTATCTATTTACTTACTTATCTAGTTACTGATGTGTGTGTTTACTTACTTATCTATTTACTTACTTATCTAGTTACTTACTTATCTATTTACTTACTTATCTAGTTACTGATGTGTGTGTTTACTTACTTATCTATTTACTTACTTATCTAGTTACTTATGTGTGTGTTTACTTACTTATCTATTTACTTACTTATCTATTTACTTACTTATCTATTTACTTACTTATCTATTTACTTACTTATCTATTTACTTACTTATCTAGTTACTGATGTGTGTGTTTACTTACTTATCTATTTACTTACTTATCTATTTACTTACTTATCTAGTTACTTATGTGTGTGTTTACTTATTTATCTATTTACTTAGTAAAATGAGACAAGAAAAACAGTTTGTTTTTGTTGTTTTTTTTTTTTTTTGGGGGGGGGGGGGGGCCGCGCTCGCTCGATTTGAACTCAAGCGTAGTCCAAACACACTATGTACATTAGTCATTGACTGAATTTTGCGCGTGGATTAGCTTTCCCTATTAATAGTGTCCCTCGCCATCAGGTGAACCCACTCCCACTTCAGAGGTACTTGTAATTTACGTCCCCAAGTCAAGGACGACAGGTCAACATTCAAGTCCAGCTGTCCAGTGTAGGGGTTGAACCGCTAACCTCGGCAACAACACAACGGATGTTTAAGAACATGCGTTCTGACCCATTCGGCCATGCAGGCCTGCAAACAGTATTGTAAAATGACAAGCATGGAATAAGTCGCCATCACCAGAAGTTAGAACTCTGGCATTCTACCTAGTGTCACCGTCTGGCTGTGTACTCTGGGCAGTGAGTGAACAAGCCACACACAACATCCTGGCAGCCACACACAACATCCTGGCAGCCACACACAACATCCTGGCAGCCACACACAACATCCTGGCAGCCACACACAACATCCTGGCAGCCACACACAACATCCTGGCAGCCACACACAACATCCTGGCAGCCAAAGACGTGTGGTCTTATAGAAGAACGATTCGGACAACCAACATGAGAAATCTAAATGTTTACAAAGACAACCAACAAACAGGGAAAGGAGGGGGTCAACATTTATGGCGAAGTTACAACATGAGGAAAACTGGAACATGCAGTAACAATTGGAAGAAGTTGGGCGAAGATTCGCGACAACCGAGCATGGCATTGACAAATGTCAACACATGACCTGACATCTTGTTGGAGACCGGGAGAAGCGGGGAAGCATGTTCGCCCACTCCATGTTTGGCGTGGCACTTGATGATGAATCTGTTACCGTATCAATTCGTGTACTGCCTGTTTATTTATGCGTCTGGGGAGAAATACAATTTGGATTCCTCAACTTTGCGACATTGTGAAGAAATTCCATTTACATGATATTTCGGATTCCCATGGGGAAATTAGTTCGTGCTAGTGCCGGTACAGAGTTTCATTCTGGAAACATTCACCAGCACGGGAGATCTGCCATGGCTTTCACAGGCCTTACATAAACAGGACAGGGTCGGCAGGCAGCCTGTGTTGACTAGTTAGTGTCGTGGTTGCGTGTTCTGGCAGCACACAGATCTGTGCACGACCCGGCCTGGAAATTGGGTTTCAGCAACTGTTTCAAGAGAATATCGGTCAAACTGGGCACCTGGCTGTGAGTGTAAAACCTTGACCTAGTTTACCCGAGGCTCTGCACAAGACAGCCCAGGGAAAGTCTCGGTCTCTAGCTGAAAATTGGTTAGTCGGTTGTGATCTCCTTGAGGAAGGCTTAATTCTGCGTTCACTCATTTTTAACTCACGCGTAGTTGCTACTACTTCTTATGCACTGGACTTCTTCTGCGTTCATCCGGATAGTTTTTTTCGGACGTGATTGCGTTGTGCCTGTTTACAGCAGAGCTGCGATTTTGCTCCATTAGGCGACACATTCGACTTCTGCGAGCATTTGTTGACCGGGTTAACCTTTCCAGGTGCACTGGACTTATTTTTGCGTGTGGATTCGCTTCCCCTATTACCAGTGTCCCTCGCCATCAGGCGAGCTCACTCCGACGTCTGAGGTACTTGTAATTTACGTCCCCAAGTCAACACATAAATGTCAATTGTCACAAAGAGTCACAAACTGTATCAATGTCTGTGTGTGTTGTGTGTTTCAGCCATAGTATTTCACCTGTTCACCTCATACGATACCTAACCCTGCTGTGTGCACTCAACCAGCTAGGGTGGAAAATGCCAGTCAGCAAAGTGTGCAACTAGAGTTTGTATTATCTTTGTTCAGATTTATAACTGCTTTAAAATTGTGACAAGTCGTCTACGCAATCAGCCGTGAAGAGACTTGATGCAATATATATTTATGCTGAAATATAAAATGGTAGTTCAGGTTTGTAGCTTCAAGAATGCCTCTCAACGTGGAGATTTCCGTACGTTATTCTTGATTCCCGAGAGCTGATAGAATCTGCACAACAATGGAACACACACACACACACACACACACACACACACACACACACACACACACGCACGCACACACACAGACACACACAAGATACAATATTTCAAATTTACAACAACAACAACATGAATATTATTCAAAACAGTTAGTTAGTTAGTTAGTTAGTTAGTTAGTTAGTTAGTTAGTTAGTCGCAGTTCCAACTTCACAGCAACGGGTCGTCACCATTATGCTCCGTTCCTGTGCCAGTGAATATCACACAAAACGCTCCCCACTGCCCAATGTGAAAAGTGGAAAAGACAGGAGTCTTGACAAACAACAGCCCGCACAGATACACTGTGCATAATGCCGCCGCCAGAATGTCAACACACCAGTCCCCCACGAAACACCCAATTCATCTCTGATGGAATCGGCAGTCATTTTCCCATCTGGATGTTTCCTAGATGTTCACCCACACAGTCCACGAAAATACAGTTCATCGTCGATGGCAGTGACAGTCAACCAGAAGCCCAGCAACCACGCATTTCTGCATAAGGCAAAAACCGGTCAACTCTGGGACATAGCCACCTGCCGTCGCTCGGAACATGCAGTCACGTTCCAAAAACTTGGGCAGATTCAAAAGCACTTCACACGAAACTCACAGCTCACAGTGTCACGCCACGCACTCACTCAATAGCAGGGCGACGGAACCATCAAGCCTCCTTAGTCGCCTCTTACGACATGCGTGGTAGGCTGCAGTGTTGCTATTCTTTACTTCCCTTATGGGCCCCGGCAACACACGGGAGATTCAAAACAGTGTTTTCCCGTAGTCAATTTGAATAACGAAGACACGAACAATAGATTGCACGATTTATTGCCTGGCATATTTCTCTGCATCTCGTCAGGTATATACTGAAGAAATCACACAACATAAACTAAAGTGATTAGATAAATACTTCAAGCTTAAATATACACATATTCGCACAATAATTTAAATTGTCTACCACGGTAATTTTAAACTGACTATCATGTCTGTCTGCGTGCACAAAACTGGCTTATGCATATTAATGGTGGTGGCTTCTGCCATCTTTAACATGCGACTATTTTGTGTGTTAAACAACACGCGAAACGCATTGTCCCCATCAAACCCGTCACCGGTTACCAGAATGTGCCGTCCAATCGATGACGTAGAGGTTTGTGGTGTGTCGGCTTGGCCAGATTCCCATCGTCTTTGAGTATTACTCTGTCAATCCAATTGGGTGTGTGTTAGACCACCCTGTTATTTATTATTTGTATTTTTTACTGAATTACTAACGCGCCCGATGAGCGAACTGATCTGCCTGTCTACAAACTTCTGTCAATGTTGGTTTATCGAATTTATGTCGGCATACATCATCATCATCTAACGCTTGGAAAACTGATGGTTTGTTTGACACGGACGATGTTGATTTCTGGACGTGTGCTTGCTGCCGGTTCCCCGGTGTAGAATGTCCAGCCAGTCTACGCTTGCCGTGCTGTGCTGCAGTGTTGTTGCACACATAACCCATCTCACAAACAACATCGCACACTTACAACATGATCTCAGCGGCTGTTTTCTAAACTCCCAAACATATTCTCTGAACTTATGGTTTGTTGAAAGCCTTGCCTAAGGCATCCTCAGCCGAGACTGATGCAACACACAGCGTCAGACTGTCGTCCTCTTCTTCTTTCGTTCTTTATCCTCTACTGATGTATAGGCATGTAACCGAGTCACGCCAAGCTCGCCTATCCCCAGCTATTTCACGCAGCTCCGTGCACACCACCTCACTATATAGTTCATATATGTATCTACTTCTCTTCACTGTGATTTAGGTCCTCCTCTATTCCTTCTACCCCGTGGATTCCATTCAAAGGCTGTTCTCATTATACTGTTCTCAAATTGTCTCAATATATGGCTGCCAAGTTGCAACAGAGCTCATGACGGCACAAGTAGATGGAGCAAAACTCTCAAATGAAAAACGCAGAGATAATTAGGCTTCTGACGCATCACGTCAGCTTTGTTGATCAATAGTTACGGCATTCAGATCATGGAGTTGACCCAAGAAGCAGAGAGTTGAAGTTGGCTGGAACTTGGAGCGACTACTGACTGGCAGGACTACGTTATCATTATACAGAATGCAGAGGACAACGAGAAGAGTTGGAACAAGGTATATGAGCCCGAAATAACGGACAGAAGGCAACATATCCAAATGGGACTTGGCACCTCACAACAAGGTCAAACCGATTCTAGATTAGTAATGATAGAAGGATAGCGGCAGGAATTATTAGAGTCTAGTGGTCTCAACGATCTATTATTCATATTTCATATTGTAAGTACCGGCCCGTCTCACCATCAGAGACACGGTATAGATATATTATTGACTTTCAAGGATTGTTTTGAAAATACACTGGAGTATATGATTTGCCGGCCTTCAGACCTGTTATTGCCGTTACCTGCTTCTGGATTTGTTGAAACTGTGTCGTACCCTGGACACCTTGCCTATTGATGATTTACATTGAATACTGTTAAGACACTTTTCAGCAATGGCCTATCCATTTTCTTTGTGTAATTCTCTCCATGTGCTGCTCATTGGTGATCTGTGATACCATCTTAGTCCGTTTATCTTGTACAGACACCAGTGAATGAATGTTTCCAGGAGACTGTAATGACACACTGCAATTTTTCAATTTATTATTTTATTGCAACCTTCCCCCTAATAACCTCACCCAGCCTGCCTCAGCGACAATAAGTCATCTGAGATGACATTCGTATTATAGCCGCAGACAAGTTCAATTTATCTAGAATTATCTATGTTAATCGCCATCTTCCAAGTTTGCCGTCAAGCGTCGTGGGGAGGACAAGTTGACTTTCCTGGCCCGATGGGTGGGTGTGTGGTTATACATACAATGTATTTGATGTCGCCAATCTGTTTTCTTCTCTGGCGATCTCTTACTCTCGTATCAGAGCTTCCGGGAAGGTTAACCCGGTCAACAAATGCCCGCAGAAGTCGGATGTGTCGGCCTAACGGCGCAAGAACGCAGTTCTGCTGTAAACAGGCACAACGCAATCACGTCTGAAAAAAAAACTCTCCTGATGAACGACGAAGAAGAAGTATAAAAGCTTCTTTGGTGTAGCGCCAGTGTTAATCAGACTATTTACAAATAGAGAAAATGACTTCATAATAGTAATAATGAACAATAAAAAACAAACCGCCCCCCCCCCCCTCCAAAAAAAACAACCGACAAGACATGTCTGCACTCTAAACATTAACCACTCTAACCAAGACGTGAATAAACTCTAAACATTGCCTACTCTATGATCTCTCTACTCTATGATACTCATCTGAGATATGTCGGGAAGACAGGATTATGTCTTGGGGACAGATTTCGACAACATCTTTCTGACATCACCAGCGGCGCCCAGAAACCAGTATCCATACATTTCAACAGTCCTGACCACCATGGCGTAGCCGACATACAGGTCACGGCCATCAAATCATGCGCATCCCACGAACGGGATCGGAAGACATTGGAACACCGTCTCATCTTCCAGTTGGGCACACTCTCCCCTCACGGCCTTAATGTCCAACACAGCTTCATTTAACTTCCCACCCCACCCCTCCCACCGCTAGCTTACAGTCCACCATCTGGGTACGTGCAGATCCTTTGTATGACATCACAGTCAACTCTCTTGGCGGATTTACGTTCGGTGTTTTGCCATCCTTTTCTGAACGACCGCCACTCATGCCTCTCTGTGTGTACTAACACTATATAGGTTTCCGCAGCTGTGTTTCGAGCGCTTAACGATAATTGCTAATTGTCATCTGCGTCCGTAACATCTTTGCCGGTCTCTAATTTCACTTTTCCGCACACATGGGCGCGTCTCCACCCCACTCCCTTCCCGCTTGACCTTTGACCCGTGTACCATACATCCGGTCTATTGATCCACTGGCGCCCTACGTGTGTCAGACCTTCCAAGCTAGGACACAGTATTCAGATGAGTACATTTTATTTTAATTAGTTTAATAGTTTAATATTGTCATAGTGTGTTTCATGTAGTTTTGTGTTGGTTTGTATTTGTTTGTCCTGTGCTGACGAAGGCTTTGGCCGCAACGTCCAATTTGTCTCTTGTAGTCGTGTTTTAGTAAAGCTCACAATCTACTTCTCGATTTATTGCCTGGCATATTTCGCTGCATCTCGTCAGGTACATACTGCAGAACTCACACAACTTACGTGAAATTAACTAGATAAATCCTTCAAGTTGAAATATACACAATTTCGCACAGTAATGTCGATTGTCTACCACGGTAATTTTAAGCTGACTAACATGTCTTTCTGTGATTACCAGATCACCAGATATCAGATATCAGATTACCAGAGAAAAATGGATGTAATATTGTCAGACGAATCCAAATTCAGGATAGATCAAAAAGTAAACAAGTCGGAGGACCTGGATGCTATAATGAGGAAAGAGATCCAGTCACTTGTGAATGCGGGACTCATCAGTGAGGCCACTGCAAAAACGCTCACACCACGCGGCTCGCACACTCCTCAGATGTACGGTCTACCCAAACTTCACAAGCCCGGCATCCCGCTAAGACCTATCCTGTCCATGGTTAACTCTGCACAACACCGAATGGCGAGATGGTTAGCCGAAATGTTAAAACCAGTACGACAGTCCTTCGATCCAAAAATACTCAGAGATACATTCCAACTGGTGGAATTATTGGATACTATGGACATAAATAACAAACACATGGCATCCATGGATATAGCCTCCCTATTCACTAACGTTCCATTAGAGGAGACAGTGAAAATAATAAGGGAACGCATTGAAGACAAACAACTAAAATTAGGCATACCAACACCTATTCTGGAGAGGCTACTACTACTATGTACCGCCAACATCCTATTCAATTTTCAAACTAAGTCATACCGCCAAATTGACGGAGTGGCCATGGGGAGTCCTCTTGGTCCTATTCTAGCGGACATCTTCATGGCACACTTAGAAGAAAAGAGATCCTCAGACATCAACAACTTGGCCTTTTACCGGCGTTATGTGGACGATATACTAATCATCACCACAGACGAGCTACAGGCAACATCGTTTCAGGCCACAATGAACAAGACGCATAAAAACATCTCTCTATCTATGGAACACGAACACAACGAAGCGTTACCGTTCCTAGATATTCTAATGAGACGTAGAGCAGACGGCACAATTCAAAGATCGGTGTATCGCAAAGAAACATGGACTGGCCAATACCTAAATTTTCAGAGCTTCACACCTGTCCAGTACAAACGGGGCTTAGTACGGACCTTGTTTGACCGTGCTAGAAAGATATGCACCCAGGACACACTGACAGAGGAATTTGAAACTCTGAAGAATGTCTTAAACCTGAATGGGTACTCCACAGGATTTATAAAGCGCCATTGCCAACAGCCCAAACCCAAAGCAGACGTAACTACAGTCCCTAAACTCAAGGTATTCATCCAGCTAACCTTTCGAGGGGATGACGTAATGCAACGTCTACAAGACCGGCTTACTACAGCAGTAGGTCAAACATTCTGTGCGGCAACTCCAGTCATTAGATGTAAAACCGTACCCATTCCTACACCAACAGTCAAAGAGCCTGTTCCTCTGTACGCCACAAACAATTGTATTTACCAATTCACATGTAGATGCCAGGCCGTTTACATTGGCCGAACGGAGAGACAGCTTAACAAACGGGTGTTAGAACACATACCTCAATGGGTCAACAAGATACAACACACAGGAGATGATAGCCACGAGGAGCCGACACACCGGAAGCTCCCGGCGTCTTCAATCGGCAAGCACATTGTTGCCAGTCGCCATGTTGTGTCCAGAGAGACTGCATTTCGCGTGTTGTTTAGAACACAGAATACTCGCTTGTTAAAATTTGCAGAAGCAATTATGATCTATCAACGCAAGCCAGAATTGTGTAAACAGAAAGACATGTTAGTCAGCTTAAAATTACCGTGGTAGACAATCGACATTACTGTGCGAAATTGTGTATATTTCAACTTGAAGGATTTATCTAGTTAATTTCACGTAAGTTGTGTGAGTTCTGCAGTATGTACCTGACGAGATGCAGCGAAATATGCCAGGCAATAAATCGTGCAATCTATTGTTTGTGTCTTCGTTATTCAAATTCACTACGGGAAAACATTGTTTTGAATTTCTCAAACGTCGCCTCCCATTACCAACTGTGAAGCGATTAGATGGATTACTCAAGCTGAAGTGTAAGATATCGCTACAGGATTGTCGATTGAGATTTCTCGAGGAATGCCTAAGGACGGGGATATTTCCTCACCGGTATTTCAGATCTCTGAGGACGGACAGAATATGTCCGACAAGAAAAAACCTGAGACGACTGACAAAAAACCAGATAGAAGAAACCCAGTCCAAGCTGGCCAACTTGAAGCGCACACACAGTTCTGCCTACTACGTCACCCAAGAATTGAGTTTGTATGGCTACGTGAAGTTCACGAAATTCTGTACAGAAGCAGTGTACAAGGTGAAAATCGCAGAGAATGCTCGCCTCAACAAATCACTGAGCACTGAAAAGGTAACAACGTCAGTACTAGACAACCCAGAGAAGTATGTGAGAAACTTATCGTCATACGTACTCAACAACATTGAAACAGAGGCCCTTGCATACGGATTAAAATTATGCATAAAGCCTAAACACATCAATCGTGTTGAGTCGCAAGCACAGTTTGAAATGTTGTTTGATCAAGTCTCCAAGTTATCACCTACCTCTGCTGATTCGGTCGGGTGGCTGAAGGCCAAACTGGTAGATTTAGAACACCAGTATCGCACAACACCCTCTAAACAGACGTGTCCGCTGACCAACGAACACCTTACTGCCTTAAAAGCGTTAAAGGCTAACAAAACCCTCGTCATACTGAAACCTGACAAAGGGAGCGGTACAGTACTGATGGACATGTCAGATTACCAGAGAAAAATGGATGTAATATTGTCAGACGAATCCAAATTCAGGATAGATCAAAAAGTAAACAAGTCGGAGGACCTGGATGCTATAATGAGGAAAGAGATCCAGTCACTTGTGAATGCGGGACTCATCAGTGAGGCCACTGCAAAAACGCTCACACCACGCGGCTCGCACACTCCTCAGATGTACGGTCTACCCAAACTTCACAAGCCCGGCATCCCGCTAAGACCTATCCTGTCCATGGTTAACTCTGCACAACACCGAATGGCGAGATGGTTAGCCGAAATGTTAAAACCAGTACGACAGTCCTTCGATCCAAAAATACTCAGAGATACATTCCAACTGGTGGAATTATTGGATACTATGGACATAAATAACAAACACATGGCATCCATGGATATAGCCTCTCTATTCACTAACGTTCCATTAGAGGAGACAGTGAAAATAATAAGGGAACGCATTGAAGACAAACAACTAAAATTAGGCATACCAACACCTATTCTGGAGAGGCTACTACTACTATGTACCGCCAACATCCTATTCAATTTTCAAACTAAGTCATACCGCCAAATTGACGGAGTGGCCATGGGGAGTCCTCTTGGTCCTATTCTAGCGGACATCTTCATGGCACACTTAGAAGAAAAGAGATCCTCAGACATCAACAACTTGGCCTTTTACCGGCGTTATGTGGACGATATACTAATCATCACCACAGACGAGCTACAGGCAACATCGTTTCAGGCCACAATGAACAAGACGCATAAAAACATCTCTCTATCTATGGAACACGAACACAACGAAGCGTTACCGTTCCTAGATATTCTAATGAGACGTAGAGCAGACGGCACAATTCAAAGATCGGTGTATCGCAAAGAAACATGGACTGGCCAATACCTAAATTTTCAGAGCTTCACACCTGTCCAGTACAAACGGGGCTTAGTACGGACCTTGTTTGACCGTGCTAGAAAGATATGCACCCAGGACACACTGACAGAGGAATTTGAAACTCTGAAGAATGTCTTAAACCTGAATGGGTACTCCACAGGATTTATAAAGCGCCATTGCCAACAGCCCAAACCCAAAGCAGACGTAACTACAGTCCCTAAACTCAAGGTATTCATCCAGCTAACCTTTCGAGGGGATGACGTAATGCAACGTCTACAAGACCGGCTTACTACAGCAGTAGGTCAAACATTCTGTGCGGCAACTCCAGTCATTAGATGTAAAACCGTACCCATTCCTACACCAACAGTCAAAGAGCCTGTTCCTCTGTACGCCACAAACAATTGTATTTACCAATTCACATGTAGATGCCAGGCCGTTTACATTGGCCGAACGGAGAGACAGCTTAACAAACGGGTGTTAGAACACATACCTCAATGGGTCAACAAGATACAACACACAGGAGATGATAGCCACGAGGAGCCGACACACCGGAAGCTCCCGGCGTCTTCAATCGGCAAGCACATTGTTGCCAGTCGCCATGTTGTGTCCAGAGAGACTGCATTTCGCGTGTTGTTTAGAACACAGAATACTCGCTTGTTAAAATTTGCAGAAGCAATTATGATCTATCAACGCAAGCCAGAATTGTGTAAACAGAAAGACATGTTAGTCAGCTTAAAATTACCGTGGTAGACAATCGACATTACTGTGCGAAATTGTGTATATTTCAACTTGAAGGATTTATCTAGTTAATTTCACGTAAGTTGTGTGAGTTCTGCAGTATGTACCTGACGAGATGCAGCGAAATATGCCAGGCAATAAATCGTGCAATCTATTGTTTGTGTCTTCGTTATTCAAAATCATATATTGATTAGAGAAATTAGACGTAGACAGTCACAGTTTTTTGGACATGTTATGAGAAGAAATGAATTGGAGAACTTGGTGACAACTGACAAGATCGAATGGAACAGACCAAGGGGAAGACCGAGAAGTAAATACCTGGATGGCTTGGCCACATGGCATGGTCGAGACAGGAACACAGAGCTGATCTATGACTGTGGTGATCGCGTGAAATGGCGAGTCATGACTGCCCACGCTTTCCCGCATGGCACATGATGGATCTATTTATAGTTATAGTATAGTTAGTATTTCCTGATTATATTCTTGCTATAGTCTCTATAACTTTCTACATCTAATCTATGGTCACTGGCAATCTGCATTTGGCATAGATTTACCACTGTGTTGTGTGTCTGTGGCTTAGGAGTTAGGAACACAGTTTCACGTTTCCCCAGTATAGCAGGTCGAGGGTTCAAAATCAGCCACAGATGATTTAGAAGCAGATTGCTATGCATTAATTTTAAGAGTATGAGTGTTGGCTGTTCAGAAAGCAATGGCAAATTGCTGAATGCAAAATTGCCTAGTAAGTCACAAGCAGCCAATAAATGCTGGGGTTGATGGCAATGATCTGTAAATGACAAGCAACTAATTTTTGCCACTGTTGAAGTATTTTGTAATATTCTGCCTGTGAGGATGTAGTCAACTGGTCTCTGGCCATGGTTTATTAGCACTCTTTCATGTCCATAACCTGTAGTGATGTTGCTGTTACCAGGTGTTTCCAACAATCATATCTTGTATCTTGTTCTTTTGCCTGTCTCCTCTTTCATTGAACTCTGCTACTCCATAATTACCTACTGTGCAACCATCTTGCTGATTTCCAGTTTTAGCATTAAAGTCTCCCAGTATAAAGAAGTTCTATGTTAAAGTTGTACTTTTGTGTGCATGTAAAATGTGAACAATAAGCAGAAAAGTCGAGGCACAACTAATGTCAGTGGAAATGTGGTGTCTGAAGAACATTCACAGAATACCAGACAAAAAAACCGAATGAGGCTGCCCTTCAAGAAAGAGACAAAAACTAAATTGATTCACCATCATCATCAAGTTGCCATGCCAGCTGGTGTAGGCATTAATGTCTCTCCATATATCTCGGTTTTTGGTGTTCTGAATCAACTTTGCTGCTCATATTCCTCCATGCCACCGTCTCAATCCATCCAGCATCATTTTCTCTTGGTCAGTCTCTGCCTCTCTTTCCCTTGATCTTTCCAGTCATCACAATGTTCTCCACTGCCTCTCTTCTCATAACATGACCAAAGAAAGCTGTTTGTCTCTTTCTTATTGTTGTATATAGTGTTCTAGTTTCATTAACCTCTTTCAGGCAATTGTTGTTACTCTGGCAGTCCAAGGAATTTGCAACATTTGTCTCGGGAACCACATCTCTGTTGCTTCCAAGTTCTTCCTAATTTGTTCATTTACATTCCAAGATTCACTGCCATACAGCAAAACAGGTTCTATTTATTGCATAAGATACTTCTCATTTTCTGAAATGCAACTTTTGCTTGCCCTATTCTGTTCATAATCTCTGTTGTGCACCTTTGGTCTGATGTTATAAATGTCCCTGCGTATGTAAAATTATCCACTTGGTTAAGAATGTTCCCTTTTATTTCCATTTCACATTTTTGTGTCACCTTATAGTGATATCTTCCAACAATTTATTGGGAGTCTTTGTTGCGAAGTGGTCAAGCCGTCTGCCTCGGCTCTGAAGGTTGTGGGTTCAATTCTGGGCTGCAGCCTTCGGTTCATGAGCGCATTTTTTTTAGACTCCTGAGGGGCATCACAGGAGTTATGGAGTTCGTGCTTTGTGCGACGCTTTCCTCACTGAGGAAAGGGACTGAGCCATATGGGTTAAACCCGGTGCAATGAAGTTGACCCTGTCAACTTTTAAGTGACTTTTTTAAACATTTTAATTAGTTCATCATGTCTTACTTTATCAAATGCGGTGGTATAATCTATGAAGCACAACGATATGTCTTTCTGTGTCTCTGTGGATCTTTCTATTAGTTTTCGTAATGTAATTGATTAGAGAAATTATACATAGGCAGTCACAGTTTTTCTGGGCATGGGTTGAGGAAAAGAAAGCTTGAAAACTTTGTGACAAATGACCAAATTTGTGAAAAAAAGAACAAGGGGAAGACAAAGAGATAAATACCTGGATGGCTTGGCTATATGGCACACTCAGGACAAGAACCCATGCCTGATTCGTGATTGTAGTGATTGTTTGAGATGTACACCCTTATCAGCATGGCACGTAATGATGACATATGATTTTCTGATTGATTGTATGTCTTCAGGACACTATCAAGGTCACTGTAAAATTCATCAATGCTTTCTTTGTTGCTGTCTGTTGTTGCAGCATATGTTTTAATAATGTTGGCACCAGAGGGCCTGCTGTTCAACTTTACTAGTTATATTCTGTGTGACACTGTCCAGCATCCTTTACTAGAGTTTATCTTTCCAGATTAATAAGAATGACACCTTGTTTGGTGGAATGGACAATATTTGGTTAACTTGTCCAAGATAATTATCTTTGTCCCTTTCCATCTTGTTTCACTCATTCCCAAGGTGTTTTCATTTTGTACTTGATGATCATTTACCATCATATGATCATGGTGTTGATATTCCATATCTCTACTTTTGATATACTATTGCACTGAGTCTCTGCTCACGGCTGAAAGTCCTGTGGAGCACTCATAGAGTTTTATCAGCCAGCCATTCCCCCGCCCTCATGCTCTAATAACAGAAGACGGTAGAAGGCGCCATAGATTTAGTTGAGAATGTGCTGGTCTTATAAAACTCTATGAATAAACTTGTTCTTTGCACAAGGACGCTAAGTTGTGACTCTCTTCCACGTCCTGCATGTGATGGTTTTCCGTGTTGGTGTCCAGCATCAGTCACGAGCCAGTACAAAGTCGATGTATGGCACTCTTGGGCAGCTCTTAGACACGAAAAACAGGACGAACAACAACAACAGTGAAGGTCACCTTCGACGCCATGACTGATTGTAAATTGAAATAACAGGCTTTCATTTTCAAAAGATGCAAAGTAACAATAGCTGCAAACATGTCTTGCGTCCTTCTCACACAACAACCTTGGCTTAATTGAATGTGTTCCTTCCGCAGGTCCGTGTCACCGGCTTTGTGTCACGTGATCCGGTGAACTCTTAACCTTTAGAGTTCACTCTGTTTTTATACTGCCAAATGGTTTTCACTTTATTCGCCTTGTCTCCCTTGTATCAGGCTCTCGTAGAGATTAACTCTATTCTCCTATTCATTATGTCCTTGCCTGTTTCTATTGACTATTCATGTCCTCCCTATACGAGTTGTAACATGGCAAGCATCTTATTGCATCTTACTGGGGATCTGCCCAGCTTAAAGCGAGTGGTAACAGTCCATTGAGATTGATCCAACTGTTAGAAGTGACCCCTGGTGCCTTTCTCTATGCCAGTTTAGCAATCTTATAACCAGCAACTGCCACTGCTTGTTTCAACACCAATTTTAAAGTGGGAGTATGCTCTTCAGGACACAAGCTTTGGTAAGTCTGTTTGGAGGACAAGCTGTTGTCCATGCAGCATATTTCTCTTCCTCACCGTCACTGACAGATCCCAAGGGAGTGTCAATAGCCAATAGTTTTGCATCTATTTTGGATAGAATGGGTTAATATAACGAATGTTTGAGACAGATGGAATTATAACAAGAGTATAATGTATGGCATAAACAAATACACATTGACGACTGATAGTCATGTCTCTTTTGTTATTAGTAATTAGGGATTGCTTGACTGATTGGAAGGTCCTGGAAGATTGATTTCTAAGTCTGGTATGTTGAAAAGGGCTTGCAGATTTCAGAATGAGGCTGGTGTTGACTCCTCTAGGGGGAGCAGCAAAGTACTATCTCCATGGGAACTGTGATACAGATCTCTCCTTCCCCTTTCTAAGCACAGGAACCATCATAATGTGAGCTGTGGGTCTGAGGAGAGACATTGCAATCCTTGGACTGTTAACAAGACTGGGAACCCAGGCTGTGGATAAGCCACACCACAGAGAGGTGCTCCAATGTGTTGACCGGTGTTCAGTTCTGGGCTTGCAAGCTCTGGAGTCCAAGAAGCAGGTCTTTGGGTAGATGTACTTTTGTTTCCTCCAATTGTTGATATTTCACAGCTGCACATGTAATAATAATATATTTTCATGTCCTGCAGTAATGGTGCAGAGATGAACAAACTGAGAAAGAAGAACAAAAAGGCTGACGAACCTTCGACGGCTCAGTGGTCACGAACAGGCAGTCTCATGTATAAGCCAGAAATAGGATGGATTCATTCGGATGACCAACTGTCTCCAAATGCTGGCATTTGTTATGGTGTGAGGGTAGGTATTTTGGCTGCAAGTTTGACTGTACAATAAATCACTTAAACAGCTTGATACATTTCCTTCTTTTCTTGTGTGCTCTGAAAAGGACATTAGTTGTATTCACAGAAAAGTTGTGATATGCATTTTTAGACCAACACATTCGAGTTGAATATGCAACTCTTTTTTTAAACCAGGTTCCCTTCCTTCTTGGCACTAGCTATACATTTTTGGTTGCAGGTAAGTCTCCAAGTTGTACACAATTTTCCAGGACAGTGGTCTGTAGAACCTACTGCTGAAGGATGATTAACATCTACACAGGACAAAATCCCCATCAAAGGAGAAGTAAGGTGCCTCCTTCTCTTCACTAGCTTATGAGACACCCTTGGGCAAGGCAGTGTACCCGTTCAGCCCCCCGATCAGGCTCATATAAAGTCATGGGCGCAGGTGATGGATGAGGTTGAGGAGCAGCCAACCGATAGTTGTTATGGTCTCCAATTTCACGACAGTAGTCAAAGGATCTCTTTTTGGAGACAATGGCTATGGTCATCAACCAGTATGGTCACTACTAAGAAGGAAAGCAATGGCAAACTACCTTCTTTACAGATTACAGGATAGTAATGTCTTGTGTAATAGAGAATAAGAGAAATGGCGTAAATGGGTGCTCCATCAGAGCAGCCTCACCTGGTAGGGGTAGTCATGTGCACCAGGTGACTCCAGACCATCAGCAAGTGACTTTGAGTGCAAAAAATTAACATTTAAAATGGGCATGTGGAACGTTAGAACTTTGAGTGGGGATGGTAAATTGGATAATATTAAGCAAGAAATGAGAAGACTGAATATTAATATTTTAGGTATATATGAGACCAGATAGAAAGGAATGGGCATGATAACAACCAAGGAATATAACATATATAACAGATGGGTAAGAGATCTCAGGGTTGGCCTCTGCTACGATACAAAGATATGTGTAAACGGGACATGATTGATACAGGCATTGATAATGCACAGTGGGAGCAAGTCGCGCTGAACGTGTTGCATGGAGGGCAACTATCAGAAATGGAATAAAGACAGGAGAAAATGATTGTAGATAAGTCACACACTGAGTGTGCAAGACGTAAGACGGTGCATGATGGTAGAAATGACCATGTGTTCACATGCATCCACTGTGAATGAACATATACAGCGTGAATTGGCCTTATTAGTCACATTCGCTTCCGCCATGGGTTGTAGTTATGCTTTTTTGAAGCACAGTGGAACAAACTATCATCTGTCAAGATGGCAAGGTGCCAATGATATATAATCTGTTTACAGTTTAATCATTTTAAATATTTTAATATAATTTTCAATATAATATGACATTTTTAAGTTTTATATCTTGCATTATTGTATGAATTTTTTTAATGTCATAAAATGTACTCTTAAAGTAAATTGCATGGTGTGATTCTTCATCCTCACCTTTGTTTCTTTTTTGAGAGGCGATCATCACATATACCTCTCTCTAACTCGGATTTAATTGTATTTGTTTGCTGTATGCATTTGTGTAATTGTTACTTCCTCTAGACAGATTATATATAAGCTAATATAAAAATAGGCACTATTTGTGATGGGTATATTTTTATGGCAAAAGTATCCTTTAGCAAGATGGAAAATATACTGACCAATACAATTATGTCACTTGCAACGAGAAAAAGAGTCTTGAAGTGCTACTTAGAGCGTTTACTGTCATATGGATGTGAAATGTGGACAGTAGGCAGGCAAGCTGAGAAACATCTGATGGCAGTGGAGATGTGGTTTCTGAGGAGAATACAGACTTTGTGGACAGTAGGCAGACAAGCTGAGAAACATCTGATGGCAGTGGAGATGTGGTTTCTGAGGAGAATGCAGACTTTGTGGACAGTAGGCAGACAAGCTGAGAAACATCTGATGGCAGTGGAGATGTGGTTTCTGAGGAGAATGCAGACTTTGTGGACAGTAGGCAGACAAGCTGAGAAACATCTGATGGCAGTGGAGATGTGGTTTCTGAGGAGAATGCAGACTTTGTGGACAGTAGGCAGACAAGCTGAGAAACATCTGATGGCAGTGGAGATGTGGTTTCTGAGGAGAATGCAGACTTTGTGGACAGTAGGCACACAAGCTGAGAAACATCTGATGGCAGTGGAGATGTGGTTTCTGAGGAGAAAGCAGACTTTGTGGACAGTAGGCAGACAAGCTGAGAAACATCTGATGGCAGTGGAGATGTGGTTTATGAGGAGAATGCAGACTTTGTGGACAGTAGGCAGACAAGCTGAGAAACATCTGATGGCAGTGGGGATGTGGTTTCTGAGGAGAATGCAGACTTTGTGGACAGTAGGTAGATAAGCTGAGAAACATCTGATGGCAGTGGGGGTGTGGTTTCTGAGGAGAATGCAGACTTTGTGGACATTAGGCAGAAAGCTGAGAAACATCTGATGGCAGTGGAGATGTGGTTTCTGAGGAGAATGCAGACTTTGTGGGCAGTAGGAAGACAAGCTGAGAAACATCTGATGGCAGTGGGGATGTGGTTTCTGAGGAGAATGCAGACTTTGTGGACAGTAGGCAGACAAGCTGAGAAATATCTGATGGCAGTGGAGATGTGGTTTCTGAGGAGAATGCAGACTTTGTGGACAGTAGGCAGACAAGCTGAGAAACATCTGATGGCAGTGGAGATGTGGTTTCTGAGGAGAATGCTGACTTTGTGGACAGTAGGCAGATAAGCTGAGAAACATCTGATGGCAGTGGAGATGTGGTTTCTGAGGAGAATGCAGACTTTGTGGACAGTAGGCAGACAAGCTGAGAAACATCTGATGGCAGTGGAGATGTGGTTTCTGAGGAGAATGCAGACTTTGTGGACAGTAGGCAGATAAGCTGAGAAACATCTGATGGCAGTGGAGATGTGGTTTCTGAGGAGAATGCAGACTTTGTGGACAGTAGGCAGACAAGCCGAGAAACATCTGATGGCAGTGGAGATGTGGTTTCTGAGGAGAATGCAGACTTTGTGGACAGTAGGCAGACAAGCTGAGAAACATCTGATGGCAGTGGAGATGTGGTTTCTGAGGAGAATGCAGACTTTGTGGACAGTAGGCAGACAAGCTGAGAAACATCTGATGGCAGTGGAGATGTGGTTTCTGAGGAGAATGCAGAATTTGAATTTCCTTATTTTGGCCTTTGGCCTTTAATAAGAAGGCTAGGTACCTGGTATCACTATCTTAGAGATTAAAGGACATGTGATGTTATTAGAAATCAATGGTTTTTGCAAAAATTCCCAATCCTTGCTGGCAGCAAACCCTGTAACTTTTATGACAAAAAGGCAGGTGGAAAAACTGTTCGTTCAGTTATGCTGCTCCTTTCTGGTGAGTTTGATTTTGCCAGCGTGCACAAGCTGCCACTCATAAACTGCCTACACACAACTGTGTAGTAGAATGTAAATATTTAATATACCTGTAAACTGTCATACCTCAAGAGGACCTGGTACACACAAGATCTCCATCATGTGCCATGCCAATTGGCAAAGATGTCCAAGCATCACAAGCAATCACGATCCCAGGTGTTCTGGATCAAGGAGGAATATCAACACTTCTATTTATGTTATTCCTCTATACCACTAGCCCGGTGCATCCAACATAGTTTCTTTTGATCTGGTCATGCCTCTTATGCTGCTGATCATTTCAGTTGTCACGATGTTTTCCAATAAATCTCTTCTCATTACATGACCAAAGAACACTGTCTCCTTCTTAGTTTTGCATATATACATAAAAGATAGAAATGTAAAGTATATATATATATATATATATATATATATATATATATATATATATATATATATATATATATATATATATATATATATATACTATTAAAAAGAACAGATGTTAATGCCCACTGGGCATATCCATATGAGCTTAGCCTTTGTTAGCAGTTGATAAATATATTTGCTGATTATTGCCAGTTCACAGACCTGTGTATATCTAACTTGAACAATATGTGATTTTTTTTCCCCTGTCTATTAGTACATTGGATGTTTGGAAATCAAAGAGTCTATGAAAGCATTAGACTTCGAAACAAGAACAGCAATTGCCAGGTGAGTTTATTTGAAGTGTGAAAAATTAGTACCAGATACTTTAATGTAAGTAATACATCTCCTTTCATGCAACAAGGCGTATTGAGTATAGGGTGCTAGCCCGACACATTTAGTCCAGTTGGCACTCGATAGATGGTGTGGTCACCATCACATCAGCCGCCTTTACTTTCAGGGAAATTTAGTGGTAGCCGTGTGAACTAATATAGAGATTATTTCAAATTCAAATGCCACTGTATTATGAAATTAATGTTTTAAAATAATGTGTAAAATCATGCTACATTGTGTAAACTGAAATTATCATGAACCATGAGATAAAAATCAACAGCATCATGTCTGTGCAACTGAAATACTTTGGCCATGTTAAAAAAATCAGAGTGGCTTGGAAAGAGCAGTAATTGAAGTCATGGTTCCGTAAATAGGCAGCGTTTTACCAACACAAAGGTGGACACAGAACAGTACCCTGGACATGAAAATGCATAGCGTAAGTTCACGAACGATGAATGGAGAATATTTCTGGCATAGGAGTGAATTCTACAAAGTACTTACTACATGATGATGATGATTTAAGATTAGAATATAATTTGTTGCAAAATATTAATTTACAGAGAGTCAATAAAAAAAGTTGCAGAGGCAGCAGGCTTAAAGACAGCTTCCAAACAAAAAAAGGTAAATATAATGAGTTATTTAGTGTTATTTCAATGACAGTTTATTGTAGATAAATCAAAAGTGGCTGTAATTAATTAACTTTTGTCCCTTTGTTACATCTTGTCATGCGAGAATACCAAAGTTTGTATTTTGTGAAACTATAGTTATGTTTGTTGTCAGTCAGGTATCAATCACATTGTTTCCTGTCCATATTTTGTCTAACATTCCTCATTATGTTTTCAGTATGCAAGTTAAATAAATAAGGGGGCAAAATGCAACACTATTCGACTTCTACATCAAACCAGTTTGTTGTATCATCGCATTTTCTCATGGCTGCCTTTATTCACTGTAGAGTGTTAAAATGTGCATGCTTCCATCTGTTTGTTGGTCTGCGTATCCCTATATCTTCAGATATTAATTTGAAAGTTTACATGAGTTAAAGCATGTTAGAGTAATCTTTTATGAATGTTGAATCAATGATTTTTATCTACATGAGAAACTTGTTCACGTTAGCATTTACAGGATTATTCCATTTGCAGAGCCGGCATCATGCTATTGAAGTTGGTGTGATGTCTGAATATTATATGGAATAGAAAGAAAAAGCAGCGGCTGCAGCAGGATATAACAATATGAATTGGAAACAAATAGGTATATTAAACTCCTGCGAGAAGAAACGTACTAAACATCAACACGTTGCACATACCTTATAAGGAGATCCATCGTACCCCGAAATAAGGTGAAAATCCTAAATCAGAAGCACTAAATAAATATATAAAATGAATAATAAAATAAAATACACACAAACGCGTACAATACGACACACAGGACGACAGACGTTTCGATTCTCAGAATCTTTGTCAAGGACAGGACAACATGGATAGATAGGACAACAAAATATAAAAAAGCACAAAACTAAAAAGCACAACCACTACGTATCCATGTGGGAGCAGAAAAGACGGATTTGCCAGGTGTGAAGGCACTCTTTGGCTGCAGAGTTTAAATATAGTAGGTTGCCAGATAGGATTTATGTCGCCAAAAATATTCAAACAGTCTGATATGAAAATATAGGGGTGTGGAGACAGTTAGGTATGAATATTGGGGGGGGGGGGGGGGGGGGGGGACAACTAGGTGCAAAAGATTCATATCATTGAAAGTAGGGACTTGGAATGTTAGAACAATGAATGCAGATGGAAAATTAGAAAACATCAAACAAGAAATGGAGAGAGAGAAGATTAACATATTAGGAATATCGGAAACGAGATGGACAGGGGCAGGGATAAGGACAGGAGAGGATTATAAGATTATTTACTCTGGGGGAGAAGAACAGCAAAGAGGTGTAGCCAATAATATTAAAAAGCTAAAAATATTAGATACGCAAACATCAGATTCTTTCAAAGGATATCAAGCTGTGTCAGACAGTTCTGTTAGTAAAATTAAACGGAAGACCTTTTAGAATAAATATCATTCAAGTATATGCCCCAACAAGTGAATGCACTGAAGAAAGTATAGAGGAATTTTATAATGACATGGAATCTGCTTTGAAGAAGTGCAAAAAAATCAGAAATAAATATAATGGGCAATTTCAACGCAAAAATAGGAAAGCAAGGCGATGGATGCAGTGTAGGCAACCATGGTTTGGGAGAGAGAAATGAAAGAGGATACAGACTTGTAGAATGGGTAAAAGAACAAGAAATAGTTGTAGGAAACACCTGGTTTAAACAGCATCCTAGAAGATTATGGACATGGAGGAGTCCAGACAGCAGGATTAAAAACCAGATAGATTACATCCTGATTAATAGAAGGTTTCGAAATGCGTTAACAGTCATAAAAACAGTTCCAAATGCAGACTGTTACAGTGATCACAGATTCATTACAGGCACATTGAGGGTAAAGTTAAAGAAAGTCAAGTATATAGCAGGAAACCCTAAGTATGACTTGTGCAAATTGAAAACTGACAAAGAAATACAAGATAATTTTAACATAGAAGTAAAGAACAAATTTGATTTATTGTCTGATATAGAGATCCTATTTCAAGATGTAGATGATCAATGGGAAATGCTGAAGAATTCAATCAGTTATGCAGCAGAAAAAACTATTCCAAAATTAAAGAAAGTGGGCCGTAAGACATGGATGACTGAAGAAATTTTACAACTAATGGAAACAAGAAGGCAGAACAAAAATAATCGTGCCAAATATGAAGAAATTCAAGAAAAGTCAGAACCTTATGTAGGGAGGCAAAAGAAACATGGCTTGAGAAAAATTGCGGAGAAATTGAAAAACAACACAACAGTAAAAATGCGAAACTGATGCACAAAATAATCCAGGAGCTTACTAATCAAAGAACACGTACATTAGCAGGCTGCCTAAAGACAAAAGATGGAAGAGTCATAACAGAAAAAGATCAGATCTTACATGTATGGTCAGATTACGTGAAAAACCTTTATGACGACAACAGAGATGAACACTACGATGTTCAAAATAATAATGAAGGACCAGCAATTTTGAAGATGGAGGTTCAGAATGCTCTTAACCATATGAAATCTGGCAAGACCCCCGGTTCAGACAGCGTCACAACAGAAATGATTAATGCTTTAGAAGAATATAGAATAGATAAAGTTACCAGTCTGCTTAATACAATATATGATACTGGAAATATACCTCATGAATTATGTAACTCTGTATTTATTGCAATCCCAAAGAAATCAGGAGCCTTGGAATGTGATCAACATCGAACAATTATTATAATGAGTCACATCACAAGGATTTTGCTAAGAATTATCATGCAAAGAATTAGGAGGAAAATACAACCTGAAATAGGAGAAGAACAATGTGGGTTTGTAGAAGGAAAGGGTACAGTAAATGCTGTGTATATACTGAGAACCGTAATCGAACGATCTATAGAAGTAAACAAAGATGAACACCTTTGCTTTATTGACTACACAAAGGCTTTCCATGGACAGGCAGAAAAACCAATGAACAAGTCCTTCAAGAAACAAATGGAGATCGTAAATTGATTAGAGACATTAGACATAGACAGTCAACATTTTTTGGGCATGTTATGAGAAGAAATGACTTGGAGAACTTTGTGACAACTGGCAAGATCGAAGGGAAGAGACCAAGGGGAAGACCGAGAAGTAAATACCTGGATGGCTTGGCCATGTGGCATGGTCGAGACAAAAACATGGAGCTGATCCACGACTCTGGTGATCGAGTGACATGGCAAAACATGACTGCCCACGCTTATCGGCATGGCACATGATGAAGGATGGTGTGTGTCATCTACAACAGACAGCACTGATGATGCATCTATGAATGTTATTTTCCACTGGTGATTCTGCACCTTCACTTCTGTATTGTTTTTTTCACTATTCTTGTGTTTAGACCTTCAGCCAGGATATCATTATAATGAAGAATTGACATGATTATACTCAGGACAGTCCCATAAGTGCTCAGACTTTCCTAGCAAATGTCCTTGACATGATTGTACTCAGGAGAGTCCCATAAGTGCTCAGACTTTCCTAGCAAATGTCCTTGACATGATTGTACTCAGGAGAGTCCCATAAGTGCTCAGACTTTCCTAGCAAATGTCCTTGACATGATTGTACTCAGGACAGTCCCATAAGTGCTCAGACTTTCCTAGCAAATGTCCTTGACATGATTGTACTCAGGACAGTCCCATAAGTGCTCAGACTTTCCTAGCAAATGGCCTTGACATGATTGTACTCAGGACAGTCCCATAAGTGCTCAGACTTTCCTAGCAAATGTCCTTGACATGATTGTACTCAGGAGAGTCCCATAAGTGCTCAGACTTTCCTAGCAAATGTCCTTGACATGATTGTACTCAGGACAGTCCCATAAGTGCTCAGACTTTCCTAGCAAATGTCCTTGACATGATTGTACTCAGGACAGTCCCATAAGTGCTCAGACTTTCCTAGCAAATGGCCTTGACATGATTGTACTCAGGACAGTCCCATAAGTGCTCAGACTTTCCTAGCAAATGTCCAAGACGCTTATTAATTGTTTTTGTTATGGGCTGGTTAGTTACACAATGGGCCTATTCTCGCCTGTGATCTTATGAACAGTTTCTCACTTCAGTAGCTGCAAATGAGAAGATTCATCAACAGGTGGGGTGTAACCATTCACCAAACTATCATTTATTGCCCACAGTATATCCCCACATGTCTGTCACATAACCTGGACAACAGATCCACACATGTCCGCTGAAGGTTTTTGACCCCCACGAGTGGCAGCCACTGATGCTATAGCCATCCATTATAACATTTCCAAAATAGAGACTGAGGGAGATAATAATTTCATTTTCATTTATAAGGGAAGTATTGGCAAACCATTACAGTGAATGATGAAGTAGCATTCTCTTATCTCCATTCTCATACTGATGCTTGTTATTTAATATGAGCCATTCTGCAGAGTAATGATTCTGCCTCATACTATCTGAGAAACGCCTCAACTCTTACCTCTCTTATTAGCTGAGAAACCCCTCAATTCTTACCTCTCATACTAGCTGAGAAATCCTGAATTCTTACCTCTCATACTAGCTGAGAAATGCCTCAATTCTGATCTCTCATACTAACTGAGAAACGCCTCAACTCTTACCTCTCATACTAGCTGAGAAACCCCTCATGTTTGGCCACTCAGCACATATGAAACAGTATGCCCAATAGCATCACGGAAGCCATGATTGCAGGATAGCTAGATGCCTGCATCAATCAGTATGCCTGATAGCATCATGGACGTCATGGTTGCAGGATGGCTAGATGCCTGCAGCCCACCAGTCATGGGTTCAAATCCACATTGAGGCAGGTTTTAAACATTGACCTGTGCGTGTAGGTCAATCCCATCTAAAATAGGTACCAGGAAATGTTTGTGGAAGAGAAGGCAACCAGTATGATGTTGACCACATCACTCCTGGGCTGCTGGATGCTCTATACACATTTGGGTCGAGCATCTCATGCCTGATATGCCTTTAAGTGTTTAAATGGAGCCCTTTGCTCTCTTTTTTTTATTGCATCATCAACCCCCCCCCCCCCCCCCCCCCCCCCCCCCCCCACCCCCCAAAAAATATCCATTACACGTTTAATTTTAAGTTCTGCCTTCCCATTGCATCAGTCTGCACTCTCTTCCATGTATGATGATCACCTGATGGCTTGTTGCTCCTGTTGCTGCCACTGTGTGTCCATTCTGCTGTCCTGGGCACATGTTCTCTTGTGATAATTCTATTAATAAACTACAAACATTCATTAACCGGAGCCTGTGCAGAATAGAACGACCAAATTGGTATGACAGAATCACTCATGCCGAGACAGATTTTAATGAGGAAAAGGCTCTGGGAATGGATAGGAGATACATTGAGAACACCTGATAGTAATATAAGTAGAAAATCCCTCTGGAAAGCACAGGGAAAATGAAATAGAGGAATACATTAAAACACATGGAGAAGAGAATTAGGGACAAATGAATAATATGGGAATGGCATGCAGGGAGCTTGGCATGAGTTGGTTGAGGGCCTGTGCTCCAGTGGTAGATAAAAGGCAGTACTATTAGAAGGCAGGTCAAGTCAAGGACTCTTTTACACACCTTGAGGCATATTGAGTGTATGGTTCTAGCGCCCATGGTTTAACATAGACTAGTCGGTACTCAGCGAATGTTATCATACCTGCCACCTTCACTTGCATAGACAAAGGCAACAGTGACTTGGTTCTCGTTGAATAATCATATTGTCAACAATCCAACACCAACTGTAATGCTGTGTTCAGAGACGGTGGAAAGAACGCAGGCAATGAATTACCTGGGGATACGGTTTGATCGAAGCCTTGCTTATAATGTGCACATAGACCAGGTGATAACAAAGGCCAAGCGGGGTTTGGCAGCGATGCGGGTGATGGCGGCAGCAAACTGTGAGCAGCGCCATCTATGTCTTCTGTACGAGGGGCTGGTCATGTCTGTTTTGGAGTATGCAATGGCAATCCTGACTCTCAGCCATAAGCAGATAGAAAGGATGGAAAGGATACAGAATGAAGCTATGCGCATTATTCTTGGATGTACAAGAGATACAGCATGCAGGGCGATGCGCTACCTTCTTGATTTTCCAACCATTGAAGAGAGAATACAAGTTTGCAGTGCACGCGCCTACCTCAGAATTAACGCAAACACACAACATCCACTGCATAGTGAAATTAGGAAGGTGAAGGGCAGCAGGTTAAAAAGAGAATGGTCGTGGATGGGTCAAGCCGAAGACATTCTTCAACAGGTGTGTTCACTTGAGGACTTAGAACCTGGCGAGGAGTGGGTGCAAGTGCCAACAGACTTCTGCACATCCTTTTCAGTTTGCATCCAACTAGATAGGAAATGCAGACAAGAAAATCCGGCTGCTGTTGAGGCTGAAGTACAAGCGTTGATTTTCGAGAATTCGCTAGACGGTGACGCGGTCATCTACACAGATGGGTCGATCGTCCGACATGTGAGAAGCTCATGGGCCTCTACAGCTCGGGCCGGAAGGAGAATTGTGAAGGAGGACTCTGGTGCTTTCACTGAAACCACAAGTAGCCTGACCATGGAAGTCATGGCAGTAAGTAAAGCAATAACATGGCTCGAGACACAGACATTCACTAGGGCTTGTTTCCTTAGCGACTCAATGAACATGATCAAGAGGATAGAGGAGGGGTCGATCCGAAGAGAATGGTTGCTGCCTCTGAAGCGGTCTCGGCTGGCAAAGATTAGTCTCATCTTCGTGCCAGGGCATGCGGGAGTACAAGGAAATGAGCGGGCTGACAAGCTTGCAGGTGAGGCTACTGTGGAGGGCGGACGCGCCATGGACCAGGCTGACATTCTGAATGTTCTATGAGAAGTGAGACTTTTGCGAGAACCAAGTGATGACTATGAATCTACAACAATGGCCAGACTGCGAGAGCAGCAAATTAAAAGAGGGATGGCCAAACAAGAACACTACGCAGGACGCCAAAGAAGATTGATAAACCAACACAGAACTGGCGTCGTTAGCCGCTACACGCTGCGGGATTTGCTGAGGAGGGGATCCGAGCACTTATGGACTTAATGGTTCGATGTGCAACGAGGATGATCTGTCGACTAACTAACTAACTAACTAACTTGCATAGACATTTCCTGGCACCAGTTGTAGCCTGGGTTGACTTGTGAGTCCAGGTCACTGTTTAAAACTTCAGCGTGATGGGAAGTCGAACACGTGACCACTGGACTGCTGCTAGCTACTGTGATACTATGGCTCCCAGTTTATAATTAAACCTCAAGAACATACATCCTCATGTGGATCATTTGTAAATGTAATATTTGACACTAACCATCACATGAAATTACTCCATAGTTTTATCAACTGCAAGAACCACAATGATATAAGAGAAAATCTTATGCTAAGCTCTTGATTTTCAGACTGATCGACATCTTGATAAAATGCTGGGTAATAATCCACACATGCAGTATGCAGGAGCAAATATTAACCTTACTATTACAACCAATAAAATAACCTTAACGATTATGGAATCTGGAGAGGTAGGTGTTCTTTTAGCTAAATATATTCTTGTTTCTCAGTTGTTATCTGTTCCTTTTCTTGTTTATTTTTATTTATGATCTAGCATCAGGTCTTAGTCAGATATTTTTTTTAGAAAGTTAGTTGCATATCCTTTACGTGACTTAGCAGTCAACTCCAGCATTTATTCACTGTTTGTGATCTCTTGATTTATGTTCAGTAGTTTGCCATTGCTTTCTGAACAACCGGCACTCATACCATTTTCATAAAAAACCAAAGCAAGGCGGTCTGCTGCCAAATCGCCCACAGCTGTGTTTCAAATGCAGTATGAGGGATTGCGAACTGCGTCCACAACCCCTTCACCACGGAGCCGGCAGTCAGATATGACTGAGCTACTTTATGACAGTGGACAGTACTACCTGCTTTCTGTTAGCACCAAATATTGGGCAGCACTCACCAAACCTAAAAGAACCCCCCGCCCCAATTTTGCCAACAACTTCGGGTGGAGGAACGTGAACGGCAAGGTACAGGCCTTATCCTGGTATGAGGAAATGCAGCCTGAAGACTAAATATCATGGCAGAGCAGATCATGGCAAATGGTCTAGGATCGAAGCTCTGACAGGTGGACAATTAAAACATTGCTTTGCTGATCCGGCAGCTTGTCTTGTTCCAGATGTATTGGCGTTGCCTTTCCAATGGATTAAACTAGGCAGACCAAGAGAGGGATCATGCTGCATGGGCAACACATGGTTTCTACACTTCCCCCCAATGACCTCCTATGGAGAGGTATAACGCCATTTCTGGTCTTAACTGGTCTTGGAAGCTACCTGCAAGGGTTGTAGTTATTATGCCTTTTTTGAAGCACAATATAACAAACTTTTGTCTTTCAAGACGGCAAGGTGTCAACTTTATTTCTGCTTTGTGTGTATGTATCCACCAGGTTAAGTGAACAACTCTGCGGCTAAGCAGAGCAAGGTATTCATTCTTGTCAGTTAGAAATGGCTGTCAAAGGCAGAGGTAGAAGAATCCCATATGATGTGGATGGGAAAGGGAAACCACCACATGATCCTCCCTAGTTTTCATGAATATCCACAGTTTAGAGTCAGTAAACGATGTTAATTCTTTATTAGGACATCCTCGTCCGGTAGTGACAGTCATGAGCCATAGGTGACACCAGACCATCATCCAGCTCCTGATGCCAAAACCACAACAAATAAATTTAAAATAGGGAATACATTTAAAATAGGAACATGGAATGTTAGGACATTAAATGAGTTGGGAAAGTTGAACAATGTTTTAAGAGAAATAGCATGAAAATGAATATCCAAGACATAAGTGAGATGAGATGCGAGGGATCAAGTACAATTATAACCGACAAACACACAATAATTTATTCTGGAGGGAATATACACGAATAAGGAGTAGGTCTATTTGATACAAAACAAAAACCAAAAAAACAGCCAAGTCAATTTATGGTTTGTAGTGTATTTCAGATAGAGTTATTATGGTCAAAATCAAATCTAACCAGCAGATATAAATATTATACAATTATTTGCACCAATAAAAAACAGTGGTGGTGAAGAAATACAACACTTTTATGATGAAATAGAAATGGTGATAGCTCAAATTATATCACAAGATATAAAACTAATACTAGAAGATTTTAATGCAAAAGTAGGAAAGGGAAAAATTGAGGATGACTCCATTCATCCAACAAGCAAAGAAATATTACTGGAGAGAAGCCAAAAAGCTAAGAAACAATGGATGACTGAAGAAATCTTAAAGTTGATGGACAAAAGAAAACAAGTAAAAATGACAAAGAAGAATATAATAAGATAAAAAATAAATAAGAGATAAATGTGTGAAGGCAAAAGAAATTTGGCTAAACGGGCAGTGCAAGAAAATTTAGTTAAATTCTATGAAAGATAAAGTAAACACAGGGTGTTTGAAATAAAAAAACAGGAAAGATATTTGAGTATGGTGCTATAAGGAAGAGATGGAATGAGTATATAAGAGAATTGTCTGATGGCGAAAGGGAAGAATTAACAGAAGAAAGTAACTTAGACGATCCGCCTATCTAAAAGAAGTCGCTGATGCTGTCAAGCACATGAAGAAAGGAAAAACAGCTGGGCCAGATGGAATCATAATAGAAGAATTAAAAGTGCAGTACTGGGAGAATTTTGAGTAGAAAAAATATTAACCAAGGTTGTTTGATGATATTGATAGCAGTGGATATTTACCGAGTGATATGCTGAAATCTGTATTTATAGCTATACCAACAAGACCAGGAGCAACTGAATGTGAAGATTTTCATACAGTTAACATCATAAAACATGTCACTGAGCTTCTACTCAGAATTATAATAAAAAGAAAGACAGACAATACAAATGGAAATTGGTGAAGAGCAGTATAGATTTATGTAAGGAAAAGGTAAAAACAATGCAATATACACATTAAGAACACTAATAGAAAAATCAATAAAGACACAGAAGGATATATATTTGTGCTTCACAGATTATACCAAGGCATTTGATAAAGTAAAACGTGATGAACTGATTAAAATGTTAGAAGATATCAACATTAACCCTTTACGGGGCAGACGCTTGTCCGTTTTTTAGCCCTGAACGGGCAAGATTTTTTCAGGTTCGGTAAAATTTCGGGTCGCATTAGTAAAAACATCATAAATAAGGTGTTAGTCAACCAATTTTAGTTAAATAAACAACACAATGAAGGGAAAAGCATGCAGAATATGTTACTCACGTGATTGTTGTCGGTAATCCATATATGAACACAAATATTTATGAAATACAGCATGTTGTTTGTGATTTTCCGTCATCTATACGGCAATTTACAAACACATTTTCAGAATCATAATCACTTTCTTTAAAGTCCGACTCAGACTGCTAATGCAAAGTAACGCTTTGCACTGATATCTAGCTCCGATTAATAGTCAACTTCGTGCCCTTTAATGTCACTTAAATTGAACCTAGCGAAATCTCGGCTATCACTTGAAGAATCACCGAAATCCATTTTGAAAAACTGCGTAAAAACCCCGAAAACTATTTATAAAAAGTCCGTAAAAGTCTGTTCAGATTCATAGTAGGCGCTTTACAAATGGCGGCCACGTTGTCAAGCTATCGGCGAAAGCGAAAGTAGCCGTCGGAAGTGTCGGAAAGCCAAGAGATAGCGTTTTTACAATGCATAATAGTATCGGGCGTTTTGGGACGTTTCGCCCGTTTACGGTATCGGACGTAAATGGCCATTCCACCCTGTAAAGGGTTAATGGGAAAGATTTCAGAATAATAAATAATATTGACTGGTATCAGGTAGAAGCAGTTAAAAGGGGAATTCATTCATTCAGTAGCATATCCTCAGAGTAGGCACGGACACCACCTCTTGGAGTGGCATTATTGGAAAGCATGGAGTCGGAAATTGTAACAGCAATGGACTCCTCCTCCTTCAGACATGTGCCGAACATGATCTCCTGATTACGAACACAATTTTCCGTCTCCCCAAGAGAAATAGGACATCGTGGATGCACCCTCGCTCGAAACACTGGCACCTCATTGACTATGTCATCATCAGGAGGAGTGACAGACAAGACGTTCGAGTGACAAAATACATGTGTGGTGCCGAATGTTGGACAGACCATCGTCTCATTGTCTCAAAAATAAACATTCATATCAGGCCACCACGTCGTCCTCAAGGGGTGAAAATGCAAAAAAAAAAGCTAAATGTCACCCGCCTAAACAGCAAGAAAATGCGGCAGTCGTTTGAAAATATGCTGGAAGACTGCCTCAAGCCCAATGCTGCAGCTAAACAGGATACAGAAACAGAATGGAGAGCCCTAAAGGACATAATTTACAACACTGCTATGGAAATCCTGGGTCCAGCCCTCCGAAAGCATAAAGATTGGTTTGATGAAAATTCCGAAGACATCAACCAATTGCTGGCCGAGAAACATCTTCTCCTCAAGGCACATTTGAATGACCCGAAGTCAACATCAAATAAAGATGCCTTCAAGAACATTCAGAGAGTAGTGCAGCAGAAACTTCAGCACATGCGGGACTCCTGGCTGAGCAGCAATGCTGATGAAATTCAGGGCTTTGCTGATAGACATATGAAAAACTTCTACGACTCACTGAAAGCAGTCTATGGTCCTACCTCACCAGGCATAGTTCCCCTCCTCAGTGCAGATGGGGGAACATTGGTCACCGATAAGAAAGAAATCCTTCAACACTGGGCAGAGCATTTCAGCAACATCCTAAATGCAACTTCCTTCTTCGATGATGAAACCATCAACTGCCTTCCTCAAGTTCCCACCAATGAGACACTTCATGACCTGCCAACCATAGTGGAAGTAAACAAAGCCATCCAGCAACTCTCCAGGGGCAAGGCACCTGGTCCTGACTCCATCCCAGCAGAGATATACAAGGCAGGTGGGCCGGTCCTAACAGAGCAGCTTCACCAAGTCTTTACAAACGTATGGGTGAACGAGACCATGCCACAAGATTTCAAGGACGCGTCAATAGTCCACCTTTACAAACGTAAAGGAAACTGCCAATCCTGTGACAACCACCAAGGCATCTCCTTGATTTCAATTGCAGGGAAGACACTCGCCAGAATTCTTCTCAATCGCCTCACAGCCCATCTCAATCAAGGTCTTCTTCCTGAGAGTCAATGTGGCTTCAGAAAAGAACGTGGAACTGTTGACATGATTTTCGCTGCAATGCAGCTACAAGAGAAATGTCAGGAACAGAACTGCAAAATGTTCTCCACTTTCATTGACTTTACCAAGGCTTTTGATACAGTCAGCAGAGAAGGACTGTGGAAGATTATGGCAAATATGGCTGTCCACGACAGTTTGTCCAAATAGTGCGGCTATTTCATGATGGCATGCAGGCAAGAGTACAGGAAAATGGTGAACTGTCTGAACCCTTTCCTGTCACCAATGGAGTGAAGCAAGCATGTGTCCTGGCACCAACACTGTTCAGCCTCATGTTTTCAGCCATGTTGATGAATGCTTTCGAGGATGACGACATTGGAATTGACTTGTGAGAACTTATCAAAACCGAGTTTTATACCAACTACCGTATAGATGGAAAATTATTCAATCTCAGAAGGCTGAAAGCTAAAACCAAAATTAACAGCGACACCGTCAGAGAGCTCCTATTTGCTGATGATTGCTCTCTATACGCCAACTCAGAGGCGGACATGCAACATAATGTTTCAGCTTTCTCACATGCCTGTGCCAACTTTGGGCTCAATATCAACTTGGAGAAGACTGTAGTTATGTACCAGCCAGCTCCAGGGAATAATCACACTGTGCCGAATATCAAAGTGAATGATCATAGACTAAGTGTTGTGGACAAATTCACCTATCTTGGCAGCACTGTGTCACAAGCTGCCACAATTGATGACGAAATGAATGGAAGAATCTCCAAGGCCAGTGCGGCCTTTGGCAGACTGTACAAGAATGTATGGGACAGAACTGGAATAAGCCTGCAAACAAAGCTAAAAGTCTACAAAGCAGTTGTATTATCCACACTGCTATATGTTTGTGAAACCTGGACTGTTTATCAGCGACACGCTAGGAAATTAAACCACTTCCACACAGTCTGCCTAAGGAAGCTACTGAAGATTAAATGGCAAGACAAGATTCCAGACACTGAAGTCCTAGAAAGAGCGTCCATGCCCAGTATCCACACTCTACTGATGAAGAATCAGATTCGCTGGGCTGGTCACTTGACTCGCATGCCAGATCACAGGCTCCCTAAATGAATTTTTTACAGTGAACTGCGTTGTGGTAAACGCTGCCAAGGTGGCCAGAGGAAACGCTTTAAAGACACTGAAAATCTCACTGAATGCTTTTGGAATTCATCATGACACCTGGGAGGCTGCAGCCAAAGACCGAAATTCGTGGCGTGCATCATTACGCAAGGGTGCAGTCATATGTGAGGCAACCAGGACTGCAAGAGCTGTGAAGAAAAGGCAGGACAGAAAAACCATGCAGGAAATCCTCCTCCAGAAACATCAAGCATTCTTTGCCCACATTGTCAAAGAACATTTCGAGTCAAAATAGGCCTTATCAGCCATCTTAGAACCCACGGCTCCATACCTTCAACCCCACTGGATGAAATGAATGGTCATCATCATTCTTGATGGACAAACAACAGCATGTCCTTTGCAGAACCTCGCTCCCATAACAACCTTCTGGAAAACTTCTCAGGCATAAGCAAGATGTTCCACGTCTGATACACCCATCTGGAGATCATCTGCCACATCCTGCACCCATCTTCTCTTTGGCCTTCCTCTTCCTCTCTTCCCAGGCATAAACTCCTCCATTATTGTTCTCTCAAACTTTCATGACGTTACAAGTGACTAAAATATTTCCATTTTCTTTGTTTTATTGTCTTTAGTAGCCTACCTTCTTCAATATTCAGCTCTTGAAGTATGGATGCATTTGTTTTCTGTATCCAAGATGTTCTTAGAACCTGTGTATAACATTTATGTTCAAAAGCATGGAAAATAAAGAGGGCGATTATGAACTGATAAAGCTAGGAGTACGACAGGGATGTGTTTTGTCACTAGATCTCTTCACTCTCTAAAGAGAGGCCAGGAATACTAATCGGAGGTTATAATATAAACAAACTACGCTAAGCAGATGACAGGATTGATGGTGGATTATGCAAAAGATCTACTACAACTGTTGGACATTGTAGTAACAGAGAGTGCAATGAAAGGACACTCCTTGAATA
The DNA here is from genome assembly GCA_014155875.1 of Cepaea nemoralis. Lineage (NCBI taxonomy): Eukaryota > Metazoa > Mollusca > Gastropoda > Stylommatophora > Helicidae > Cepaea > Cepaea nemoralis. The sequence continues at coordinate 298,155 of JACEFZ010017350.1, read as the reverse complement.
TCAAGAAAAAAGTAATAGTGGCGATATCCAAGAAAAAAGTGACACCAAAATGTGAAATGGCAATAGAAGGGAACATTCTTAACCAAGTGGATAATTTTAAACACCTAGGAGCAATTATAATATCAGATGGAAGATGCACAACAGCGATTAAGAACAGAATAGGGCAAGCAAAAGCTGTATTTCAAAAAATGAAAAGTATCTTATGCAATAAGTCACTATCAATGAAAGAAAGAGAGTGCTGAAATGCTACATAGAACCTGTTTTGCTGTAGGGTAATGAATCTTGAAATGTAAAATAACAAATTAGGAAGAACTTGGAAGCAACAGAGATGTGGTTCCTGAGATGATTGTTGCGAATTCCTTGGACTGACAGAGTAACTAACGACGACTGCCTGAAAGAGGCTAATGAAACTAGAACATTATATACAACAATAAAATGGAGACAAACAGCTTTCTTTGGTCATGTGATGAGAAGAGAGGCATTGGAGAACATCATGATGACTAGAATGATCAAGGGGAAGAGAGGCGGCAGAGGCAGACCAAGAGAAATGATGCTGGATGGACTGAGACACTGGCAAAGAGGAATATCAACAGAGTTGATCCAGAACACCAAAGACAGAGATCTGTGGAGAAACCTGAATACCTATGGACACCAGCTGCCAAGGCACCTGATGCTGATGATGATTAGAAAAAGGTAGTAGTGGACAGACATCATCGCATATGCCAGTTGACAAGGTATGTACTGATGATGATGATGATGATGATGAATTCTTATCACTGCTGTTCTTACATCTTGTAAATTCTAACTAGACCAGCATTTTATATGGCTACCTACTGAAGTAACAGTTTGTATGTTTCTACTTCTGCGTTCATCCGGAGAGTGTTTTTATGCTACACCTTTTCTCTCGCTCGTTATCAAAAAAGCATAGCAGACTCACAGAAGCAACAAAGGAACTTGAGCAACCACAGGCGTCCTTGATAATCATACTTTTTAATACATATGATTGCGACAGCCGACAATATCACCAGGTTCCATATTGCAGGTGATTCATAATGATGTCAATAATAATATCAATCTTGTCGCTGACTACAATTCGATAATGTTCGGATTACCAATCGGTTCCGTGGACTGTCATTCCACGGCACTCAGGAACACTGCCTAGCTAAAGAACACTCACTTACATATCTTCTCAGTGGCTGGCGAGCAGTGACCTTGAGTTGACATTCGATGCCAAACCGCGAACACTTTTCATGCAGTTCGGGCTCACAGGTTCTGGCTGTTATACCGATAGCCATCTTTGTATAGAACTCTGCGCTCTTACAAACCATGATCTCAATTCGCCATTGTAACACTTACACAAGTCTTTCATGACTTTTAATAAGAAACACTTCCTCACAGCAGAATATCTTTCGAACACTTCCTCTCTCTGTCAACCCGCAGACCTGACTAACTCTAAGTTGTTTCTTTTCTCATGAACTAGGCTGTTCCGGTCACGTGGTACACAACTTTCTAAGTAGTTTCCCTTAGTGCTATTCATCATCATCATCATGTGCTCTGATCTGCCTTTACACGCTTTATTAGAGCGTGTCAGTTAATTGTTATTGCGTGAATTGTTCTCACTTTTCCCTTTGTTGGTTTTTTACCGTAGACCTTCTGTTAACCCATAAGCTTAATGCTGTAAGCCCTATATTGCTACATGGCATTTTGGACGTGATTGCGTAGTGCATGTTTACAGCAGAGCTGCGTTCTTGCGCTGTTAGGCTGACACATCCAACTTCTGTAGGCATTTGTTGACCGGGTTAACCTTCCCAGAGTTTGTATGTTTGATACAGTGAGGAACATTTGGGTTGAATCCTAATAGGACATCCATAAACCATTGTAATTGAATGAAAACCATTTAATAATTTTGTTAGAAGCTAAACATTGTATTGAACTATAATTTCCTTGCAATCAGTTTCTGTTTGTGCAAACTTTAATACTTTTCTTTCTGCAATCACAGATAATCGCTGATCATCCTTTGCATGTTGTGTCTTTTGCTTCGGGAGGTGATGTGGTAAGCTTGTTGTCAAGACTCCTGAGACTAACATATTGTATGCATTTGCATATGTATGCTTGTGTTGTTCATATGTACGAGGGCGAGTCAATAAGCAAGTCACACAGTTCTGTGGGATGGCAGGTAAATGTAGTTGGTGTTTTCTACAGGTGTCATTAGGTGACAGCAACATCGAAGTTTATATTCCCGTTTGTCAGGTGGCACTAGGTGTCTCATGCGCATGAACAAAATGGCAACTGTACTTATGGAGTGTACAACCAAAAGCAACGTACTGTTGTGTGTTTTGTGTGGGCAAAAGGACTGCCTGTAAAGGACATTCATAAGGAAATGCTTCCTGTTTATGCTGACAAATGTTTGACCCGTAAAGCGGTGCATAGCTGGGTAGAAAAGTTTTCTCAAGAACGCTCTAAAATTGTTGATGAAATCCGATCTTATCATCCTGTTGAGATTGCAACAGAAACATCCGTGCAGCGGGTGGAGGAGATGATTAGAGGTGACAGGCAAGTAACGATAGACTCTGTATCATCTGCAATAGGGTGCTCACATGGTTCAGCATACAGCATAATGCATGATCGATTGAAATTTAAGAAAGTCGGTACCCAGACAATTGAAGGAGGAACACAAAATGAACCGATGTGGCCTGTCCTTGCATCATCTCTGTCGATATGAAGATGAAGGAGAAGACATGCTGAACAGGATTGTTACTGGAGACAGATCATGGGTGTATCACTACCAGCCCGAATCAAAGCATGCTTCAGTGCAATGGAAACATCTTCTTTGCCTTGTGTCCAAAAATTCTAGGTTACGCCATCAGCAGGGAAGGTTATGCTGACAGTGTTCTGGGATTGTTAAGGAGTGCTTTTAACCAATTTCAAGAAGAAAGGTGACAATGTGAATTCTGAATCGTACTGTGAAGTTCTATCAATGCTTCATGATTCAATTCAAAGAAAACGTCCAGGACTGCTGACAAGAGGAGTCTTGCTTCTTCATGACAATGCCAGACCACATACGGCTCGATTAACTCAGGAGAAAATTAACCAACTAAGGTAGGAAGTTCTGGAACATCCACCTTACAGCCCCGACTTAGTCCTAGCGATTTCCACCTGTTTGGTCCACTGAAAAGCCACCTTGGCGGGAGACATTTCACGAATGACACCGAAGTTGAATGTGAAGTGAAAACTTGGTTTAGAAAACAGAGCACATAGTTCTATGCAGCCGGTTTGGGAGGACTGATAAAACGATGGTAAAAGTGCAACAATGTCGGTGGAAATTATGTTGAGATATAAAGGGGACAGTGTATGTATAAAAATAAACTTGTTTCAAGTTGTTATCATGTTTAGTTATTTTTCTACAGCCATTTGTGACTTATTTATTGACTACCCTTCGTATGTTTGTGTGTGTGTTTTCGAATGGTAAATTAGCAATGTTGTTTGTTTATGTATTTATTATTATAATTATTTGTTTTGTTGTTGTTGCTACATAAGTCTGTACAGCTCTTTGCTGCAAGATTTCTCTCCATCCCCAATGTTGCTAAAGTCCACAATATTCAGTTATTTTAGATCAGTTCCGAACTGTCTTTCCAATGTTTTACCTGAAAGTCCCATTCTATAGTACACTGCTTGGACCCATTAATTCACTAAGGACAAACATCTTAATCTATTGAATTTCATAATATATACAACTGATGGGTATGTATACATTTATATCAGTTCTGTGTTTGTTCTTATCCTCTGTATATTCCTATTCCTCTTCTACTTGTGTGTGCTGTGTTGTTCAAAATACTGCATTTGATAAAAAGTTTTAATAGTTGATAAAGTATACAATAAAATGCTGATGTATCTAACAAATCACCATGTAAAAATCAGATTGGTTTTGAGAAACCAGCACACAACCAACGCACAGTAACTTTATATGAATTTGTCACTTGCAATAATAAATTATGATCTAGAAATGAATTAACACTAAAATCAGGAGAAATCAGGGACAAGAAGAGTATTGCTACTAGAGAATATCTGAAAAAATAAAAAGCTTTGTGCTAACTGAACATGCAAAAATAAAAAAAATAAAAAATAAATTAAACATTGAGTCACTAAATGTGGTTACAATTCTGGACTATCTAGTCACGGTGAAATAAACTAAATGGTGGCTATTTCTTTTAAAAGAATGTTCCTGTTTTCGTGCAAGAGAAAGAGAGAGATACACACGCATGCACACACGTGCGCGCGCGTGGAAAGAGAGGGAGATATATTGATTGATTAATTGATTTCACTGCTCATGTGTCTCCAGCTTAAAACTGTCAGTCAGGTCAACATTATAATTGTACATTTATCTTCTTTCTGTATATCACACATTATATATGATGATAGATACCTTCCTGGCTGTTACTTTCTGGATATCACACATTATATATGATGATAGATACCTTCCTGGGCTGTTACTTTCTGGATATCACACATTATATATGATGATAGATACCTTGCTGGCTGTTACTTTCTGGATATCACACATTATATATGATGATAGATACCTTGCTGGCTGTTACTTTCTGGATATCACACATTATATATGATGATAGATACCTTCCTGGCTGTTACTTTCTGGATATCACACATTATATATGATTATAGATACCTTCCTGGGCTGTTACTTTCTGGATATCACACATTATATATGATTATAGATACCTTCCTGGCTGTTACTTTCTGTATATCACACATTATATATGATGATAGATACCTTGCTGGCTGTTACTTTCTGGATATCACACATTATATATGATTATAGATACCTTCCTGGCTGTTACTTTCTGGATATCACACATTATATATGATTATATATACCTTCCTGGCTGTTACTTTCTGGATATCACACATTATATATGATTATAGATACCTTCCTGGCTGTTACTTTCTGGATATCACACATTATATATGATTATAGATACCTTCCTGGCTGTTACTTTCTGGATATCACACATTATATATGATTATAGATACCTTCCTGGCTGTTACTTTCTGGATATCACACATTATATATGATTATAGATACCTTCCTGGCTGTTACTTTCTGGATATCACACATTATATATGATGATAGATACCTTCCTGGCTGTTACTTTCTGGATATCACACATTATATATGATTATAGATACCTTCCTGGCTGTTACTTTCTGGATATCACACATTATATATGATTATAGATACCTTCCTGGCTGTTACTTTCTGGATATCACACATTATATATGATTATAGATACCTTCCTGGCTGTTACTTTCTGGATATCACACATTATATATGATTATAGATACCTTCCTGGCTGTTACTTTTTGTGCCCATGCACATCTGCATGCATGGACTGTTTCAAAGTTTAAATGTGCAGAATAAATATTCTTTCTGTTTAAATATGTTGTTTTTGACCCAGCAATGTTTTGGCCCTTCAGTAGCATTTAGTGCTATCTGTATATATGTACAAATAAATATGTGTATCTTTTTGTGCAGATGTTATGAAGTCTGTTAAATGCCATTTGTGAAAGCATTGACACTATGTTTCAGGACACACTGGACTTTGTGTCCTATGTAGCCAAAGATCCTGAATATGGCCGTGCATGCCATGTGCTGGAATGTGGTGGTGGCTTGGCAGAAGATGTAGTCACAACCATAGGTCAGGCATTTGAGCTGCGCTTTAAGCAGTACTTGAAAAGACAACCTAAAACTGGTCAGCTGCCTGACAGGTAAGCTCTAAGCAGATGAAGCCAATTGTTGAAAGCTTGTGCCACGATAAGCACAACAGATAACTATCTGTTTTTCTTTATATTGATTTATGATCAAAATATATCTAGTTGTTTTTTTAATACCCATATCATTTGAAAATTATTATGTTTCAGTATATGTCCTTACATTATGCATATTTCATATTTATTATTTCAAAATCAGTTCTGCAGCATTGAAGTTAGTGGTTCATCATCTGAAGTGGGTTTCTGTTTTTATTGTATATTTTTCGTGTCTAAAAACTATGCCAACTGAGACTTAAAGCCTGATCTGGTCTACCATGACATTTAGTCTTTATGTTGTAGTTCCTCACACTAGGATAAGGCCTGTACCCTCCCATTTGTGCTCCTCCACCTGAAGCCGATGGCACAATGTGGGGTGTCCGGTTTGGTGAGCACATCCCAATATTTGGCGCTAACAGAAAGCAGGTAGTACCATCTACTGTTATGCACTAGCTCAGTTATATATGACTAAGACCTGTCTAAGCTCTGACAGGCAGACAGTTAGAACATTGCTTTGCTGATCCAGCAGCTTCTGACCTTGTCTTGTTTTAGATGTATTGGTGTTACCTTTCCTCTGGAGTAGACTGGGCAAGCTGAAAGGGGGATTATGCTGCATGGGCAAAACATAGTCTCTGCAATTCAGCCCGGGCTTTGTGCTATTGAGAGCTACAACTTCATTCCTGGTCCCCGCCATGGGTTGTAGTTATTGTGTCTTTTTTTTAAGCACAGTGTAACAAACTATTATCTGTCATGCTGTCATTCTGCATTAGGTTAGCAGACGCTGGTCATATCTGGCAACATACGAGGGGAAGTCTATAAGTATGTCACAAATGAACTATGTTTTCACTTCACATTCAACTTCGGCGTCAATCGTGAAATGTCTCCTGCCAAGGTGGGTTTTCAGTGGACCATATAGGTGGAAATCGCTAGGGGCTAAGTTGGGGCTGTAAGGTGGATGTTCCAGAACTTCCAACCTTAGTTGATTAATTGAATGTGAAGTGAAAACGTGATTTAGAAAACACAGCACGCACCCTTGTAGATAATAAATCAGCAATATTTGCCTGATGTGTTTAGGGTTGTCAACTCTATTTCACTCAGGTGGTTATCAGTGTAAGAGACTTGGACAGTATGGGTAGCTAAGTTGCCTACAGTGGCTTGTTCTTAGGTGGAAAAGATTTCTGTGCTGTTTATATATGGTTGGTGAAAGCTCTCAGATCTGTTGTCTGTATTCATGTATTTATTCCGCTGAGAGATGCACAAGTAATTCTCATTTAATTTATTAGGGGAACTTTTTCTTTTCATGGAAGTTCAAAATATACAAAAGCTAGCTTTGTTAACCCAGACATTCTTAGATAACCTATCATGTAACTTTATTGTATCTGTATTCCTGTTGCTATTCTCATTCCAGATGTTTAGAAGTTGATAACATGTATAACTTCATAAATAGATTTGTATTAACTAGATTTTATTGATTATTCATGGCAGGCAAGGAGACAATCCTGGGTTTGTAAGTGAAAGCTGGGGAAATGGGGAGGACTACTACAATGATAACCCTGATGCTGTTGCCCCAGATCCGAACTTACCTGTTGATGTGTCAACATCAGTTATACCACCTCTGCCTGGGTATACTGTAACCAACAAAGTATGTGAATGTTGTAGAAATAAACTATATAGAGGAGCCTTTATTGTTGTTGTGTTGTTGCTGTCCTAAAGCTATCTTCTTTTGCAAGCAAATGCTATTCTCAGCAACATGGTTTACTGGGGCTCATATAAATACCCATAGAACTAGTTGCTAATTGTTAAAATGTATGTAGTAGGTTTTCACTAACATTTGAACATCTGGCACATTTTTCCAGAAAGTATTTTGGAAGTTTCAAATTTGTGAGGGCAATGTCTGTATACGCATCTTTAGACCCATTAGGGATACACAAAGTGGAGAGTGGAAAAGAAGAAGTAACAAAGACATTTATGATCTGTTTAAGTCCCCGCTAATCATTGGTATCATGAAGGCTAATAGACTACAATGGCTGGGGCATATAGAAAGAATGGAAGATAATAGGGAAACAAAACTCGCTTACACTCAGGAAATAAATGACCGTAGACCCGGAGGTAGACCAAGAAGATGGTGGAGAGATAATATATATATACAGACCTACAAGCACTTGGAATCAACGACTGGCAAGAGAGGGTCAACCAGAGAGACGAATGGAGATGGATTGTATCTGCAGCAAAGAACCTCAGTGGCTTTGAATGCTGAAGAAGAAGAAGAATGTCTGTACAGGAGGGCGTGATGGGAATTTACATTGTTTAAGTTACTATCGACTCTAGATAGATCTGTAAACTGGAAAATAAGACTTCTGTTAACCTTTCATAATTTGAATTTAGGTTTTTATTTTTGCTTCAGTGTGCACTTTTCCTTGTTCTCCTATGTCTGTGGCTAAAGATAACCACATATTATAACTGCATAACCCTTACTGTACAATAGTTAAAGACATGCTCAATCTCTCTGAGTCATCTTATCAAGTCTCTGCATTTGTTAGATCACAAATAATTGGTAACCTATCAGGTAACATGGTACATTTGGTTTTTTGAGAAACTTATGTATTGTTTCCCTGGCTTAGCACTGCTGCTAACTTATGTGAAAGTCAGTACACGTATGTGGTTCTGCATAGTTTATTAATGCTTTATTTCTGAGTTTTTATTTCTGTTGTACTCTATTCTGTCCTTAGACCTATCTTATTTATTGTTTGCATCATGTTGTCTTTCTGAGTATCCAGACGCCATTTTTTGTAATTGGATTAACATACATTTCTATGTTACAGACTGGTGAATCCAGTGAAGAAAAACTTATTAATGGCAGCATAAATAGAGGTTGTGAACTGGACAACAAAGGTAAGGCAGTAAGTGCACCATAGCTTAAGTTCTTGTATTGTTCTTCTGTCAATCTAAATCTGTATTCTTATTGTATTGCCAAGTTCTTGTTTGTTCTTGTCATGGAGTAAGTCATTGTTTGTTCTTCTCATAACGTTAAGTCATTGTTCTTATTAAGGTGTAAGATCCTGTTTGTTCTTCTCATAGTATTAAGTCCTTATTTTTTTTTTTTTTTCAGTGTTACGTTATTGTTCTTCTCATAGTGCTAAGTTCATGTGGTGTTTTTTTTAAGTCATGGTTTAAGTCTTTGTTTGTTCTGATCATGATGTAAGTCCCTGTGTGTTCTTCTCTTGTTATAAGTTCTTGTCCGTATAATGGTGTATGCCCTTATTTATTGTAAGGTATTATTTCATGGTTTTTCTTACAATGTTAAGTACTTGTTTGTGCTTCTCATAGTGTAAGGTGTAATTCCATGATTTTTCTTCTCCCAATGTTAAGTCCTTGTTTGTTCTTCTCATAATGTAAGATCTTTGTTTGTTCTTGTTACAGTGTTAAGTCTTTATTCTTCTCATAGTGTAAGTCTTTATTTGCTCTTCTCATAGTGCAAGTCATTTTTATGTTCTTCTTACGGTGTTAAGTCCATATTTGTTCTTCTCATAGTGCAAGTCATTTTTATGTTCTTATGGTGTTAAGTCCATATTTGTTCTTCTCATAGTGCAAGTCATTTTTATGTTCTTCTTACGGTGTTAAGTCCATATTTGTTCTTCTCATAGTGCAAGTCATTTTTATGTTCTTATGGTGTTAAGTCCATATTTGTTCTTCTCATAGTGCAAGTCATTTGTTTTCCTTACGGTTTAAGCCCTAATTTGTTCTTTTTATAGTCTAAGTCTGTGTTTGTTCTTCTTATAAAATAAGTAATTTTTATGTTCTTTTGGTGTAAGTCCTTGTTTGCTTCTACCATTTTGTAATTCCCTGTTGTTATCATGATGTAAGCCCTTTTTTGTTCTTATCATAATTAAGTTCTTGCTTTTTCTGTCTACAGAAGATAACGGAGCAGAGAAAATAAGTAGAGTAGTTCAGATATCTTGTGAGAATTAAACTCTTGACAGCAGTCTCTGTGGCCCTAAGATGATCTGCTTTTAGTGCTAGAGATGTCCCAAAAAACATGTAGATAAATACTATTACAGAAATACTCTGCACAAAAAGAAGACAGTACCGTTGAATCAACAGCTTTGGCTCTAGAGAACAGACTCCTCTTTATACCTAATGTAGGGACCAGCAAAAGAAAAAAAAATGTTTGTATACATTTATGGAAAGTATCGTGAATCTTGGATTTAAGGAACCCTGATTAAATGGAAATCAGATGTTAAAGACAAGCACTAATTTTATTGTTTAATCAACAATATATGTCATAAGATATTACAATGATGGTCTCTATGTATTGCTTTGGTGTTCTCTAAGGATTATGATTCTGTCCTGATCATTCATATTGATTCCCTTGATCTATAGGTCCAGCAACTGAAAGAAAACTAACCAAAACTTCAAACTTCAGCATAATGATTTTCATGAAACATAAATACAGATATAAATGTACATATCCGTCAATGATGTGACATAAAATCTTCTTTCTGTCACACATGTAAAATCCACATTATGTTGGTTATTGTCATGGTTCGGTAACAGACTTACTTCTCCATGACAGATATTCTGACATTGGCAGCTGCCTCAGATGTCATGCTTTCTTCCTCCATTGTATAAGGGGCGTTCATTTGAAATCCGTGCCGCACTGCACGTAATTGCGCATGTTGAACATGATCATGTCATAGTCATGTGATATGTACTGACCAATGAATAAAGAGGCAGGCCGAGAGGAAAATACCTGGATGGCTTGGCCACATGGCATGGACGAGACAGGAACACTGAGCTGATCCATGACACTGGTGATCGAGTGAAATATGCGAGTCATGACCGCCCACGCTTTCCGGCATGGCACATGATTGATTGATTGATTGAATGAATAAAAGAGCATGTGGTTATCATCCCATGATGCATAGGTTCTGTTTCTGACCGTTGAGAAAATGGCCGGGTTGATCCAAAATCCGTCCAAAGAAGCTCAAAGAGCGGTGGTTCAGTTTCTTTCATTTGAAAGATGTCGACCAGTGGAAATACATCGAAGAATGCAGGCGGCGTACGGTAACAAATGTGTGTCGAAGACAACAGGGACAGACTGGGCACGAATGTTTCGGAAAGGACGTCAGTTCACGACAGATCTTTGGCCGGGTCAAGCGCATATTGTTGCAACAGAAAAAACCATCACCACAATTGATGCAGCAGTACAGATGAACCGTTGTCGAAGCATACGTTCGCTAGTGAAAGAATTTGATGTGTCGTAAGAAACTGCAATATCGGAAGGTGTGTTCACAGTGGGTACCACGGATGTTGACTGTCCACCAAAAAGAGGAACGCATGGGATGGTGTTTGAACCACTTGCTGCATTACAGAGTGGAGGGTGATGCATTTCTCTTCTGCATAGTGGCGGGTGATGAATCATGGTGTCACCACTTTGAGCCGAGCAGCAAAAGAGAGAGCATGCAATGAAAGCATGCTGGGTCACCAAAAGCCAAACAATTCATTTTACAGGTTTCCGCTGGTAAGGTTTTTTGACCATGAAAGACTATTGTTGGCCGACTTTAAAGAACCTGGTGTCAACATAAACTCTACCCACTACTTGGAAACACTAGACAAGCTGCAAAAAGCCTTCAAGAATAAACGACCTGGCATTTTTTCTCGTGGTGTGATTTTGTTGCACAATAATACTTGTCCGCATATCTCAAAGGTTGTGCAGGAAGCATTAGTAAGGAAGAAGTGGGAAATTCTGCTACATCCAGCCTATAGTCCTGATTTGTCATCATGTGATTTTCATTTGTTCGGACCTCTTAAAAGCTGCTCTCAAGGGGCAACAATTTCACACAGATGCAGACATAATGAACGCGGTAAACACTTGGTTCAGTGAGCAACCACAATTCTTTTTTGCGGACGGCATTCGCCGCCTACCTAAGCAATGGGATGCTTGCCTGAATGCCTATGGCGACTTCTTCTGACCAACCCATGGTGCATAATTCATTCAAAATGAATGCTTTGTTTAATTCTACCACACCTGTTAATGTTTCTTTCAAGCTTTTGTAATAAAACCATTGGAACGGGTTTCAAATGAACATCCCTAATATTATAAAGACATCTTTAATGACAATTTCCTTCAGACAATCATCAGCATTTCTGCAAGCTTCCATTTAAATTCATAACATGTACAACCATTTATATGTTCAGATATCCTGTGCTGTGGCAAAGATATCCTGTGATATGGCAATGTTGTTTTACTGACATTTATCATTCTTGACAGGGGAAGCAAGTCAACATACAGATTCAGCCAAAAGTGGGAAGTCTGACAACAGAAGTCATCTGCTTACTGAAGTGGACACAAACAGTCAGATTATTGATGCTTTTGACATGGGTATGGTATCAGCCTTGTTAACATCTTTCATGATTGGTAATCATTTTAGAATATAAACATCTTTCAACGTGCCCTTTAAAATAAAAAAAATATTACTAGAACATCCAGTTATTACTAAATAACTATAGAATGCAAATATCGATCCATGTATCAGTTTTACTAAATAATTATAAAACATACACGTTATACTAAATAATTATAGGAAATGAACAGCTATAATTTCCTTTTAATAATAATGAAGACTCCTTTGTGTTACAGAACCCCTCTGTGGTGAAGGGGTTACAAACGCAATTCATAATCCTACATGCAGCGTTCGAAACACAGATGTGGACTATTTGGCGGCAGATTGCCTTGTGTTGGTTTCCATACAATGGTATGGGTGCTGGTCATTCAGAAAGCAGTGGCGAACTACTGAACGAAAACTTGCCCTGGAATCACAAACAGCCAAAAGAAGCTGGAGTTGACAGCTACGTCCTGTAAAGGAAATACAACTTGATTGTGTGTGTGTGTGTGTTACCAGGGGATATAAGGGAAGCACAGAATGGTAACATTGTAACCTAAAAGGCATGTCAAAAGAGGCAGCTGTTCCCATTAGTAAACGATTGTCAAAATCTACCAGTTCATTAATATTGAAATAGATGTGAAATTCTTTCCTATGTATTTATGTAATGTTTAGCGCTTAGTGTTTTGTCTGCAGTTTTTCTTTCTTTTCTGCTCTAAGCTATCTATTAACTCATTCAGTCCCAAGAAATATATGATATGTTATTGGCTCTTCCTCTTGAATCCCAACCATCACATAATGTGTTCTCTGACTTTTTTACTTTTGGTCAAATCATATATAAATCGGGTTACTCAAGTGGCCTACTCAAGTGAATAATCCTCTTTGAAAGTAACTCACTCAAGATTTGTTATAATGTCTGCTGTAAAGCCTTCTGGAACTGAAGAAGTTAATCTGTTTCTTCAACAGCTGATAAGAGTTAGTTACATACATTAGTATAATCGTTGGTCACATGACATGAGCACTTTTTGTGGTTTTTGGTAGTATGGTGAGAGACCTTTACACAGCTCTTAAAACCACTTCCACAGTTCACTATCCACCTCTCTCACATCTCATATCAAGATATTAGGATGGCCTCAGTGTCTACTGAGTTAGAGTTCATAGGAAACTATTTTTAAAAACGCAGATACTGCCATTGTGGGTGTGAAGTGTTTGGCCTTCACATATTCTAGGCCAAGGTGTAATGATTGTAATTTTCCTTCTTTGCCACCATACTTTCCCAAACAATTCCCAGAACATTATACAAATTATCTGACTAGTTTATGAGATTGGGTCAGTCCCAAAGCTATACTGGGGATCAAACCCAAACACTTTTTGTCAGGCATGTGCACTAACCACTATCTTTCTAGCTGTGTCTTGCTGACAGGTAAAAGGCCCAGAGCCTACTCTATGATGCTCAGCACAAATCCCCAGTAGAGAAAGTATAGAGGTTGTTCAGTGTCTACTGCTGCCATCACCTTCATTGCATTCAAGCCTTTCCTGCTCTGGTTATGACATTGTCACCATGATACTCCTATGGCAAGCATCTGTCAAAGATGATGTCGAGGTATTTAATTGTGTTCATTCTGTCAATGCCTACACCACCCATGCTAATGTGTGGCATCAACAAAGCTTGTACTATGTCAACGAAGCCTTTGGCAGGTTCACGTGTGCCAGTGATTCCTGACACCACTCATTGAATCCGTCTAGTTCATGTTGCATTACTGCTGTGATTTCATGCCAGTTTTTTGCCTCATCTGTAGACAAGGATATCATCAGCATACAATATTCTTGTGCCGAGGCCTATCACCTGTCACTGGGCATATGTTGAAAAGCCCCGAAGACAGTGGTAATCCCTAGTATTGACTCATAGGTTGGGGTTTCGAGGTCTAAACTCAGCATCTCAGTGATGCTGTTCTTTCTGTTGACAAAAGTCACCTCATGCCTGGCCATACAATGGATAACATCCCCCATATGGCAATATTGATGACAGAAAGGGGATGCACCTAGAAAAGGTTGAACCTGGATGGCTGACGATCTACAATTCAGAGAAAAATGTACCGATATACTCGTAGGCATGCAGAATCACTCTAGGTTGTCATTACACTAGGGAGATACTGCAGTGGTCAGTTGCCTGCATTGATTGACACTGAGGTAAGGGAACTTGTCGAACGACATTCACGTCCAGATGCTGGTTCTGAGCCTGAAGGTGATCACGTGGTTGCCTCTTTGTAATGTGGTTTGATAGTTTGGAGAACTGAGCGTGGGAATGCCCAATGTGCACTGACGTCATTTAACATGATATAACATAGCATGGTTCTGATATGTCTTGTCTCCATCATCACATCAAGTGCCATGCCAGCTGGCGTAGGCTCTCCACAGATCTCGGTCTTTGGTTGTCTCGATCAATACTGCTGTTGATATTCCTCCATGCCACCATTTCAATCCATCTAGCATCATTTCTCTTGGTCTGCCTTTGCCTCTCTTTCCCTTGATCTTTCCAGTTGTCACGATGTTCTCCAATGCCACTCTTCTCATCACATGGCCAAAAAAAGCTGTTTGCCTCTTTCTTATTGTTGTATATAATGTTCTAGTTTCATTATCCACTTTCAGGCAGTCGTTGTTAGTTACTTTGGCAGTCCAAAAAATTTGCAACATTCATCTAAGGAACCACAACTCTGTTGCTTCCAATCTCTTCCTAATTTGTTTATTTACATTCCAAGATTAACATCCATACAGCAAAACAGGTTCTATATAGTACTTCAACACTCGTTCTTACATTCAATAATAGTGACTTATTGCATAGGATGGTCTTGTCTCCAGGCTTTTAAAACATTGTAATACATATTCCTTTAACGTATTTCATGATTACTGATTTTATCCTTTCACATGCAGGCCTATCTTCATTTCAAATAAGAGTTTTAAATAAAAACTAATAAAGGTTTGACCTTCTTTGTAAACTTCTTTATTCTGACAGCTTGGTGATAAATATCCTGATTGAATTTAATATCTTTAATTTTCCTTGTCATATAGAACCATTCAGTGTCAACCTTCCGCCAGCACCCGAACCACCTCCGTCTTCCATGAAATCATCTCACAGGATCAAAGAAACAGATTTACGTGAAAATAAGTCTTCTGCATCAGCGGAGGCCCTAGAACCTGTTTTTGAGGAGTGGTACCATGGTGATCTCCCACGCAAACAGGTGAACATCAACCTCTGTTGTTTTATAGGTCAGACAGTGACATGTGACAATGTTTTAGAGAGAAAATGAAATAACCAGGACACCTCGTACTCTTTATTGTGATTTATTATAATGCTGGGAGGTGTGGTGGTCTAAGGAATTATTTACACTATTTGACCAACTTAGTCATATGGCTTCAGTCACAGGTGCAGTGAAAATGTTTGGTGGACCACATACATCTCCTTGTCTGATGATGTTCAGGTTGTTAATGATAATCAGACCACCAATATTAGTTAGTAGCTGTTCAATTTGACTGCAAAGTCTGGTATTAGATGTTAGTTTTCCCTGTTATTTCCCAGTCCACATTTACATGTTTGCCAAAATGTGTGCTTATGAAAGAAGTCAAGTATTTGTAAACATTAAAACATGTGCTTTGTTGAGAGGTATTGCATTTTTTAGACTCATTATTATATGTTTCTGTGTCTGTTTAACAAGAATGACAGTGGCCAAAATGTTTAAGACTATATAGCGACTTATGGCAAGACTGGGTTATTTTTTACCTTGCTGTGCCTGATTTGTAAACAAAAAATAGCAATAAATATTATGTTATAACAAGATTTACTTTTAAAAAGCTAAGTAAATTTTTTTTTTTAACCATAAATGTGTGCTTTTAAGTTTTAGTATCCATCAGTAACAAAAAAACCAACAAAAAAAAACCAACAGGTCATATAGATTAAAGTTTTTAGTGAATTTCCTCAGTTTTTGTCTTACAAATATGTGAAAATTGAAAAGTCTATTAATCCAGTCACTGTTGTCTGACTTGTTCTATGTTTATAAATGGATTCATCATCATGTAGCAGGTCCTATTCAGAACATCAATCGCATCATGGCCAGCCAACAAAATTTGTGATCCGTTACCAGCTGCACTGCCTCATGCAGTTGCATTCCCAAGATGTCTATAGCATTCTTCCCTGTGTCCATCTTTGTGTTAGTCAACCCCTGCCTCGTCTCATTATTATTGATGTATCTCATGATATGTTCTGTGTAGATGTTGACACAGGTATGTGGAGAGAATGCAGCCCTATCTTACTTCCCTTTACTTTTTACAGCATCTTGTGCTAGCACTTCTAGGTAAAACAACGCCATTCAAAACGCTACACATTTCTTAATTTAAATAAAGAAGATGTAATTGCCTCACATGGACCAAAAATAAATGACATCTAGTACTAGTTGTCAGCTGTGAGATTGAATGTTGTTGTGCATGGTCATAAGAATGAGTCACTAAAAAACAAGAAGTAGATTGTGAGCTTTACTAAAACACGATTACATGAAACAAATTGGATTTTGCGGCCCAAGCCTTCATCAGCACAGAACAGACAAACACAAACCAATACAAAACTACATGAGACATACTACATGACAATAATATTAAGGGTACTTATCTGAATCTGTGTCCTAGCTTGGAGTGACAGACTGACATGAGTTTGACGGCTATCAGTGGATTGTATGGGCCGGATGTATGGTCAAAGGTCAAAACGTCAGAAGCTCGGCTATTGGCTTAACAACTCGGCGGGAAGGGGGTGCAGTGGAGAGGCGCCCATGTGGCCAAAAGTTAAAAATAGGATAGGCGAAGATGTCGCGGAACCACTTCGCAATTGCCAATTTCTCTTTGTGCGCTCGAAACACAGTAGTGGAAGATTTCATTGCATTGGTCTTCACAGAGGGGCATGAGTAGCGGTCGCTCGGAAAACAATTTCAAACCTCTGAACGCAAACCTGCCAAGACATCCCAAACAGCATAAATAATGCTGGGGTAGACTGCGACATCCTGCAAAGGACATGTAATTAAATTTTAGTGGACTATACAACTGGGGAGGGGTGGGAGGGGGTGAGGTTTGGAAGTTAAATGAAAATTGTGTTGGACATTGAGGCCGTGAGGGGAGAGTGTACCCAACTGGAAGATGAGGCGGTTTTCCAATGTTTGATGATGCTGTTCGTGGGATACACACGATTTGATCGCTGTGACCAGTATATCAGCCATGCCACTGTGGTCAGGACTGTTGAAGTGCATAGATACTGGTTTCTGGGCACCACTGTTGATGTCAGAAAGATGTCTAAATCTGTCAGCAAGACGTAAACCTATCTGCCCGATGTATGTCACAACGTGTGCAAGTAATCGCATAGATGACGTTGCGACTCGTGCATGAGAAACCCTCACGGATGTGGAATGTGGTCTTTGGGAATACCAGACTCTGGGTTTGAAGTACATGTGGGCAGGTCTTACAACGCGATCAAAGACAAGCCACCATGCCAGGAAGAGACTTGTGAGGTTGGGGAAGACTGCTATGGACCAGCACATCCCTGAGGTTACGGTCCCACCTGTACGCCACCAGGGATGCCTCTGAGAAGACATCGCAAGTGGTAGGGTCTGCCTGGAGAATGGATAGATGTCTCAGGAGGATGTTCTTGGCAGCAATATTATGGGGATGGAAGATTAATGAGAGGACAGGTCTATTATTTCGTGGTTTCTGCCTGGAGGAGAGAGCCTGAGCACGACTGATAGACTGGCAGCGGTGAAGAGCTGTAGACAGAACATTCTCAGGATAGCCTTGAAGGCGAAAAAAAATCCAGCATTTCTTGGGCTTTTTGATGGAAGTCTTCGTTATCCTGACAAAGCCGTCGGAGACGTAACAGTTGGGAGAAAGGAATAAAGCCCTTACATATGGGAGGAGGTAAAGAGAACGAATGCGTGCGAGTCAGTTGGTTTATAATAAACAAATCGTGCACAGACCCGCGGAACCTAAAGAGGCTGTTAGATCTAGGAAGTTGACGGTCGACGAAGAAATGGTGGAGATAAGTTTGATACTGGGATGAAAGTTGGAGAAAAAGGCAATGAAGTTCTGGAGGTCAGACAAGGACATGTCTGAAACACCAAAGCAGTCATCGATGTACCTCCTGTAGAGCTCTGGGAGCCTACCGGTGTATTTACTTCATACCTGGTGTTCCAGATAGCCCATAAAGAGGCAGGCATAACTAGGACCCATCTTAGTACCCATGGCCACCCCGCTGATCTGGTCGAAATAGTCCCCATTGAACTCAAACAAATTGACGTTGAGGACTAACTCTGCAAGATGCAGCAATGGTCCAGTGGCTATGGTGGGGTTGTCCCTTTTCTCCAAGAAAAATTCCAGGGCTTTGAGGCCATCAGAGTGGGGAATGGATGTGTAGAGTGAAGTCACATCTAAAGTGAAGATGTGGTACTGAGAAGGGGTTGTGAAGATTATGGCCGAGTTTAGCCAATAGCTGAGCTTCTGATGTTTTGACCTTTGACCCGTTGACCATACATCTGGCCCATACAATACACTGATAGCTGTCGAACTCATGTCAGTCAGTCACTCCAAGCTAGGACACAGATTCAGATAAGTACCCTTAATAATATTGTCATGTAGTGTGTCTCATGTAGTTTTGTATTGGTTTGTGTTTGTCTGTTCTGTGCTGACGAAGGCTTGGGCTGCAACGTCCAATTTGTTTCTTGCAATCGTGTTTTAGTAAAGCTCACAATCTACTTCTTGTTTTTTGGCGATTCATTCATTGCCTGTTTAAGCTTTACTGCAGTTCCCCTTATTCTTGTTAACCATGGTCATAAGAATGAATGTTGTTGTATTTTATAGGCTGAGTCATTTCTGGAGTTTGATGGTGATTTTCTAGTTAGAAAAAGTTCTAACAGCCCTGGCCAGTTTGTTCTCAGTGGGAAGCAAGCCGGAGCACCACGGCACTTATTACTGGTGGATCCAGAAGGCATTGTAAGTGTAAAACTCTCTGTCTTAAATATATGGAGTAAACTTATATCTTATACAAAAATTTTATTTTTAAGAGCATCCATCTTTCCAATTGCAATATACACCTGTGAGACCTGGACACTTACTAAACAAGCTGAACAGTGCATAAATGTCTTTGAATATAAATATTATAGAATATCTTGGAATACAGAAAAGAACATACGCATCCAAACGACAAGAGTTGAATATTGAAGAAGCTTGACTACTAAAGACGATAAAACAAAGAAAATTGAAATATTTTGGTAACTTGAAACGTCATGAAAGTTTGGAGTGAACAGTAATGGAGGGGTATATGCCTGGGAAGAGAGGAAGAGGAAGGCCAAAGAGAAGATGGGTGCAGGATGTGGCGGATGATCTGCAGATGGGTGTATCGGACGTGGGACATCTTGCTTGTGATCGAGAGGTTTTTCGGAAGGTTGTTATGGGAGCGAGGTTCTGCAAAGGACATGCTACTGGATGAATGAATTACACTTATGTCTATTCCTTCTTTCTTTATTATATCTTGCATTATTATTTGTTTGTTATATCACGATTGTAAATACTTTGGCATAGTTGATATTCGCAGATCTCTCAATCTCTCTCTCTCCACTTCCCTCCTCTCTCTGTTTCTCCTATGCTGGAAGAAGTAAAAGATGTAAGTGGTTGCCATGATATTTTGTAGCTCAGCTGACTTGGTCTTCTTGTAAAATACCCATCCTAGGCAACAAGGATTTCCTTTAAGTTTTTACATACAAGAGAGTACAACTGTTTTAGTTTATCATGTGTGACTGATTGAGTGGATTGAAGGACCAGCTTCATCATGCTGAAACTATTTTATTACTAGTGCTTCAATTTCCTCCTTCAGATTACACTAGTGCACAAACTCTTTGAGTTGTTGAGTTGAGGTGAGTCAAGAACCGACATCACTGCACTCAGGACATTCCCATACGTGCTCAGTCCCCTCGTTCAACAGCCAGCGAAGAGTCATACTACTAATCGTTCCCACCGCTATCTGATTAAATGTTCTCCTGGTCTTCCCTCTGTTTTGAGATTCTTCCAGAACCCCTGCTGATCTCCCACAATCTCATTCTTTCCACATATGGGTTCTCAGTCTGTTCCTCCGCCTTCTCCACCTGGTCCCAAAGCACACGACCACCTCCCCCTTGTCCATAGGCAAGATACCACAAAGTGGTGCATTCCCTGCTAGCCTATCAGCCTGTTCATTCCCCTGTACACCCTCATGGCCAAGGCAAAATATCCATACAATTCTCACAATCTGTGACCTCTGAAGCCACGAGAGCCATTCCACAAACTCTTTAACACTGGCCAAGACTTCTTTTGTGGTAGGTTTTCTAATTTTAAAATGTTGCACACACATCCTATAATTTTCTCTTCTCCAAGACATTTAGGCATCAAATCCACTACTTTAGATCACTGGGCAGATATGACATCATTTGGTTGCCCTTCAAAATTTGTGGTAAAAATATTGGCACTTGTAATGTTAAATCAGCTGCCACCATAATGAGTGAATCTGGGTGTCATTTGGTCTGGAAAACTTTCACTAGGTCTGCTTTCATGAGAATGAAAATGGACTTTTGTTACACCTTAACTGCTGTTAGTTTCCACATACTCGTCATTATCCATGGATCCATCAGCTTGTCATTTCCACTTGGTAATTTGAAGAGACCTTTTATATATCTGTTGTGTAGGTTATCAGCTCATGACTGATCATTATGTCTTTCATTGTTTTGTTTGTTTCTAGTCTTGTTTTTGCTGTCTGTGTGTGGTGGTATATTTGTTTTATTCTGAATATCTTAATTTTCTATCAGTGAAGAGGTCATTGTCATTTGTTCAGTGTTTTTCTTATTTCTGCATCGACCTCATTTCTTAGTATATGGTTATGCATCTTTTCTGACAATAGAAACCTCTGCTGTGCTCTTTGTAGTTGATAAAGGCTTTACAAGTCTGCAAGATTGTCACCATGATTTTGGGCTAAATTTAATTGATTGATTAAAATTTGTCAACATCCATTATAATTTTCGGAATCATTACAATGTGTGTTTGATTAAATTGTCTACTTTGAAAATATATCGGATTGTTTTCCACTTATTTAGCTTGTCCACGTTGATTCTCAGTTTCGATATTTAATCTGTTATCATCTGCTTACCTGTCTACTTTCTGTTTCATCCATTCTTCTTCCTCTTCCTTGTTCTTCTTTTGACAGGAGTGCATTACATCTAGTTAAGTGTCTCTTTATCTCAGATGTCAGTGTGTTCAACTTCAGCATGCATTTGTGTAAAATTTACTTTCTCTAGACAGATTCTATGCAAGGTAACAAGTTTATTTACCCATGGGTCGTTATTGTTTCACAATTTTGCCAGGGCTGAGATTGTACATCTTACTCATTGGAATTTCCAACTGCTGTGGGATTTTTATAATGGGAAATGTCAACATATGACCTCCTATTTTTTGCTCTTATCTGAGAAGGCTAAGTACATGGCGTCTTTATCTAAGAGTGTATGATATCATTAGACAAAAATGGTTCTTGTAAAAAATACCAAAGTCCTATGCTAAATTACACCACCCCTTACTGTCCCACCAGTTTATGTGCTATTCCTTGGTTAGTTCCAATAAATTTGCATATAATCTGTACACATTGCAATAATTCTTCATGTTCAATTCTTTGCACAGGTGAGAACTCGTGACTTCATATTTGATAGTGTCAGTCACTTGATCAACTACCACAGGCAGAATTCTCTCCCCATAGTCACACAGGGTAGTGAGCTGCAGCTTGTTAGACCAGTCAAGGCTTGTATTTCTGCCATCTGAATGTTTCCTGATGTGTGATACCTGTTGTTCCTTGTGTACTTATTGAGGTTTCATTCTTTTTATGTTGCTGTAAGAGATTTGTCAGTACTTTTTGGTATTATATATATATATATATATATATATATATATAATTACATAATTATTATATATTATAATTACCAGGGAAGTACATTGTATCATGTTTTTATGTGGCAATGACTTATGTTGAAAAAATGTCATTAACACTGAAATGCCATGGCGCCAGTAATTGGGGGTCAATATTTCTTTCCATTCACACAAATAGGCCAGTTTTCTTAATTTAATAAAATATTCTGTTTCATTTTACCATAAGTATACAATTTGTATGAATGGGAAGCGCAAGAATTATCAGTACTTTCACTATTCAACATGATTCAAATCTAGTGTGTCAAGTGTTGTGCGTGATCATTTTGTTTTAAATTAGCCACCTAGATTTTAGTAACCATAAAACATAGTTCTCTCTCTTTCTCCCTTTCTTTTCACTAAAGTTACCTGTGCTGATTTCACTACAGTGTCTGTGCTTACATGAAAGCATCCTTTTTGTCTTAGTGATGAACAAGCTCAAGTACTAGTAAGTTCAGTGATGTACGTTTTAGCAATGACTTAAGTCACATGACAGTTTTATAATTATTATATTTTAAAATCAGAGTGTAATGTTGGAATATACAAAACACTGATCAGACCAGTTGTGCTGTATGGCTCTGAAACCTGGAGTACAACGAAAGGAGACGAAGCCTTGTTACAAACCTTTGAGAACAAAATTTTAAGACGCATCTTTGGACCCATTAGGGATACACAAAGTGGAGAGTGGAAAAGAAGAAGTAACAAAGACATTTATGATTTGTTTAAGTCCCCGCTAATCACTGGTATCATGAAGGCTAATAGACTACAATGGCTGGGGCATATAGAAAGAATGGAAGATAATAGGGAAACAAAACTCGCTTACACTAAGGAAATAAATGACCGTAGACCCCGAGGTAGACCAAGAAGGCGGTGGAGAGATAATATACATACAGACCTACAAGCACTTGGAATCAACGACTGGCAAGAGAAGGTCCACCAGAGAGACGAATGGAGACAGATTGTATTTGCAGCAAAGAACCTCAATGGCTCGGAATGCTGAAGAAGAAGAAGAAGAGTGTAATGTTGGAACATCATAAACAGTGGACGGGACGTAACAATAGCCAGCAATGCTCTTTCAGAATGTTATTTATGTCAAGAGACAAGTGTTCAGTATATCAATAGTTGAGAATGGCACAAGTGACATGAGGTAGCCGTAGGGGCAATAACTAGAAACAGCTTTACATTTCTACCAAAAAGCAGTCGGTGTGTCAGGAAACGCGACCCACTCTAGGGTTTGGAAAGCCTATTTACACCAGAAGGCAGGAAGACAGTTTCGAAAGGACCAAACATTTTGCAGGACTTAAGTGCACATAAACACACCATCTCTACAAGCCTTGATATATCTATTGTAGTCCTATTTCTCATACTGAGCTGTTACAAGTTTATAAACCACTCCTAGCAATTATAAAATAACTTTTTGACAAATGTTGCAGCAATTCATAGATAATGTAAAAACAGATGTTTCTTTCAATATTACAACATATTCTGTTTTTATGAGCATCTAGCTAAGGTAAAAGTCCCGAAACAACCACATAATTAAGGTAAAAGTATTAAGAAGACAAATTAGTTTTAAAAAAAAACTGTTCTCACTGGGAAATATGTTCCACAGTTGCAACCTCAATACTTGAGGTCAACTGCATTCTGAAGTCACCAAAAATAATGCAAAACTTTAAAAAATATAATGGACAGGATGTAACAGTTGGCTAATTAGAAGTATTTATTTCAGAAGATGCATGCATAGTTTGCAGCGAACCATACAACAGGGAAAGAAATTACAACTATAAAAGTGCATTTGCTACCTACATCTGCACACTGATTTATGTTTTTTTAAATGACATGTTGCAGCTCTATTTTAGATATTTATTATATGTATAAATAGTATCCGTAAGTGTTTATATCAATATTTTAGTGTTCATTTGTTTTATGTACTGAATATTCTGCTTATTTTTAACATTTAGCAAATTTGTTGTACAGTATGGATTGTTTCTTATATGTGGTGGCATATGAGCAGAAATGGGAATATTAACAACATTTAAACTGGGTTTTATTCAAAAATTGACATATACTGCATTTAATTCTTGACACATGCATGTATATCACCAATATAATTTACAACAAAACTTGAAAATAACTGGCTATTAAACTGTAACAGTATATGAAATTTGAACAGAAGAGAACATTCCTGTACAAATACTGAGCTATTACTGGAAGGCCATGTTCTCAACATCTACTGATGAGTTCTTACCATTGCTGCTACATTCTGTTATATCACCAAGACTGCACAGTCATTTCTCATATTAAGCTCTTTTCTTCCTTACTCTTCTATTAAAATCTCTCATGATGTACACCTTGTCCTTATCATCAAATCTGTTTGTAATGTCTGCCTTTCAAATAATGTATTTCTTTCTCATCTTATCTTACTACTGTTATCATTGCATGGTGCTTGGATTAAGGTGGTTGCTGTCTCTCACCATTATTGACACATATATTATCCTGTCTGAAATATATTCCATATCAGTAACCTGCCTTATTGCCCTGCTGAGGTGAGTAGGTAAGAAGTAATCTAGAGGTGGAAAGTAAAATGGTGCTCAAGTAATTCCTACAAGCAGCTACAATACAAGTAGATGAGAGGCATGCTAATGTTGATGAAGTCTCCAATTTGTAGACAAACAAGTCTTAAATAAATTTGGTTGCCCCCGAAGTTTTATTAGAATAGTGAAACAACTGCAGGACAGCATACAGGCCAGAGTGTAGGGAAATGGCATGCTATTCAGTCCTTTCCCTGTCTCAAACAAATGGTGTTAAACAAGGATATGTGCTTGCATCAGCACTATTCAGTATGATGTTCACTGCTATGTTGGCCAGTGCTTTTAGAAGCAGATATAAAATGTCACACAGATTGCAAGCTGTTTATTCTGAGAAGGCTTCGAGTAAACAGAAAGATCGGATCAACCACAATCAGGGATCTCCTAGTTGCAAATGACAGCGCTCTGAACTCCAAATCAGAGGCAAATATGCATCACAGTGTTAACAGATTTTCCAAAGCCTGTACTAACTTTGGGCTCACCATCAATACGGAGAAGACTGTAGTTATTTAACAACTGGCTCTCAGAAAAAGATACATCAAACCTAAAGTTACAGTAAATGGTCAACAGCTAAATATAGTTGACAGATTCACATGTCTCAGGGTGGCACTATAGGTAGCCACTTTAGTAACATTTTTTGAATTGCCTTTTAATTATATAACCTGCATAGTTGGATACCTCTTGAAAAAACAAATCCAACACTACCTTATTCAAGTTTGTATGTCAATTATGAGCCAAGATATTAATGTTTGTGTGTCAGTTTATCATTTAATATAGACAAATAGAAAAAAAAACGATTTTGACCCTTTCACTTTTTATGACCTACCTACACACTCACACCACTGTTGGTTACACTGATGCCAAGGGATATTACCACTGCCGCTGTCTAACTCAAGGACAGATAACTACTGCCTGTTTATATATATACACACCGCACACGCTGTTGTCAACGCGTGGCCGCGATCAATTTTGGCCAGAGAATTTGCCTTACAAAATTACCCAAAATTAATCGATCCTGACCGCGTAGAGTGATGAAAACTTACACGTAATTACTAAAATGGATGAAAAATGCATTCATTGGCATTCATATCGCTTGTGAATATTCCATAACAATGTTAAATAGTCATCACTGAAGTATGACAAGGAAGCGACTATTTCTCGCCATTGAAATATCACATCACAGCATGTGATCATCATCATTTTAGTTTGGCATGTGCCCTCCAACTTTATTAGCCGAAAATTACACAATTTACGTAAATATGGATGATAAATCTAATAATACATCTAAGAACAAACACAGACATCTATATAAAACGTGATTTGCGGGTCTACTTACGTCTGAAAAAGTAACTCTGTATTCCTGTGTAGGAAACGAATTTCAGAAACACGAGATGTGCACAACGTAAATCGAGGTGGGAGAAACTATATAAAGTAATCGGTCCCGTTTTAAATGCGATCTTGAAATAATAAGGGAATTTAATGTAATGAGTACCCTAAACCTCATTAAATCAGAGACAAGAAAACAAAAGTCACCGCAAAAATATTTCCGGTAAAGCTTGGCAACTGAAAACGTAGTACCTAACTATAGGTGATGAAATCAATGCCAGAATTTCAAAAGGTGGTAGCGCCTTTGGCAAACTTTACACCAACATCTGGAACAGAAAGGAGATATCCTTGATGACATAACTAAAAGTGTACAGAGCAATCATTCTATCATCCCTGCTCTATGCATGCTAAACTTGGACAGTTATCGTGTGCTGATGTTAACCTTCCTGAATATTCCTATTTTTGCATAAATCACAGGGTTCCCCTACATAGGGCTTTGTTATGGGTATATATGTTTGAATGAATAGACTGATAAACAAGCAGGGGGTGTGACTCCTGTGATGACTACGTAAAGTGGAAGCCATTAACGATCCCCCGTGATTTAATAACTATGAAGGCTATTAAGTTATTGATATTAATTTTCTATAAAAATAAAAATAAGATCATGGTATATTGTGTCTGTAAATAATATAAATTTTGAACTAAGTATCGAAAGAACTAGTAAAAAGGAAATTTATCAGTATGCCATTAGACAATCAACAAAGTAAAATTCAATAAACAATTTAAATATGTATGGAATTTATGAGAGAAAACCATAAAAACATAAAGAAACAATAATTAACAATCACCAAAATTATGTTTAAAATATAAAATCTTTCAAAGAACTGGACCTTCATCATACTCCCGCTCAGAATAATATCCCAACTGTCCCAACATACTCAACACACAAACATAGTACCAGATACATGACATGAGTATTTGGAATTGTTTTCTTTTTTCGCAGATCGGCCTGAGGGCAATTCTCTCACTGACAATAGCTAAGAGTTCTGGGTTGAACAACTGTCCCAAACTGCACACTTAATTAAATCTGACTCTCACTTGGCCTCTGACAATGTTCAGGTATAAAAACTTTGATTCTTGATAGTATGGAAACTTTCTTCTTAGGTTTCGATAAAGATATATTAACTTCTGAGGTGTTGGTCTGATTAATTTTCTTGGTACAAAACAAGCCATGGAATTTCTCTGCAACAATGTAGAACCTTGAGTATCTATACAGGGTAAAGTTGACATACTAAAGCAAGCTATAGAAGCCATTCACCCCAGAGGTTGTCTCAAGCAACAAATGTCCAACAGTCAATTGAAAAGCACAGAATGAAGTGGTAACCTCTCCTAGTGAGGAAGAACCTAGGAGAAAGGCGGGAAAGAAGCAATAACAATATAAATTCAACATAGATATTCAACTACAGAATGGATTCCAAGGTCCTGTTTACTGCAATCAAACCTAGACAACTTAAGAGTTTCAGTTTATAAAAGACTTAGTTTATCACTTCTTAGGTGTTAACTAAAGGTATTAAAACTATGGACAGATGTTATTGTATACTGGCAATAGACATAATGTAAGCATAGCAGTTTAAGACGTCACTACACCAATTACTGACATTTGAGCCGTACACTCTGGAAAACAGGTTCAAGAGTTCAGAGTGCACAGTGTGCTTTTGTGTCATCTCTGAATAAGTCTGTGACATAGACGACACCCCAGTACATGACAACAGTGTACCAGCATCATGCCAAGAAGCTGAATAATTTCACGTAATGTCTTAGAAATATGCCAAACATCAAATGGCTAGACATGATTCCAAATACAACAGTTCCTGAGAGGGCAAACCTGCTAAGCATCCACTTCATACGAAAGAAATATCCGATTTGTTGGGCTGTACACTTAGCTCACATGTCAAACCGTTGGACTCCAAAAAGGATATTTTATGGCTAACTACGGCATGGAAAAAAGATCTCCAAGTGGCCAGAGAAAACACTTAAGGACACCCTTAAGACTGCTCTTAAGACACATGGGAGGCAATGGATGTTTGGCCCAAGAATGATCCAGGTGGAGTACACTTATTCATCAAGGCGCAGCAACTTTAGCAACAGTGGAGATCGCAAACAGTGATGGTCGCACTAGCAATTCCCGTAGCTGGTGTGACTACCATGTACTGTCCACTACTCAAAAACATTCTGAGCTTGTATTGGCCTCATCAGTCACCTTCCTACTCATAATCATTGAATCTCATTGGATGACACATGGTCTTCATAATTTATTATGGACAAACAACAGAACGGACAGACATGGTACTTGAAAAGTTGCTGAAAACCCTCCCAGATTTCAAGTTGAAATGTTTTCTTTTGTCATTTACCTTGGGTATCTATTTTAATGTTTTTTTTTTTGTTTTTTTTTTTCAATTTATTACTATTACTTTGTACAGATGCTGTTTAGTGGTTTGTGCTTCTCTATTTTTTAAAAGCCTTTTCAGATACATGTTTTTTATCACACTTTCCATGTAAGGCTGAAAGTTTCCATATAAATTTTGGGTATACTTTTTTTGTAGGGTTTTCTTCATTTCTCCGCTAATTGTATGTGTAATATTACTGAACATATATTACTGAACATATCCTTTTCCAAATATTTTCTACTTGATGCTTCCTGTGTTTATCAAAATATATCTGTGTCAGCTAGCAGTGTTGATAAAGCTTTAAAAGGTTATAAACCAACCCTCTTATTGATCATAATGAAGTGAGTCATGGTTCTCCTTTATCCATTACTTTTAATTTTTTATATTATTGAATCTTGTTTTAAGAGATCTGTTACACACAGCCCCGTTTGCATTCTGGCTGGTACTGGTACATATTTGTGGCTGCTTTTTCTTTACATTTCATGAACATTACCACATCTGTACATTGTTACTTGTCTCAATATATAGTATACCTGTCATATGTATTATTGAGTAGTTATTTTGATGAATCGCTGTGAGGTGATTTTTATGTTATGTTAAATATTATTAATGGCCATGTAAAATCAATGTGGTGGTGGTGGGGGGGGGGGGGGGGGGGGGGGGGGGGGGGGGGGGGGGTGTGAATAAGTAAGTCACAAATGGTTGTAGAAAAATAACTAAATATGATAACAACTTGAAACCAGTTTATTTTTATACATACATTGTCCCTTTACTTCTCAACATAATTTCCACCAACATTGATGCACTTATCTGATCGTTTTATCAATCCTCCCAAACCGGCTGCATAGAACTGCGTGATCTGTTTTCTAAATCACAGTTTCACTTCACATTCAACTTCGGCGTCATTCGCGAAATGTCTCCCGCCAACGTGGGTTTTCAGTGGACGAAAAAGGTGGAAACGCTAGAGGCTAAGTCGGGTCTATAAGGTGGATGCTCCAGAACTTCCCACCATAGTTGGTTAATTTTCTCCTGAGTTAATCGAGCCGTATGTGGTCTGGCATTGTCATGAAGAATCAACACCCTCTAGTCAGCAGTCCTGGAAATTTCAATCGATCATGCATTATGCTGTATTATGCTGTCGGGTCTATAAGGTGGATGCTCCAGAACTTCCCACCATAGTTGGTTAATTTTCTCCTGAGTTAATCGAGCCGTATGTGGTCTGGCATTGTCATGAAGAATCAACACCCTTAGTCAGCAGTCCTGGAAATTTCAATCGATCATGCATTATGCTGTATGCTGAATCATGTGAGCACCCTATTGTAGATGCTACAGAGTCTATCGTTACTCGCCTGTCACCTCTAATCATCTCCTCCACCCGCTGTACGGATGCTTCTGTTGCAATCTCAACAGGAAAACATTACAGTGTCTTGTGATTTAATTACAGTGTCTCATGGTGATGTAATTACAGTGTCTTGTGGTGATTTAATTAGTGTCTTGTGATGATTTTATTACAGTGTCGTGTGCTGATTTTATTACAGTGTCTTGTGTTGATTTTATTAGTGTCTGTGCTGATTTAATTACAGTGTCGTGTGCTGATTTTATTACAGTGTCTTGTGTTGATTTTATTAGTGTCTGTGCTGATTTTATTACAGTGTCTTGTGTTGATTTTATTAGTGTCTGTGCTGATTTCATTACAGTGTCTTGTGGTGATTTAATTAGTGTCTCATGGTGAATTAATTACAGTGTCTTGTGTTGATTTCATTAGTGTCTGTGCTGATTTTAGTCACTAACCAATTCTATAAATATATATGATTGCAATGTTTTTGTAAAGAGATACTGATATAATGTTTTCCATAGTGAACATAAGAATCCCTCATAAAGTTAATGTTGTCTGCACAAATCCTAGTTTAATTAATTTAATACAACATCAGCTCTACAACCTTATTAAAGCTTATTACCAAAGACAAACATTGAGAGAAATGTTAACAGTTTTAGACATGTTCTGTATTGCCATCAATGAGTGGTGATGGCTGTTTGATGTCCTACACGGTGGGAGTGCTGTTAACAAATCAGGCAAGAATTGTCTGCATTTCGGTGACCTGTTTCCCAGATTTATCACATATGACTTTACAGAACAACTTTTTATTGAAGATGTACCTGAGCTTGTATGTTTTGGGACTTCTGAAAAGACATACAAAGCCTCTTTCAAGTGTTAGTTGCAAAAGAAGGAAAAGAAAGTTTAATGTTCTCCAAAAATATGAAGACGTGACCTACAAGTGTTTAGTCTTTTGCTGATCACAACTAGAAGAGGAGAGCCACAGTTAGAAAGGGTATCATCTCCAGAAATTCAGGCAGTCAACACATCTTCTCAAACAGAGAAGTCAGTCTGATTATACAGAGCCTTCAACTCTTCTTGAACAAGATAATTATTCATTGCTTTGAAGTTGTTACCTCTGGGACAGAACATTTCCAGGCAAGAGTACAAAGTGTTGTGTATGCCAGATGTGCTGGTAATTGATCAGTCTCATTTGGCTTCCTGCTGATAATTGATCAGTCTCATTTGACTTACTTTAGTCCTAGTATTAACCTGTATTATTCAACATTGTTGCTCATCTGAAGATTGCTATTTATTCTGATAATATGAAATCTGTCTGTTTTTATTGTGTATTTTTATGTAAAACAAATGCCGCATATATATTATATATGTGTTGTAATTTTCCGAATGGTTTCGTTGCTCTGGTCATCTTTGTGTGCTAGTCTGGAGCAGACATTGGCAATAATAATTCTTCAGTTCTCTCTGGTGTATGATATTTTAATTGGCTGATATTGTTATTTAATGCCCAGCTGTTTAAGCTTTCCACAAACATCATTCTCTGTCTTCCTTTGCCTGTTGCCCACCATATTCCTACTGAAGCCAGTTAGTTAGTTAGTTATTTAGTCGCAGTTCCAACTTCACAGCAACGGGTCGTCCCCATTATGCTCCATTCCTGTGCCAGTGAATATCACACAAAACGCTCCCCACTGCCCAATATGAAAAGCCAGTTTCACTATTCCACCTCTTCAGTTGATATATCTCATGCATTTCATTCATCAGATCCTTATAGATTTGATAGGTGTCCAGTGACACCTGCAGCTGTCATTACTTATAGATTTGATAGGTGTCCAGTGACACCTGCAGCTGTCATTACTTATAGATTTGATAGGTGTCCAGTGACACCTGCAGCTGTCATTACTTATAGATTTGATAGGTTTCCAGTGACACCTGCAGCTGTCATTACTTATAGATTTGATAGGTGTCCAGTGACACCTGCAGCTGTCATTACTTATAGATTTGATAGGTATCCAGTGACACCTGCAGCTGTCATTACTTATAGATTTGATAGGTGTCCAGTGACACCTGCAGCTGTCATTACCTCTCAAGGAAGATCTTGAATGCACAAGACACTAGAATATACAATGAACAAATTGTTTGTTTCTCCGCGGGGTGTAAAAATACCTTTTTTTATTTCATTACATAGTCAGTACCTCAGCCTGTTTTCTTCTCTGTCTGATGTTCTCAAAATTCTGTTCACAAACTATATCTCCACTGCCTCCAGTTTCTCTATCATTTCATTGCAAATTGTCCTGGTAAGTATATAACATGGCATATACTATATTGTTAACATTGTTAATACCATTTACTATAATGTTAACATTGTCAATATTATGCTATCAAAATTGTAACACCATTCACAAAATTGAAACTGTTGAATTCCAGTGTTTAGAATAGAATAAATCGTGTCTCAGTGAAAAAACATTTCCCCTGAAAGTGAATGTATGCTGTACACATGCCAGATTTATTATACTGCTTATACATACTAAAATAATCGCCCACAACTCTATATTATGAATGTTTGTTTTCTTTCAAATTGACAGTTGTAAATATTGTGAAATATTTTGGTACTGTAAAATGTCAGACATCCATGATGCTGAAACTATGTTTCCAACATTTTCATCAAATCATTCTTCAGCAACAACATGAGTTACTTGTACAAGCTCTTTTGGGTGCTTTTTTAAAATAACAATTATAGCCCTATTCATTGTCCTGTTTCAGATTTGTATGAGCTATCTTTTAATATTGAAATGTGGCAGCAAATGAAGGTGTGGCTCCAGGGGCTTGTCCATGGAGTGAATTCACTTGAATACACTCTCTCAGGCTGAAGCCATATTTATACTCCTTTTATTTCTTCTGTGTCTTCCATGGCAGTATTTTTTCATGCTGTCTTCTAATAAATAGCCTTGGTGCAATCTTTAAAACAAACAGTGAATATGTTTATAACTCATCACACACATATTTATACACATTCAAGTATCATTATTGCCCCCCCCCCCCCCCCCAAATACTAATGGATCCTTTTATATGCCCCGGTGTGAATTGGGTATATGGTGCTAGTCCTACTGTCTATATAGAGTGATTGGCACCGGATGGTTAATGCAGTCAGATCATGCCCGACATCTTAGCTTCCCAGGACATTCCTGGTACTCATCTTAGGCCAAGTCCACCTGGGAGCTCAGGTCCATTTAAATAATCAATGTTAAGTGAGGGATTTGATCACATGACTACCAGACCAGCTGGCTAGCCACTGTGCTCCCTGTCATTCAATTAAGATGAGAGTATATGTAGAAAGAGCTAGTCAGCTCAGTTAGAAATGGCTGATAGTCTGGTTATCATATCTACTTATGTGAAATATTCTTGAATCTGTAAGGTACTTATTTATTTCATGGTTGTGTAATCAGTATGTGTTCAGTCAGAACTGTTCTTTCAAAATGTGTGAACTCATTAAATCACCAGATTAAAAAGCAATGTAACATAATTATTTTTTTAATGTTTTCGACTTTATATTACTTAGTCATTCTTCAACTGTTTTCTTGTAGCTGAAAATGTGAATTAGTTGCAACTTTAGTTATCTTTCTCCAACAGCAGGAAGGATGTATGGCACTGTCAGTGACTTATCGTGGATAAATGAGTTAAGTGTCACTGCTTCATGATGGCTAAATGAGCTGTGATGGTTATAATGATCAAGTATTACTGGTTAAGGGATGGGTTGAGTGTTAGGGGGTTATGGTGGTTAAATGAGTTTAGTATTAGTCATTTTTGGTGGTTAAATGAGTTAATTGTCAGTGGCTTAAGGTGGTTAAATTAGTTTACTGTTAGTGGCTTATGGTGGTTAAAGTCTTAAAAGTTGATAGCATCAATTTCATTGCACCGGGTTTATTCCCATAGAGCTCTGCCTCTTTCCGCAGGGCAGTATGCTGAAAGCTTCGCACAAAGCACAAACTCTGTAGCTCCGGCGGTGACTCCTAGGAGTCTCTGAGAATAATGCACTTGTGAACTGACAGACATAGGTTGGAATCAAACCCACAACCTTCAGAGCACAAGGCAGACAGCTTGACCACTTCGCCATGGTTATGGTGGTTGATTGAGTTAGTGGTTTATGGTGGTTAAATGAGTTAATTGTCAGTGGTTTAAGGTGGTTAAATTAGTTTACTGTTAGTGGCTTTTGGTGGTTAAGTGGTAATGGCTTGTGATTGGCAGATGAGTTTAGTGATAGTGGTGTGTGGTGGTCACATGAGTTTAGCATCAGCAGCTTGGAAATAGGCAAAACATCAAAGTCTGTAGCAATTCTAATGAATTGCATTTTCAGGAAGGGGAGATCATGTGTTCATCATGGTTTCTATTAGGGTAACAAATATGATGGCCCTTGATTGAATTCTGCTGAAGCTGGACATATAATGTACCTGATTGACTTGACCTGTAATCAGATGACAGGATCAGGTGAGACTTAATAGAAGATGGCCCCATAGCAGATACTGCCTTTGGGGTGTGAAGTGTTAAAACAGGAAACTTTTATATACCCTAGGCCACATTGGGCATATTTTGCAGGACCCATGTTTATATCGACCAACGAGCTCTCGGTGGGTGATGTTATTTTGCGCCAGCCACGTTTTCTTTCCAAGACATTTCCGGGTACTCATTTTAGGCTGATGTTAACAAATCTGCCCTGTTGTGGATTTGAACCCATGTCGATTTGCCGGCAGGTGAGAATCTAGACACTACATTACTGTAGCCTCCCGTGAAGTGTTATTCTTGGCCATAACATATGTGGTGGGCTGGCCTGCTCCCTTCCTCTTCACTTCTCCTTCCAGGAAATTCTGTAAATTGTCTGGTCCCATGTTTGTGAGGCAGGGTAGAGCCTAGAGCTGCCATGCTGAAGGATGGTGTAACTCTGCCTCTGTCTGGTGCCATATTTGTGAGGCAGGGTAGAGTTTAGAGCCGCCATGCTGGGGAGATGGTGTAACTCTGCCTCTGATGAGGATTGAACCTAGACTCCTGTCTTGGCAGGCAAGTGCACTAATCACTGCAACTCCTAGTAGATGTCTTACCACAGTGGCGCCACCTACTGAACTTCACCATTTTGGAACTAGTCAACAAAGCAACTTCAAATTTTTAACTACTTCAGAGCATTGTAAAAAAAACAAAGCGGTGGCCCAGAAATAACACAGGGCTTCTCTCTCTTTCTCTCCCAAATGAACTGTTATTCTTGTAATTTACTGGGGGGAGGAGCTGTAGTTCTGTAAGATCCCCTTCTGGATAAATACTTATGCATACTTTTTATTTGTCTAAACTTGGCACTTTGGTTATGAATGAAATAAAGCATGAGCAACACTGCATAGTCCATGTTCATTGATTTCACATACTATTCCCCCCATGTTTTCAGTTAGCCAATGAAGCTGCACAAGCTCACTGACTTCCATAATTGTGTGAGCTATAAATTGTTCAGACATAATGGAATAAACTGTTCCAATATTGCGTGAATTATTGGAGAATTATAGACAATTCGGGCACACAGAAATAAACTATTTACATTTCTGTGATTTTGTACATAGGAGAATTATAGACTATTTAGACACCTTTAACTAAACTGTTCCATTATTGTGTGTATGTATATAGACTAGCCGGCTCCGTGGCCAAAGGCTTGCGAACGCGATTCGTGAGCCGGGTAACAGGCGTTCGAAGCTCAGCTGCGACCGATTTGTGCAGCAGTCCGCGTCGCATTATAACGTGCTGGTATGGGAGCCGGTCGTTCAGAAAGCAATGGCAAACTACTGAACGTAACACTTGCCTAGTATATCAACAGCAGCTTAAAAATGCTGGTGTTGACTGCAATGCCCCGTAAGGGATACGCAACAAATCATTATTATTATATATAGACTATTCAGGCACAATGAAATAAACTCTTAGCTACATTTCCATTGTTATGTGTATAGAGAAATATAGTACAAACATTCCATAATTGGTACCTGCACAGAAAAGGATCATTAAAATGGTAAGACAGAATCACCAATATGGAGAGAACTAGACGACTATCGGTGATTCAAGGGTGAGGAAAAAATGCTGTTGCTTGATAGGACATGCACTAAGAAAACCTGAGACACCATCTCTTACCATTTCCCCTTCCCTCTGCATTTTCTTGCCCAAAGTGTCTTATATGTCCTGCGACCACCTCTGTGCGGGTTGACCCTGCCTTTACCTCCAGGAACCATGCCTTCCATTACAGCTCTTTTTCTAAGCTACTGTAAGGTTTAATATGGCCACAGTTTTCAGTTACAGAAATGTGTTTGGGAAACATTTTTTTTTCTATGTTGATATCAGTAAGTTCAAAAGGCTTAATTTTCTGCTTTAGTAACAGCGAAATGGTCCATGACTCACATTCTTGTTGCCATAGGACAGTTGCATGTCCTCGAAAGGTTCACTTTAATTTGTTTGCTTGTGTTACAACGTAGGGCTTAGGCTTAGGTTGTAAATAGTGTTAAACCTCTGTATTGCTATGTGTGCTTGTGTTATAGCCTAGGTTGTGAATATTGTTGAACCTCTGTAGTGCTATGTGTGCTTGTGTTATAGCTTAGGCTGTAAATAGTGTTAAACCTCTGTATTGCTATGTGTGCTTGTGTTATACCCTAGGCTCTGAATGTTGTTGAACCTCTGTATTGCTATGTGTGCTTGTGTTATAGCGTAGGCTCTGAATATTGTTGCTATAATGAGTCTCCAACACTCTCTGTATTGCAACTTCTTGGTGCATTCGGTTCTGCCATGGTGTTGTTAGGGGTATGGGTATTCATTCAATTCTTCTGGCTCGTTCAACTAACGACTCCTGGCACTTTTAACACACTGAAGAAGGACTGCATCCCATCGATTTCAAAACTTTTATTGAACACACCTCAGTAACAGCTAGCATGCTGATCCAGTCGTGTCTTGCTCAATGTGCCACACTCCCAGTTGCCTAAGCTAATTAGTAATTAGTAATGCCATTAGTGCATTAGGTAGCATGTCAGAGGTGGCCTGAGTTTACTCTCGTCTGTCGTCAAGGTCCCATTTTGGTTGCTAACAAACAGTGTTGCCAAAGCTAATATGTAAATGGAATAGAAAGAAAAAGCAGCGGCTGCAGCAGGATGTAACAATATGAAATGGAAACAAATAGGTATATTAAACTCCTGCGAGAAAAAATGTACTAAACATGATTTGATCATTCTTTTCTTTCGTTGGTATGTAACGGGCACATCGGGCTGTTCTGCTTTTGCTCCTTCCTTAGCCAAACGATCAGCTCTGTCGTTTCCAGGTATTCCACGGTGGGATGGTATCCACTGTATGGTGACCTTATGATAACTGCTAAGTTCAGAAAGTAGTGTCCTAAGTACTGGCAATTTCTCAGACAGGAGCGCCTCGAGTACTGATTTTTCTCCGTCAAACTTATCTTTAACATGGAAAATGGTTGATGGTTGTATTTTCTTCAACGTAGAGGGTACAATGTTTATCGTCTGACCCTGAGCCTCTAAGTGACTTTTCAAATCTTTCCCACTCCTGAGCTGTACGTCGAGTCGCTCACTTTCTGCGTGTGTTTTGAGCTGTGCTTGCTTGTGTTCGCTGGCTGTGAACTCCAGCGCGAAGTCCTGTATGCCGGATGAAAACACCCTGTTGTCCAACATCAGTGTGATGTCATACAGGACCTGAGGTTTGCGTGAGTATCCGTTGTCCCATGTCTGTCTTACTGGTGTGCAGACTGGTGGTTCCTCGCCGTGCAGGCAGACACTCTCCGACTTCGGAGGAATCAACGATCCTACTGACTTAGCCAGGACCCCAAAAGGACCTGTTGCCCAGGACGCTCGGCGAGGACGCGTCAATAGGTCTTGGCCAGTATAGAACCCAGCCCTGGTGCCTTGGAAACACCTCTGCGTCCCTGAGCTGTGCTTGACCACACTCTATAACCTTAGGTAAGGGGATATAACTCATACTCCCGTGTTCTTTTGTTTTATCTCCCTTGCCTACCTTTCCTCTGCTTATATAACTGTGTGTGGCGTTTATTTCCAAGGGATAAACAAGAATCTCGTGTGTATTTCATCGCTGGAGTCGCACACTGTTTATTCGCACTATTGGAATATCGCGATTGTGACACGTGTACGATTATTCTCGAGGAAGAAACAAGAAACTCGTGTGAATTTCATCGCTGGAGCCGCACGTGTTTTCTCCGCACTGTTGGATTATCGCGATTGTGACAACTGTGCCATTATTACCAAGGGAAATCAAGAAACGTGAGTAGTAACATTATTTATTACACATAAAACTCTATCACCGCGAGAAACCCAAATTACCAGAAGAAAACCATAAACTCTACAAAATGGCTTACAACACCAGAAGTAACTCTCAAAGCAAGGAACTGTACTCGGAAAAGGAAGCTTCCGGCCCTAAACCGAGTACCAATCGGGGGAAGGCAAGCAGTGGACCCACCAGAGGCAGCCAGAAATCGGTAGCAGCTGGTACAGCACCGACATGGGGCTTCAAAATCAACACCAATAAAACAGTCAGTATGGTATTTAGCAGCAAGAAGAAGATAAATTCTAACAAGGACTACAAAATACAGATAAAAGGGGAAACCATCAATAGAAGAAGCAGCACAGTCTTCCCAGGAATGACCCTGGACGAACAGATGAACTGGTCAAAACATATATGTCATACACTAGAAAAATGCAAGAAAGCAAGCAACCTACTGCGGGTGATAAAAGGAGACAGTTGGGGTGCCCACACCAAAACAATGCTGATGTTCTATAAAGCATTTATCAGAGGCAAGCTAGAATACGGCAGCATTGTGTACGACTCAGCATCAGAAACCAACAAGAGGAAGTTAGACATCATACAGATCCAAGCGCTAAACACCATCCTGGGAGCTGGAAAAGGGACATCCAAAGAAGCCATGGAGGCAGCACTGGGTGTACTACCACTGAGTCTGAGGCGTAAACAGCTGACGTATAACTACTGGCTAAAGGTAGCACAAGACGAAGACCATCCTGGATACCAAACGTTCAGTGACAACCGCAGCAAAAGGGGGGGGGGGCATCCCAATAGTAAAACTGCAAAGACCGGCAGGATGGGAAGCAGCAGAGAAGATGAAGGAAGAAATCGAGCTAGCAGAAACCCTGAAACAGACAAGACGGTTCAAGCCAGTAATCCCACCATGGGAACTAACAGTCCCATTCACAGACTAATCTGGCAAAGACCATCACCAAGGACACGGAGGACACAGATGCAAGAGACGCGGCCGAGGCGTACATACAAGAATCAGTAAGGACAACCTCATAATATACACAGACGGGTCTAAGAGCGAACAGGGACAGGTAGGAGCAGGAGTAGTGGTCCCAGTCTGGAAGCTGAAGGAACAGTTCAAATTAACAGACCAGACAGAAGTATGCACGACAGAACTGGTAGCCATAACGAAAGGCCTGGAGATTGCAGCTGAAAAACCACCACTGAGACTGTGTATATTAACAGACTCCCTGTCCTCAGTACAAACGCTCGGGAACTTCGCTAGAGGAAACAGACCCGACATGAAAGAGGAGATATTAGCGACAGCCACCAACCTCAGGTACATGGGATGCCAAGTCACCATCGGATGGATACCAGTCTACAAAGGTATCCCGGGAAACGAACAAGCAGACAGAGCGGCGAAACGAGGACTAACCAGCAATAATAAAATCAGCACAGGCCTAGGTAAAGTAGAAGGGAAGAATATCATCAATAACTACATTCTCCAGGAATGGAGGAAACAGTGGCGTGACAGCGCTAAAGATCACCATGCAAGTATTGGGTGAACCCAGCTACAAGCCATAAGTCAAGACCAACATGAACGCACCGGCAAACAGACAGCCGAGGAGAATCAGACTAGGTAACTGGAAAGACACAAGAGAAAACCCATTCTGCAGAGCATGCCTAGAAAACATCACCATTGAATACTATTTACTAGCATGCGACAAGTACAATAGTGAACGAAGGGAGCTAAAGAGATCGCTTCGTCAAAACTGGGACTCCATTGACAATAACGGGGTGCCTACACAAATAGCAACCCAGAAATACAGCGGCTGGTCAGACAGTTCCTCTGCAGAACGGGGAAGGCCACATAACCTCCCTACATTGTATATATTTATATGTATGTGCGTATATATACACATATATCTTTTTTTTTTAAGCTGAGTGGTGGGGTGAGTGGCAGGATGGTGAGTTGGCTCTTACGGAGGGCTCCTGAATGGGGATGACAGGGGAGACCTGGTCGTCTTGTTGTTGCACCAACCCATACACCGATGACAACACAGCATAAGACAAAAGAAAATAACCAGACAGCACAAAAGAACTTTATCCGACAAATAGAGCGGAACCAATAAAACCAGTATGAATTAGGACTAACAATCCACACAACCACGGATCTTAACAATAACGACGATGAGGAAGCAGCTTGAACGAGACCGAATTTGGAATTTTTGTTTTGGAATTGGATCTGGAAGGGGTTTAACTCATATTCCTGTGTTCTTCTGTTTTACTCCCTTGCTTTACTCTGCTTATATAGTAAGAACGCGTGTTCTTAAACATCCGTTGTGCTGAAGCCGAGGTAAACGGTTCAACCCCTACACCGGACAGCTGGACTAAAATGTTGACCTGTCGTCCTTGAGTTGGGGACGTAAATTACAAGTACCTCTGAAGTCAGGGTGGGTTCGCCTGATGGCGAGGGACACTGTTAATATGGAAAGCTAATTCAAACGCAAAATTCAGGCCAGCACTACTAGAAGTAGTGTGTATGGACGACGCTTGAATTCAAAGCGAGCGAGCGCAAATAATAATAATAATAATAATAATAATAATAATAATAAATCAGTTTGCGGTTTTCATTTGTTACTTGTAGGACGTGCTCATTGGTTGTTCTGTCTGTCCATGATATTCTTTGCATTTTCGTTAGAAACCAATCTTCACTGCTATCAGATGTGTCTCAGATTGTCTGTTTATTTATTGCCAGCGTTTCACATCCACATAACATTCTGTGTAACACATCAACACTCTTGTTCTCGTTGCAAATGGCATCTTTTTATTGGTCAGTGTGTTTACCATCTTGCAAAGGGCAACCTTTATCATAGCGATTCTTGTTCTAATCTATGCAGATGTTATGACTGTTCCAAGATAGTTGTACCGATTCACTTGTTTAAGAATATTCCCATTTATCGGTATTTTACATAATTTCGGTTTTCTAACAACACAGTTCTAACCCTAGTTGTTCACCGTGTAAAATAACAGCATCTATTAAATGTTGCAGATCCTCTCGTTGTCTGCGGTCAACACTGTATCATCCGCATACCTTACGCTGTTGAAGTCATGACCCCCAATGGTGATTCCTCTAACTTC
Organism: Cepaea nemoralis; assembly: GCA_014155875.1. Lineage (NCBI taxonomy): Eukaryota > Metazoa > Mollusca > Gastropoda > Stylommatophora > Helicidae > Cepaea > Cepaea nemoralis. The sequence goes on along the minus strand of JACEFZ010017350.1, from coordinate 256,829 downwards.
TAAATTTATAACAATATTTTCACTGTATATGGAAAATCGATCTGGACACATTACACATCCCTGTCACACTCCTCTCTTAACTGGCTGATATTGACCTACTTTATTATCAATTTTAATAGCAGCTTATTGTTTCCAATGTATGTTTTTAACAAGTTTCAGGTTTCCCCCATCAATATGTAGATCCGCAAGTATCTTTATCATGTTGATACGTCTTACTTTATCATGCTGGTACGCCTTACTTTATCATGCTGGTACGTTTTACTTTATCTGCTGGTACGTCTTACTTTATCATGCTGGTAAGTCTTACTTTATCATGCTGGTACGTCTTACTTTATCATGCTGGTACGCCTTACTTTATCATGCTGGTACATTTTACTTTATCATGCTGGTACGTCTTACTTTATCATGCTGGTAAGTCTTACTTTATCATGCTGGTAAGTCTTACTTTATCATGCTGGTACGTCTTACTTTATCATGCATACTGGTACGTCTTACTTTATTATTCTGGTACTTAATTTATCATTCTGGTACGTTTTACTTTATCATGCTTGTAAGTCTGACTTTATCATGCTGGTAAGTCTTACTTTATCATGCTGGTACGTCTTACTTTATCATGCTGGTACGTCTTACTTTATCATGCTGGTACGTCTTACTTTATCATGTTGGCACGTCTTACTTTATCATGCTAGTATGTCTTACTTTATCACTTCAAAAGAAGTTCACCGCTGAAAACCTTGACTGGAGAAATCATCACTGATAAGAAACAGCAGATGGATAGATGGGTCGAGCACTATTTAGAGCTTTACTCAAGTGAGACCAAGCTAGCGGATGATGCCCTCAACGCCATAGAGGCCCTGCCAACTCTTGACCACCTGGACACACTTCCCACTATAACAGAAGTTAAGTGTGCTATAAATGAGCTTGCATCTGGCAAGGCTCCAGGTAAGGATGGGATTCCAATAGAGGTAATCAGGAGTGGGCAAGACACACTCGCTTTACAGATCCACCAGCTAATAGAGCTATGCTGGCGAGAAGGACAAGTCCCACAGGATTTCAAAGATTCAAACATCATAACGCTGTACAAGAACAAGGGAGATCGGAGCAACTGTAACAACTATAGGGGTATCTCACTTCTGTGTATTGTTGGGAAAGTATTTGCCAGAATTGTCCTGCACAGACTTCAAGTCCTGGGAGATCAAGTCTACCCCGAATCACAGTGCGGCTTCCGTCAGAACCGGTCTACCATTGATATGATATTCTCATTGCGACAGATGCAAGAAAAATGCCGGGAACAAAATCAGCCTCTGTTTATTGCCTTCATTGACCTCACAAAAGCATTCGATTTGGTCAGTCGTGAGGGTCTGTTCAAAGCACTAAAGAAGTTGGCTGCCCACCAACTCTTCTGTCCATTGTGGAATCGTTCCACACAGGCATGAAGGGTATAATCAAGTTTGATGGCTCAACTTCAGAAGAGTTTGAAATCAAGAGTGGAGTTAAGCAAGGTTGTGTATTAGCCCCCCCCCCCCACCCTCTTTGGGATATACTTTTCACTTCTACTGAAATATGCCTTTCGTGATCAGGATGACGGTATATACATTCACTCACGCTCAGATGGTGGCCTCTATAATGCTCAGAGATTGAAGGCCAAGACCAAAATTAGCAGGGTACTAATCAGAGAGTTGCTTTTTGCGGATGATGCTGCGATTACGACCCACTCTGAGGAAGAATTACAACATCTAATATCTGCATTCTCCAATGCTTGTTCTTAATTTGGTTTAACAATTAACAAAAAGAAGGCACAGATTATGTCACAAGGTGCACATGGTGTACCATCAATCTTTATTGACGACGCCGAACTGGAGATAGTAGACCATTTTACATATCTAGGATCAGAGGTAAATAGCAAATTATCCCTCGATCAGGAAATCAACATTTATCCCTCGATCAGGAAATCAACATCAGGATTGGCAAGGCAGCAACAACAATGAACATGTTAGCAAAAAGAGTCTGGGAGAACAGGAAGCTTACTGCCAAAACACAAGTCCTCGTCTACCAAGCCTGTGTCCTTAGTACTCTTCTTTATGGCAGTGAAACCTGGACAACTTACTCACGCCAAGAGAAACGTTTAAACAGCTTTCATATGCGGTGTCTGCGAAGAATACTTGGTATTAAGTGGCAAGACAAAATCACAAATACTGAAGTATTGGAAAGATCAGGTTGTGTGACGGTGTATTCCATGCTCAGTCTTCGTAGACTTAGATGGATAGGACACGTTAGGAGGATGGATGATGGTAGAATACCAAAGGACATCTTTTTTTGGTGAATTACAGACGGGTAGGAGATCTCAGGGTCAGCCTCTACTACGATACTAAGATGTGTGTAAGCGGGACATGATTGATACAGGCATTGATAATACACATTGGGAGCACGTCGCCGCTGAACGTGTTGCATGGAGGGCAACTATCAGAAATGGAATAAAGACAACGGAGAAAATGATTGCAGATAAAGCACACACAGAGCGTGAGAGACGTAAGATGGTGCAAAATGGTGGAAGTGACCATGTTTTCACATGCACCTACTGTGGGCAAACATTTGCAGCAAGAATTGGCCTTACCAGCCACACTCGCCACCGCCATGGATCGTAGTTATTAAGCCTTTTTGAAGCACAATGTACCAAACTATCGTCTGTCAAGACGGAAAGGTGCCAATGATCATGCTGGCACGTCTTACTGATTCACAAAATCCTATTTCAAAATGCTCCAAGCTACCTTTGGCCATTGTTTAAATATAACGCAAGACATAGCGAACGACTAAATATACTCCATGTCCCTAAACCTAGGATAGACTTATATAAAACAAGCTTAGCATAGTCTGCCGCTCAGTTGTGGAAATCTTCCACAAGAAATCAAAGACACCACCAATCATTATACACACATTCGCAACCTGTTTGAGCACTACCTCAGTACAGACTACGTGCCTCCATAAACAAAACAAAAAGTATTAATAATAATAATAAATTATCTCAAACGACAACTAGCCAATAAACATTGCCATCCAAATGCATGGCACGTTACACCTTCCTTAGGTAGTTATAATGCAATGCCCATGTTATACATTGCCAAAGTGAGTCATGTATTATTGATTATTTGTCATGCGTTATAATGCTATTGTTCTTTTGTTGTCAAAGATTAGCTTCATAAGTGATGTTGAATGAAAGAATGCATGAGAGGAAATAGAGAAGAAGGGCAGAATGTCAGACGGGACTGCGTGCCGAATTCTTAACCCTTTGAAAATAAAGATTGTTCGTTCGTTGTTCGTACTTTATCATGCTGGTAATACTGGTATGTCTTACTTTATTGAAAGCCTTTGTGTAGTCCATAGAAAATGAGCTATTTTTTGTTGTTACGTTCACTCGTTTTGAACGCAATCGTAGTTCATAAACGTGCTACTACTTCCAACGCACCAGAATGATTTTTGCGTCCATATGTATAGCGGCTGGCCGAGTGGCTAGGACGCCGGACTCTCCTTAAGGAGACCCGGGTTCGATCCCTCGGTAAGGTGTGGGATTTTTTTCTGTCGGAGGCAAAAAGAAAATCCTAACCTTCATAGTTCGCGGCGACTGCACTAGCCTGGCGGCCTTAATTCCTCAGGCTCAAAGACCCCTCTGCCATACACCGCAAGGTACTAATACTATATTGGCAGTAAATGACAGTTTTTTAAATGACTGTATTATTACTATTACTACTATTAGCTTTCCCTATTACCAGTGTCTCTCGCCATCAGGCTTCTGACCAAACGCTATTTATGCCTTGATTGATATAAACTGAGTTTTATATATATATATATATATATATATATATATATATATATATATATATATATATATATATATATATAATATATATATTGCTTGATATAAAGATCAAACAATGATTATATGAATAAAAAAGTAGTTCCTAATCTAATTTGGCTGAAAAACGGTAAATTTTGTACTGCCGCTGGCAACAGAGCTGTAACTGGTGGCCATCCCTGGCGTGTTGTTCCAGCCGAGACCTTCGTGTGTCCTAACACGACCTGGTCTGATTTCGTAGACATTCTAATAATTCTGTTGATGTGTTTGTAAGCCAACTTCACTTGGGTGTTGTCTAAACGACTGTTAAAAATGTTTCCACAAGTAAGGTAAGCAACGATCACTGTCAGACTTTTTAAGTTTGGAGCAGATTAAGACTGTAACAGTAACTGTAAGACTTGTCTTGTTTTCCCCCAGTCAGTACTACTAACTAGTACTAGTAGTACTACTGTCACAGTCAGTCAGCAGGTCAACCTCAAACATAAAAAAATATATTCTTCTTCTTCTTCTTCTTCAGCATTCCGAGCCATTGAGATTCTTTGCTGCAAATACAATCTGTCTCCATTCGTCTCTCTGGTGGACCTTCTCTTGCCAGTCGTTGATTCCAAGTGCTTGTAGGTCTGTATATATATTATCTCTCCACCGTCTTCTTGGTATACCTCGTGGTCTACGGTCATTTATTTCCTGAGTGTAAGCGAGTTTTGTTTCCCTATTATCTTCCATTCTTTCTATATGCCCCAGCCATTGTAGTCTATTAGCCTTCATGATACCAGTGATTAGCGGGGACTTAAACAAATCATAAATGTCTTTGTTACTTCTTCTTTTCCACTCTCCACTTTGTGTATCCCTAATGGGTCCAAAGATGCGTCTTAAAATTTTGTTCTCAAAGGTTTGTAACAAGGCTTCGTCTCCTTTCGTTGTACTCCAGGTTTCAGAGCCATACAGCACAACTGGTCTGATCAGTGTTTTGTATATTGTGATTTTGGTGTTACGAGATAGCGCCTTTGATTTTAGTAGATGTTGTAGTGCATAGTATATCTTATTTCCAGAGTTGATTCTAGTTTGTATTTCTTCCCTTATGATGTTGGAGCAGTTGAAGATTGTACCCAGGTATTTGTATGTTTCCGTTCTTTTAATGGTCATATTATCTATTTGTATGTGGCCAGAGTTTTTAGCCATTCCGTCTCTTGAAATTACCATATATTCTGTCTTATCTTGGTTGATAACCAGCCCCATCTGTTGGGCTTTTTCCTTTAAGTGAGTCAATATTTCTAATGTCTTTTGTTCACTTTGCCCTATAATATCTATATCATCTGCATAACCAAGCAGCTTGGATGTTCCTCCAATATCACATTCCTCCTTTACCTTCCTTACAACTTTCTCTAGAGCCAGATTGAAGAGTAGCGGCGATAGTGCATCACCCTGTTTCAAGCCAGATGTTATTTGGAAGGGGTCTGATTTCCTGCCTTTATATGTTACTATATTATAAGTATCTTCCATGCATAGTTTGGTCATGTTAATTAACTTCCTTGGTATTCCAAATTCCTGCATAACATTCCATAGACTATTCCTATGGACACTATCATAAGCCTTTTTAAAATCCACAAAAATGTTATGGAGATCTCTTTTATATTCCCAATGTTTCTCGGCTATTTGTCGTAAGATAAATATCTGATCTATTGTTGATCTGTTTTGTCTAAAACCCGCCTGGTAGTCACCTAATATGTCTTCTGAATATGGTTTTAGTCTATTTAGTAATACTGCGGATAGTATCTTATAGCTTGTGGACAGTAGTGATATTCCTCTATAATTTCCACATTATATAATTTATTAATTCTAAGAATTTCTAATCTAATCTAACTTGCAACCAAGCTTAGGCTAAGCGCTGTTTCAGTTGACACTAGCCTAGATCTAAGGGAATACAGCACTAAAAAAAAAAGTGGTAACTAAGTAACTTCATGATTTTTATTTTTTGTAAGGTTACTTCTGCCTCTAGAAGAAACCGTGCTGGGAGAAAGATGAAATCAAAATAAAGGCTTAAAAGGGTTTGACCAAGTCAGTAAAATCCAACATTGAACATCTAGGTGCAAGTGCAACATCAAATGGAACATATATAATAATTTATCATATCATATTATAATAATATGACAGAGGTTAAGAACAGAATAGGCCAAGCAAAAGCTGCATATTAGTAGATGAACAGTTTTTGCACTCTCCTGAATGAAGGTCCCAAATTATTTCTTGTAAAAAATATCCCTTACAGGGCCTCATTGGGTGATATAAAGACAATATTAAACACTACGAACTAAAATACAGAACAGAAAATCGAAATACACACCAATAATATTTGACAGTTATATGTGGAAATATGTATGTACAATAAATAATTCGGTACCGTTATTTATTGTGTACACTTATTGCGTGTCTGGTGGACTGCTAGACCGGTCGGTGGATGCAATAAATGTTTCTGGGGCTGAAGGGCCTTCACTGTCATCGGAGTGTAAACCTATACCTATATCAGTTATATGTGGAAATAGGTACGTACAAGATATAGATATGCACTCCAACAACAGTGAGGGCACTCTGGACCCAGAAACATTTATTGTATCCATCGATCATTTTAGCAGTCCACCAAACACTCAATAACTGTACATATCGCTTCTGAATCAGCATATCGCCCCGGAACGAACATAATCACTTAATGGGGCCCTGTAAGGGATACTTTTTACAAGAAATAATTTGGGACCATTATTCGGAAGAGTGCCAAAGTTTTATTTTGTTTTGGTTTTTATATTGATGAGCCACTCACATGAAAATGTCAGTGTCAGACACAACTGAAATGTTTATATTTATATTTTTATATATATACACATATACACACACACACATACACACACACCCATGGAGAGAGAGAGCTAAAAATTTATACATAGTAAATGTCCACCAGTTTAACTTTAAATGTAATCGTATTTCAATTGAGTATATTATTTTAGCTGGTCTCTCTGGCTGAGGGGTTACACCACTTTCTCCGTAATCCCGTTTATCACGCAGTCTCGTAGCAGGCGAGAACTGGGAGCGGTTCGTCCCCCACTGGTGACTTGCGGGATAACTGAGCCGGCCGCTCAGAAAGCAATGGCAAACTACTGAGCGTAATCTTGCCAAGAAATCAACAGACAGCTGAAAGATGCTGCTGTTGACAGCGATGTCCTGTAAAAAGGATATGCGAATTAAAAAAAAAAAAATATTTTAACCCTTTACCGGGCAAATTGTCAGAATGCGTCTTTACCCCTGAACGGGCAAATCGTCTTAAATCGCCCGTGACTATTATGCATTGTAATAACGCGATCTCTCAGCTTTCCTAGACTTCAGATTGTCTACTTTCGGCTTTGCCGATAGCTTGACAACGTGGCCGCCATTCACAATCGTGTACTTAGAATTTGAGCGGAATTTTAAAAATAGTTTTTGGGGGTTTTACGCTTTGTATTTCAAAATGGATTTTGATGATTCTTCAAGTAATAGTGGAAATTTCACCGGATTCAACTTAATTGACATTTAAGTGCATAAATTTAACTGAATCACTGCTGTAGTGTATGGCAGTGAATCTTGGGATGTGAATGAACAAATTAAGAAGAGATTGGAGGCAACAGAGATGTGGTTTCTAAGATGAATATTGTGAATACCATGCGCTGCCATTGGCACCTTTCCGTCTTGACAGACGATAGTTTATTACATTGTGCTTCAAAAAGGCTTAATAACTGCAACCCATGGCAGTGGCGAGTGTGGATAATAAGGCCAATTCGCGCTGTAAATGTTCGTCCACAGTGGATGCATGTGGAAACGTGGTCATTTCCACCATCATGCACCATCTTACGTCTCACGCTCTATGTGTGCTCTATCTGCAATCATTTTCTCCTTTGTCTTTATTCCATTTCTGATAGTTGCCCTCCATGCAACACGTTCAGCGGCGACTTGCTCCCAGTGTGCATTATCAATGCCTGTATCGATCATGTCCCTCTTACACACATCTTTGTATTGTAGTAGAGGCCGGCCCTGAGATCTCCTACCCATCTGTAATTCACCAAAAAAGATGTCCTGTGGTATTCTACCATCATCCATCCTCCTAACATGTCCTATCCATCTAAATCTACGAAGACTGAGCATGGAACACACCGCCACATAATCTGATCTTTCCAATACTTCAGTATTTGTGATTTTGTCTTGCCACTTAATGCCAAGTATTCTTCGCAGACACTGCATATAAGAGTTGTTTAAACATTTCTCTTGGTGTGAGTAAGTTGACCAGGATTCACTGCCATAAAGAAGAGTACTAAGGACACAGGCTTGGTAGACGATGACTTTTGTTTTGGCAGTAAACTTCCTGTTCTCCCAGACTCTTTTTGCTAACATGTTTATTGTTGTTGCTGTCTTACCAATCCTGATGTTGATTTCCTGATCTAGGGATAATTTGCTATTTACCTTTGATCCTAGATATGTAAAATGGTCTACTATCTCCAGTTCGGCGTCGTCAATAAAGATTGATGGTACCCCATGTGCACCTTGTGACATAATCTGTGACTTCTTTGTGCTAATTGTTAAACCAAATTCAGAACAAAGGTTGGAGAATGCAGATAGTAGATGTTGTAATTCTTCCTCAGAGTGGGTCGTAATTGCAGCATCCGCAAAAAGCAACTCTCTGATTAGTACCCTCCTAATTTTGGTCTTGGCCTTCTATCTCTGAGCATTGTAGAGGCCGCCATCTGAGCGTGAGTGAATGAATATACCACCATCCTGATCACGAAAGGCATATTTCAGTAGAAGTGGAAAGTATATTCCAAAGAGGGTGGGGGATAGTACACAACCTTACCATTCTTGATTCCTAACTCTTCTGAAGTTGCACCATCAAACTTGATTATACCCTTCATGCCTGTGTGGAACGATTCCACAATGGACAACAGAGTTGGTGGGCAGCCAATCTTCTTTAGTGCCTTGAACAGACCCTCACGACTGACCAAATCAAATTTAATGACGTCGATGAAGGCAATAAACAGTGGTTGATTTTGTTCCCGGCATTTTTCTTGCATTTGTCGCAATGAGAATTAGCAGTAGACCAGTTCTGTCAGAAGCTGCACTGTGATTCAGGGTAGACTTGATCTCCTAGGACTTGAAGTCTGCGCAGAACAATTCTGGCAAATACTTTCCCAACAGTACACAGAAGTGAAATACCCCTATAGTTGTTACAGTCGCTGCGATCGCCCTTGTTCTTGTACAGCGTTTTGATGCTTGAATCTTTGAAATCCTGTGGGACTTGTCCTTCTCACCAGCATAGCTCTATTAGCTGGTGGATCTGTAGAGTGAGTGTGTCTTGCCCACTTCTGATAACTGCCATACTCCTGCTTCACTCCTAGGGCTCGTCGAGCAAGTAGTTGACAATTTCCACGAGACACACAGACACGCAGCAACTGTAGTAGAAGGAACTCAACGTCCTAGAATTGCACAGTCTTTATTCTGGACATTGTTATCTCCAAACGTACACCAAATGACATCGTGCTCCCGATACATAGGAGGGTGGATGTATCCCATAATAAACATGTAACGAATGGAATAACTGTTAATATTAATATGTGCAGTTTACTATCGTTTTGAGCCCTACACCACCACTTGTGCTAACGTGTAAGCTTAAATGTCAGACCAACTTACTGTTTCGGCAACAGGCCATTTTGGACGAGAAAGAGCTGTCACCTTTTGACACCGACAACGCAGCTTATTCTTTGTTGATGCAACACATCACGTTGACTGGAAACTATTCTGTCAAGAGGCATGTTGATAATTATCACTGTCAGTCTTCAATACTCTGCATGATGTTCAGAAACGCCTGGGTACGTTTTTACAACCAGCCCACACGGCAGCTCCAACCTCACTGCCAGCTTACGCTTCTTAGCCATGACCTCACTTCTGTCCTCTCCAAATTCATGGAGTCATGAGTGATCTCCCTTCTCATGTGATAACCTTACTATCACTCAACACGCTTTTGGGATGATTGTTGATATAGTGTTGTTAACTCTACTCTTGCTGATCGTTAGCTGTACCATATACCTTCTATTAGGTTTTCAGCGGTGCACTTCTTTTGATCATTGGACCACAGGCTTTCTTTATCCCTTCATACATGCTTTTGATTTTTCCCTTATCACTTGTGATTTGAATGGACTCGTATAACTTGATCCAATAGTCATTTTCAAACTGTCTGGCAGCCTTTTGCACATCTTCCTAGCTTACTTCAGCTCACTGAGAGTGTTACTCGTTGTTCTTTCCCTGTTTCTTATGAGAGCTTTCTTCTTTTTATCAATCAAGGGCTGCAGTGTCTGGCTGTTTGCCGCAAACCAGTGCTGCCTCTTGTGATCCACAGTGCCGTAAACCCCTACCTCATTTTGAGTTTCCTTAAGTTTACCCCACTTTTCACTTAATGTACTATTTTCTGATGTATCAGTGAACGCATCTTCAAGTTGCTGTTGAAACTCAAAGCACTTTTCAGGATCACGAGTGTTAATATTAATCCTGGGGCTAGATATTATGTTTAGCTGTGTAGATTCTCTTTGGTCTCAAACTCTTGCAACGACCAAAGAATGATCTGTATCACAGTTAACACTGTGGTAACTTCGAGTTAATGATGTATGGTTCAGATGTCTCCGTGTAATGATGAAGTCCAGCTTCATCTTAGATCTTAGATCTTAGATGTTTTCATGTGACCTTATGCAGTCTTTTGTTTTAAAAATGGAATTTGTAATACATAGGTCATTTCTGGTGCAATGCTCCAGCAGCCTTTGCATGATTTTCAATCATGTGACTGATGTTGTATTTTCCAAGTCACACTGGCCATGAACTCAAGTACACAAGCATTGAAATCACTGAGCATATAAATGTAGTCGGATTTTGGAACTGCCTTGATCACAGTCTCCTGATCACAACTCCTTGTAGAACTAATCCTTCACATCATCAGAGGAAGGGAGTGTCGGTGCATATGCAGTAATAATGGTGGCAAAACTACAAGAGGTTGCCAAGCGCAGGGATAATAGTCTTTCATTACCTCCAGCTGAAATTTCAATCATTCCCAGTAGCGAATTCTTCACTGCAAAGCCCACACCATGTTGCCTTTTTTCTGCCTGCCCTCTACCCTTCCAAAAAAGGGTGTAATTGTTTTCCCTGAGTGACCCTTCCTCAGCGAGGCGAGTCTCCTGCAGGCCAGCAATATCAATGTTAAGACGATTGAGTTCAGCATCAATCACAGCTGTTTTCCTCATATCGTCAATATTCGTCAAGTCAGTGGAAAATCTTGGACACATGGTTCTTAGGTTCCAGGTTGCAAGCTGTAGCTTGAGGTTTCTATTTTTCTTTTTATTAGTACCTGGTGCATTGGTTTTACAGCCTGCGTGCGATTCAGATTTTGTCCTAGCCCCAAGCACCCATTGAAGCAGGCAGGCTGTGGCGGATCAGACCCAATTGGCCGGGGGTTGCCCAGCTTGAGGCGGGCGGTAGCTGATCAGTGACACCTGTAGGTGTCTCCCACCGTCAGAGGCAACCCGTGGCGCCCCATGTCTACGCCATTTGACAAGGACTTATAGCCCGTAAATATTTCCTCGCTTTGATTCCAAGACCGGTTAAGACCAAGGATGGAGTTATTGCCTCTCCATAGCACAAAGCCTGGGCTAAAATATAGAGACCATGTGTTGCCCATGCAGCATGATCCCTCTCTCAGCCTGCCTAGTTCACTCCAGAGGAAAGGTAACACCTCTACATCTGGAACAAGACAAGCTGCAGAAGCTGCCAGATCAGCAAAGCAATGCTATAACTGTCCGCCTGTCGGAGCTTCGATCCTAGACCAGCTGCCAACCAAGGCTTAGGGCCTGGTCTGCCCTGCCATGACATTTTGTCTTTAGGTTGCATTTCTTCGCATCAGGATAAGGCCTGTACCCTCCCAGTTGTGCTCTTCCGCCCGAAGCCGTTGGCACAATGTGGGGTGTCGGGTTTGGTAAGCGCCGCCCAACATTCAGCGCTAACAGAAAGCAGGTAGTTTCGTCTACTTTCATATGGTAGCTTAGTCATATCTGACTAAGACCTGACACAGGGCTGCCAGAGTAACTAATAAATATTGATTGCTTGGAAAAAAGGCTAATGAATGTAGTTCATAATGTGCAACTATAAGAAAGATAAGCGATGTTCATTGGTCTTGTAACGAAAAGAGTTTAAAGAGAAACATTGGAGAATAGTGTGACGGGGAAGAGTATCGCAGAAGAGGCAGACCAAGGGAATTGATTTTCATTAACCGAAGATGTTGGTGTGGGGGAAATAATTTCAATAGAACTGATACTACAGGCAGCATGAGAAATTACCAAGATGAGCTTGTAAACAGTATAAATTGTACTGGAGTAGTGAACTGGAACAGTTGCATAATGATGTGGAAATGTGTAGAAAGTAAGCAGAGGCCAAACCCAGCCAAGAGCACCACAGTAAATCCATCCATCATGTGCCATGCTGGTAAGCATGGGCGGTCATGATTCACCATTTCACTCGATCACCAGAGTCGTGGATCAGCTCAGTGTTCCTATCTCGTGCATGCCACATGGCCAAGCCATCCAGGTATTTACTTCTCTGCCTTCCCCTTGATCTTGCCAGTTGTCACCAAGTTCTCCAGTTTATTTCTTCTCATAACATGTCCAAAAAATCTTGACTGCCTGCGTCTAATTTCTCTCGTTAGTGTACAATTTTCATTCTTTTGTTGAAGGAGAAACTTAGAGTTGAGCTAAGAACTGACATCACTGCACTCAGGACATTCCCATATGCGCTCTGTCCCCTCGTTCAACAGCCAGTAAAGAGTCACACTACTAACGTTCCCACCTCTATCTGATTGAAAGTTCTCCTGGTTTTCCCTATTAGTTTTGAGATTCTACCAGAACCCCTACCAATACCCCACAATCTCATCTTTTCCACATACGGGTTCTCAATCTGTTCCCACACTTTCTCCACCTGGTCCCCAACCTTCTCCACCAGGTCCCACAGTTGTACAACCACCTCCCCCTTGTCCATAAGTAATCTACCACTAAGAGGTGCATTCCCTGCCAGCCTATCAGCTTATTCATTTCCCCGCATGGCCATGACAAAAAATCCATAGAATTCTCACAATCTGTGACCTCTGAAGTGAGGTGAGCCATTCCACACAAAACATTCCGTTCTCCACTTTACTAAGCATATTCTTTGAGTCCATGATGAAGACAATGTGTGTTGCATTGGTCTCCTCTAACCAACGGAAAGCTGCTGTGACTGCTTCCACTTCCATTCTCATGCTGGAGGTCATAGCCTCATATGCCAGACTCCTTTGTATTTTTAAAGAATCAACCATTAGCCATCGCAATGAATTCCCAACCACTCTATCTGTTTCTCACCACTGACCCATCAGTATAGATCACTATGTCACCTTGATGTGTATTACTCTGGATCAGTTGTTGCACCTCAAACTCAGTGCCGGCCCGCTGCCCATTCTCTGCACTCATGACCCAATGTTACTATTACATTGTGCCAGTCTGTCATGTCTTCCGGTACTTCAACCCACTCTATTTCACGATTGATGGTCTCTACATCACACACCTGATGTAAAGATATTTCCGCCTGTACCATCCAGGACCTGCCTCGTCTTAGTCTGTGACTCTTGACCATATCCATGGCTTCATGCAAGGGGCAATCCCTATCTGCAGCAACTCTCAGGTACCATTTGGCTTGAAGGACCCTATGCCTATCCACCATTGTTGGTAGCGCCAGGATATGCCTCGTGCATATAATTGGTGTGTCCTTTGTATACCCCAGGATCACCCGCATGGCTGCATTCTGTATGCACTCCAACCTTTCAAGCTGGCTCATTGATACTGTCAGCAGTCCCAAACCATGCTCAGTGACAAATTATTAATTGCTGAAAGAGCCTGTAAAGCATCCTCTGCTCTACCCCAGTTGCTGCCATCATCCTCAGTGCATTTATGCCCCTACCAGCCTTCACCACCAAAGCCTCCACGTGATCCTTAAAAGAGATACACCTGTCAAAGGTGATACCCAAGTACTTCAGTTTACTTTACTAAGAGGACATCCATTTAATATAATACATGGGACATCTGCCTTCACAATCCGGTTATCCAGGGAGTACCACACAACTGATGCCTTCTCTGGGTGTATAAGGGCCCCTGCATCACTTCGCCTCCCTGTTTACTGCCATCTGTAAGTCTCTAGCCAAACTTTCCATGTCCCTGCCCTGTGTGTACACCAGCACATCATCTGCAAATGTCAAGATTCTACCAAAACCTGATGTCTCATTAGCTGCGACTTTGCTGGTGTAGATATTAAAGAGCACTGGGGACGTAGCAGATCCCTGTGGCAACCCAGGTGTAATAGTACAGGGTTCAGAAGTCCAGGAACCCATGCGCAGTGCAACCGTATGCTCATAAAGGACTGCCGCAACCCATCTAACAAGGTAAGGGCAGACCTCCATGTCCAACAGAGTGTATATCAAGCGATCATACTTGATCCTGTTATATGCATCCTCCAGGTCAAGAGCTACCGCTACTGTCGCTTGTTTATCCTGGAAGCCATCATTGACATCAAATGCAAAAGTTGCTGCTTTAGCCCAGGTGTTCTTCCCAGGCCGGTATCTACCAGAGCCCTTTGGGAAGCAGATTACGACTTTCCAAATGATGCTGGAGTCTGCGGGCTATTATCTTTTCGAGGACTATTCCAAATGTGTTTTGCGGCAAAGCTATTTCAGAATGAGCTCCATGGAAAGAGGAATATAGACTCACTACAAATCCAGACAAAAGTGAGAGGAATATTTGACAAGGAAGAACAGAACAGTGTAACGTGCAGAACAGCCACTCTCAGCTTCCTTGAGTCATCACAGATGGGTCAGCACAAAATGCTGTTTGAATTGGAGGAGCGGGGATGTACATAGAATACCCAAATAATCCTAGAAACACTGCCAGAGTACCAACAGGAAAGTACTGCCAGAATATGATGCTGAAAAGGAGCAATCAAGATAGTAATAGAGAAATTACTAACTACCAGTTGATGCAAAATCAGTACTCGATGTGCTCCTGTCTGGGGTAGTGCCAGTACTAAGGGCACTACTTTCTGAACTTAGCTGTAGAGTACCTGAAAACAAGAGAGCTTATCAATTAGCTAAGGAAGGCGCAAAAGAAGAACAGCCTGATGAGCCCGTTACATCCCACCAAAAGAAAAGAATGATCAAATCAGTCAGAAAGCCACTGCTCAAGATGACTACCACGTTATGGACAGACCAGAACAACTCATTATTCTGTGCTTCTAGAACAGGACACAGTAGATTACGCAACCACATGTATACAAAATTTAAGATTGGTGAATCAGCCATGTGCACATGTGGATTGACGTCGCAGACAGCAGAGCACATACTCCAAGACTGCCCAAAATACAACATATCTAGCAAACCTTCAGGCCTAGAGAGACAACAGTGGAAGATAAAATCTATAGACCAGTGAGTGGATTACCACTGAGTGACAGTTAAATTTATACAAGAAACATTGCAGCTATCCATCATGTGCCATGCCGATAAGCGTGTGCGATCATGTTTTGCCATCTCATTCGATCACCAGAGTCGTGGATCAGCTCCGTGTTTCTGTCTCGACCAGGCCATCCAAGTATTTATTTCTGTCTTCCCCTTGGTCTCTTCCCTTCGATCTTGCCAGTTGTCACCAAGTTCTCCAAGTCATTTCTTCTCATAACATGCCCAAAAAATGTTCACTGTCTACGTCTAATGACGCTAATCAGTTTACAATCTTCATTTGTTTCTTGAAGGACTTGTTCATTGATTTTTCTGTCTGTCCATGGTATTCTTTGCATTTTCCTCAGAAACCACATTTCCACAGCCATCAGCTGTTTTTCAGCTTGACTGCTCATTGTCCACGCTTCACATCCATACAAAAGTATAGGTTCTGTGTAGCACTTCAACACTATTTTTCTCATCACAGTTGATATCTTTTTATTGGTCAGTATGTTTTTCATCTTGCTAAAGGCTACCTTTGCAATGGCAATTCTTGTTCTAATTTCTTAAAGGCATCTCCCATCAGATGTTATGATCGTTCCGAGATAACTTACCAATTTAACTTGCTTAAGAATATGCCCATTTACTCGTATATCACATTGTGGTATTTCCTTCTTCCCAGTGACAGCCATAATCTGTGTCTTCTTACTATTCAATTTCTAACCCTAGTTGTTCACTGAGTGCAACAACTGCATCTACTAAATGTTGTTGGTCCTGTTCATTGTCTGCAATCAAGACTATCATCTGCATATCTAATATTATTGATGTATCTCCCCCCAATGTTGATTCCTTCCATATCTTCTATATTTCTGGAAATATTTTCACTGTACAGGGAAAAAAGATCTGGAGACATTACACATCCCTGTCACACACCTCTTTTAATAGGCTGAAATTGACCTACATCATTATCAATTATAATGGCAGCTTGTTGTTTCCAATATATGTTTTTTTACAAGTCTAAGGTCTTTTCCATCAATTTGTAGATCTTCAAGCATCCTTATCATGTTGACATGTCTCACTTTATCGAAAGCCTTTGTGTAGTCAATAAAGCAAAGATATAGATCTTTGTTTACTTCTATAGAACGTTCAATTAATTCTCAGCAAAATCTTGATGATGTGGCTCATTATACTAATTGTTCGATGCTTATCACATTCCAAGGCTCCTAATTTCTTCGGGATTGCAATAAATATAGAATTACATAATTCAGGAGGTATATCTCCAGTAACATATGTTCAGCAGTCTGGTGACTTGGTCTATTCCATATTCGTCTAAGACATTGATCTTTTCTATTGTGATGTTATCTGTACCCGGGGCCTTGCCCGTTTTCATATGATTAAGAGCATTCTGAACCTCCATCTTCATAATTGATGGTCCTTCATTATTATTATTCCGATGATCATATTGTTTTTCTCTTGTATCATCATAAAGGTCTTTCACATAATCTGACCACACATATACAATCTGATCTTTTTCTATTATGATTTTGCCTTCTTTAATTTTTAGGCAACGTGTTGATGTGTTCTTTTGTTAGTGATGTCATTAATTCTTTTGTGCATTAATTTAATTCTTTTGTGCATTAATTGCAGCTATAGACATATTTCAAGTGAAAAAAAGAAGAAGAAGAATATAACTGATCGAGAACACCAAAGACCAAGATTTGTAGGGATACAAAGTTTTTTACCAGGAAGAAATCTGAAAAGCCTACTCTGCAATTTCCAACTGTAATAAGATTTCTGTTGGCACATGCACGACGGAGATCAGGTTTTTTACCCTTACCCAAGAAGACAAGTTGTCTGAGCTCATCACCCAAAAGATAGTCAGATGGTTTTTGTCAGTGTTCCCAGCCCCATGCCAGAAGCACACTATGTCCTTTCTGAGCCTTAGTCAAACACTGAAACCTCTCTTGCCCTGTCATCATCCCCTGTTGGTTGATTGAATTTCCATATATTATGAGGTCATAAGGTTTCCTCATTGGTACATCACTAATGAGGTGGTCATTGTTTTGTATGGCTTGTATGCGTCATGCAGAACTCTTGACATCCTGTTTTGTAAACATTTTGTCTCACAATGTAGTTAACATCAGTTGGACAACCAAGGTATCTCATAGCATTTTATCTCAGATTCTTTGGCAGTACAGTGCAGACCTGATAAGGCAAACTCATCTGGGACCAAAGAAGTAGTTCTTCTTATCAGAAATTCCTCTTATAAGAGTTCAAACATATAATAATGCATTTACAACGTACAATACAATATTGTTGTTCACAACAGAAATTCGCCACATCCTAGATTGCCTTAAGCGGTTTGCACTGTGTATGTAAGTATATTGCCCCACTTGGTAAACAGTCTTGTAGCATTTTGTTCATATTCAGTTATTCACATACATTTTATGTAGCATTGTGCCTTGATGTAAACAATTAGCAAGCATTAATTTTCTCTCAATTAGTATTTATCCAGAATTTTAAACATTTTGTTTTTCAGAAATTTCTGGAAAGCAGTCAGTGCACCTTTGAAGCACTGTCAGCTGTTTGGACAGTATTGCAGAACTGATGCGTTCGAGACAACCCAGAGGCCCCTCTCTGTTTTATCAACACAGGTTTCAGTGTTCTCATGGCAACAAAACCATGTAGACAGAGCCTCAGACAAAACACCACTGTTATCTTCAAAATTGGTGACATTTCAGAGTGTGCGCACAAATGTTAGGGTACATTACCGACCCAGCGCTTGGAAGAGGTACAACAAACACAACATCGAGCGAAGACTGATTACACCAAACGGAATTGAAGTGCTGTGGAGGAGGACATTGAAGGGCTGTCATCAGCTGGCAGTTTATGAAAGGATTCTCCCAAATACCATTAATGGAAAAATTTTAGCCCCACATCAATTAAGATATCAAGATCAACCATTTACAAAACGTCAGCTTCCAAAACCTGGACTATATCGACGTCAATGAAGAAAACATTACTTGTTTGTCCTGTTCTAATGTCTGCATGTGATTCTTATGTTTGGTCACAAATAGATTGTCATTTATGTGGCAAATAAGTTTACTTGTTGCTTTTCCTTAAGAGTTAAGGTTTTACAGTAGGATAGAAGCAGACATGAGTATTTGTCCCTAATTTATGTGCCCATGTGTAAGTGAGAGAAAGGAAAGAGAGAGGCTGAAATATACACTTTTCTGAAACAACGCTATATTTACTTGTCACATTTTGACTATACAGAGTATCATTTTACTATAAATATGTAATGGAACAGTCATAGAGCTTTCATAAACAAAATTTAAGGCAGACATTGACAATCATGAGCCACGCTCTGAACATATTACTCAAGCTTGGATGTTACATTGACAGCCATGAGCCACACACTGAACATACTTCTCAAGTTTGGAGCTAACATTGATGACCATCAGCCACACACTGAAAATACTACTCAAGATTGGCTCAGACATTGACAATCATGGGTCACACACTGAACATACTACTCAAGTTTGAAGCATATATTGACAATCATGAGACATAAAATAAACATTGAAGTTTCAAAGTTGTTGAAAGACAAGTAGATAAAGAGGATCAATATTTTGTTTGAGAATAAAATAATCAGGCAAAAGACCCTCTATAGCACATCTTGGGGCACATTGGACATTGGATGCAGGCCCGTTATTTGTATAAACCTAGTGGCACTCCAGTGGCTGAAGTGGTCAGTATCATGTTGCTTCCCAGGACATCTCCTGGTTCTCATGTTAGGCTGAATTGGCCTGGGAGCCCAGGTCAGTTTAAAAACATCCACCCTGTGTGAATTTGAAACGTGACCCCCGGGTTGAGAGGCAAGCGTGTTGCCACTGTGCTACCACTGTTGTCTTGTTTGAGAAGACTGGCAGAAAATTTGTAGAGGCTCAAAAAGTGTGTCTGTACATCATAGACTAATAGGCATTTGACAAAATTATCCATGGCAAATTAATTAATTGACAGAAAGAAATAGGTATCAAGGGTAGAAGATTAATAACACAATTAGGGGGGAAAGCAACAGTAAGTTTTTTTTTTCGTGTGGGGGAAAGCAACAGTAAGTTTTTTCGTATATCCTTTACAGGACATCACTGTCAACACCAGCATTTTACCAACACCAACATTTTGTTGATTTCTTGGCAAGATTACACTCAGTAGTGTGCCATTGCTTTCTGAGCGGCCGGTTCACATATCCCACAAGTCACCAACGCGGTGAGAACCGCTACCAATCCTTTCTCGCTGCATTACCCTACATGGGTAAACAGGATTACGGAGAAAGTCGTTCAACCTCTAGGCCAGGTCGACCAGCAACAGTAAGTTAAGAAAGGCATATATCACCTTTTAGAAAGAGGGGCGGTTTAGTATTCCTTGCTTGTATATTAAGATTTCACCTAAAAATGTGAATTTATTGACTTCGTTAAGGATTTTTTCCTTCTATTCAAATAGCACATTACCCGGGAAGGTTAACCCGGTCAACTAATGCCCACAGAAGTCGGATGTGTCGGCCTAACGGCGCAAGAACGCAGCTCTGCTGTAAACAGGCACAACGCAGTCACGTCCGAAAAAAAAATCCGGATGAACGAAGAAGAAGAAGAAGAAATAGCACATTTTGATATCATCTTTGTCTTTGATGTAAATTCTGCTTGATTAAAAACAATATATACATTCATGGAAAGTCCTTTTTTAGCACACTATTACTACAGTTTATTAGCCGTCATTGCTGACCTTGCATTTTCATCTGTATAGCTCAGATTGTTTATGATATAACTTGGAGCTAATATTCCTGGTCTGTCATTGTCATTATTAGTGAGGAGAAAACAAATCTTTGATTTACTCTTTGTTTATCTGTTCATAATTGACCACTTTATTCCATTTAAATTGCTGCTTTTTGTATCCAGTAAATATTTGTTATTAATCTCAGCTTTTTCCCATCGATTTTAATGTTTTACTGTACCAATTGCTTTGGTTGAGTCTACAAAACACAAGTATAGATATTTCTGTGCCTTAATTGACCTCTCTATTTGTGTTCAGAATGTGTATATATTATTCCTTTCCCTTCTGCAAATTCAAACTGTTTATCACTAATTCCTATCTTTATTTTCCTTCTTGTTCTTATTCTACGTAGAAGTTTGGTGACATGATTTAGGTCTATTGCACAATTCTTTGCAAGTTCAATTGCTCCTGGACTCTACGATAGAATTGTAAATACAGATTTAAGCATATATTTACTAGGTAATATGCACTGTTGTAAATATACTTTCAACAATTTAGTTATTTGTTTCTAAATTCTCTCAATACTTCTAATTCCTCTGCTGCGATAACTGGCTCAGCCATGTTTTATTTCTTCCTATGTTTGTTAATATTGGTGTTTTTCTCCGTTTAGTATAGATAGACCCCGTAAGTTACTTGTTTCTCTGTATGCTCTTTTTCCCTCATAGAAAACTCTCTTATGTACTCATTCCATCTCTTTATTATAGCATCTTCTATAATACTATTCCTGTCTTTGATTTCAGGCATCCTGTGTTTAATCGTTTCTGCCTGTCAAATCTCTGATTTATCTGCAAAGTTTGTGTATCTTTCATAGAATTTAATTCAGTTTTGGTGCAAAGCTTATTTAACCAATTTTCTTTTTTTGCCTTTATGCATTTTTCTTATATTTATTTACTTATCATATTCTTCTTTGCATTTTTACTTTGCTTTCTTTTGTTTATCAACTTTAAGATTTCTTCAGCTATATATTTATTCTTTGTTTTTTCTTCTTCTTTCTGGTAATATCTCTTTTCTTGTTTCATGTGTGGAGTTTTTCAGTATTCCTCTTGGTTCATATATGCTTTGTATTTTTCGTATTGCTTTGTATGTTTCTTACAATCACTCTGTACCTTTTTTGGTTTTTTAAATCTGATTTTAGCATATTTCTGTTATCTAAAGATATAAAGTGTTATATTCCAGTCTGACTTTTATTTGTCCATATAGTGAGATGTGCTTATAAGCAGAAAATGTCATGAGGAAGAACAACATTTATGAGGTCAGCAACAATTTTGATTCATTCATAATTGGAGAAAATCCAATTCCAGAAATTAGAACAATTGTACGTCCTCTTCTTAAACAGTGCAAAGGGATTAGAATAGTTTTTCCCCATCTGTCAAGAGAGACCGTAAAAATCAAAATCTTTTTCTGAATTTAAAAAATAAAGAAAACTAATGCCCAAAGTCAAAGCTGCATGCCAAACATAAATCACAATCAACAAATGAAGAAATTAAAAATAGCAACAATTTTGATTCATTCATAATTGGAGAAAATCCAATTCCAGAAATTAGAACAATTGTACGTCCTCTTCTTAAACAGTGCAAAGGGATTAGAATAGTTTTTCCCCATCTGTCAAGAGAGACCGTAAAAATCAAAATCTTTTTCTGAATTTAAAAAATAAAGAAAACTAATGCCCAAAGTCAAAGCTGCATGCCAAACATAAATCACAATCAACAAATGAAGAAATTAAAAATATCATGGCCTTTGAATAATTTGGATCCGTAATCAACAGGGGGGAGGGGGGGGGCAGCAAAAGAAGGCAGACCTAGATTGGCCATGGCAATGCAGACGTTAAACAATATAAAGACCCTATGGCACAACAGCAGCAAAGAAGTTAAAACATTTTTGGAGAACATTCATCTTTACTGTGGCAATTTAAAGATGTAAGTCGTGGACCATTTCAATGTGAAATGTTACAGAAAATATTGTGGATCAAGAAGAAAATTGCTGAGGACAAGATCTGAGCATCACAATACTGGCCCATCAACAGGATGTGCAGAAATCTGTTGGCACTTGAACCCACTCCTCGCCAGTTTCTAAGTCCTCCAGTGAACACACCTGTTGAAGAATGCCTTCCGGCTTGACCCATCCACGACCTTCCTCTTCTTAACTTGCTGCCCTTCACCTTCCTAATTTCACTATGCAGTGGATGCTGTGTGTTTGGTTGACGCTGAGGTAGGTACGTGCTATGCAAATTTGTAGTCTGTCTTCAATGGTTGGAAAATCAAGAAGGTAGCGCATCGCCCTGCAAGCTGTATCTCTTGTACATCCAAGAATAATGCGCATAGCTTCGTTTTGTATCCTTTCCATCATAATGCGCATAGCTTCGTTTTGTATCCTTTCCATCATAATGCGCATAGCTTCGTTTTGTATCCTTTCCATTCTTTCTATCTGCTTACGGCTAAGAGTCAGGATCGCCATCGCATACTCAAAAACAGACATGACCAGCCCCTCGTATAGGAGGCTTAGATGGCGCTGCTCGCAGTTTTCTGCCGCCATCACCCGCATCGCAGCCAAACCCCGCTTGGCCTTTGTTAACACCTGGTCCATGTGCTCATTATAAGCAAGGCTCCGATCAAAACGTATCCCTAGGTAATTCATTGCCTGCGTTCTTTCCAGTCTCTGAACACAGATTAATAGTTGGTGTTGGCGTGTTGACAATATGATTATTCAAAGAGAACCATGTCACTGTTGCCTTTGTCGGGTTGACCATTTCCCCAGTTTCAGCACACCAAGTACTTATGCGTTTGAGTTCGGTTTGCAGTTCAACAGCAACCTGATCCCTATTCTTACCCTGACGATACAATAAAACATCGTCGGCATATGACAATGTCCTCCCCGGTCCAGTGATCTGCTGGCTGGTGATTCTCACAGTGTAGTCGTTGAACAGCAGCTGAGATAAAGGTGATCCCTGTGGTAGGCCAGGATATATTGTTGTTGGTTCCGAAGTCCAACTGCCACATCTAAGAACTACTTTCCGTTGGAAGAGGGCTGCAGCAATCCAACTAAGGAAGAACGGACTTATCGTGAGTTCAATAAGCTGAAGCATTAGAACATCCAATGATACTCTGTTGTACGCGTCCTCCAGATCAATCGCTGCAGCAAAGGTTTCAACGCCTGAGTGGAAACCTTCATAAACATCATGGGCAAAAACTGCTGCATTGGTCCAGGTTTCTCTTTTGGGACGGTACCCTCCCAGGGTAGTTGGGAAACACTTTGCTTCTCTAGCTGGCTTGATATTTTTCTGGCAATTAACTTCTCCAGCAGCTTGCCCATTGTATTCTGCATGGTTATAACTCGATATCCCTGAATTTTTGTGTGGTCTTTGCCAGGCTTCGGCAAGTTTTAGTTTAGTTTGAACCGGCAAGGGAATCAGGTAGCTGTGTAACCACTCCTCCTTGATGCTAGCACTCCCTATACTGTTGTTTTACATGTCTGCTATTTTCTCTTGCTCATTGTCGGTACACCTATTGATGTCGTCATATCTTATGCCATCTGGCCCTGGGGCACCGTTTTTTGATTGTCGAAGCACAGCCTTGATTTATTTCACTGTCACTGTTGTCTTCATTTTCCGATTTAGTGTTCGGTGGACTGCTAGACCGATCGATGGATGTTTTTAAGTTTTTGGGCCCATAGGGCCCTCGCTGTCGATGACAGTGAGGGCCCTACGGGCCCAAGACTAAAAAAAACATCCATCGATCGGTCTAGCAGTCCACCGAACACTAAACCGGAAAATGATTGCCGGACCGATGCAAATGAGGCTCGAAGGGATTCTTCTTTGTTTGCGGTGAATTAAAATTGGAGTACCGTTATGGGTCTTACACCTGTTTGAGGTGACCTCCTTGACAAGATTTCGGCTTCTCATGTCTGTCTGGTTGCTCTGCTATAGTATTTCTAAATTATGTTAAAATCATAATGTACTAAATTGTATTGAACTTTCTTTTATCAGGGTTTTTCCATTTATAATGGTCCCTTATGTTATGTAAACCGGATATTTACAATCAAAATATCAATGGTATTCCTCTTTCGTTTCTTATTTTTAAACCAGTCACCCATCACATCTTCCATTCTCACCTTTTCTATTTCTGCGTTATCTCCAAGTGTTATTTTGACTTATGATTTGGTTTGAGATCACACTTTCTGAAATAGTCCAATAACCATTAAATGATTATAGCCCTTGTCAAATAGTAGTGCTACCCTTTCCCCCCTTGTTTAACATATACTGAATATATTATTTATTTTTTTAAACCGGATTCCTTCCACCTTATCTCATTCGTGCCCATGATATAAATTTTAATCTTTTCCATTTCTTTTACTACAACATCTAACCTTCCATTTATTTTGCTACAGTATCTAACCTTCCATTCTACCAATGTCCTGGCACTCCATATCTCTATTATAAATTTGTTTTGGTTTTGCCATTAACAGCGATCTCTACCCCTGATCTGTTTTGATTTATGAAACCTGGAAGATGGTGAAATGGTTTTCTTTGACTTTCACATCCACCTGAGAGTATGTTACATCTGCCTCTGACAGCATTTTCTGATTGTTAAGACAAGTACTTGCCCTGCTCTGATCAGTTGCAGAGTTGTCCACTTATACTGGTACTAGGAACCCAAAGCTGCTTTTTTACTCAACAGTGCGTTGTCCCATCCATCACTTTTAGGCGCAGTTGGGAGTTTACTTTTGTCAGGTATGAGACTTTTACGTTTGCTCGCTATGAACAAAAATGTAGTCCATACACGTTCTATTGTTTCTAGTGCACTGGACCGATTTCTGCATGTGGATAAACTTTGCCTATACCAGAGTCCCTCGCTATCTGGCAAACCCACTCCGACTTCTGAAGAACTTGTAATTTACGTCTGATGGCTTTTCTCTTACTCTCCAGTACTTTTAGAGAATGAATAGCATTCCACATCTAAATAATGAATTAACGAATTAAGAGTGATCAAGTGTTACATTGACTCTACATTATTATGTGTTGCAAAAACACTGACGATAAATAAATTAAAAAAAAAAAAAAGATAAATAAATAAACAAGATGCAGGTAAAATAGAAACATCTAAAATGTGGTTATAAAATAGCCCATGGCAAACCTCAGGATATTAACATAATACAAGTATATGCGCCAACAGCAGACTGTACAGAAGATATGGATATATTTTATAACGAATTAGATATGGCTACGGACCAGTGTAAAAAGTTTGAAATGATCGTCATACTCGGAGATGTCAATGCCAAAGTAGGCAACGAAAAGGTGAGTTGTGTGACTGGTGGCTATGGCCTGGGTGATAGTAATGAGAGAGGTGAAATATTAATAGCATGGGCAGAATATCATGAAATAGTAACATATGATTTAAACAATACCCTCGATGATTATAATATTCATAGAAAAGCCCTGGAGATAATATTCACAATCAAATTGACTACATGTTGATACCAAAGAGATCCAGAAGCAGTTTAATTGGAGCAAAAACTAGACTGGGAGCAGATTGACATAGTGACCATGTGCCCGCTATAGGAAAGATAAGGTTAAAAACCTAAAGAAAACTCCAAAGAACATCAAGTTAGATCTAGTATTACTTAAAATAGACAAAGCTCCCCCGATGTGTCTCCACCTTGCCGTGGTGGGGGAGCTTGCGTGTCCCATCGACCCCATGTGCTTGCCGATGGATGAAAAACTACATATCGGACAGCTCATGGGATAGGGACCAGACTAAGAGAGACACAACCTGCTGCTCTGCAGGTAGACTGAGAGGATAGCAGTCAAAATTTAAATCAGGTGCACGAAGGCAGAAATTCTTGGTCCGGCTGGACGCCTCTAAGCCATACACCCTCGGATCTGAGAGCCGGGCCGATACCCACCTTTCGAAAAATAGAGGCGTGATACTGAGCAAGCTACATGCTCAGGTCTGATACAAGTTGGAAGGCTCTCAGCTGGGGGATATGAGAGATCCCCGGATGAGAGGGCCAGGCCGTTTCTCGTTCACTGCTGCACGAAGGTAAGGTGCTGAGCCGGCAGCACATGTAGCCTACCTTGTGAGCGAGTACAAAAAGTCAGAAAAGTGCCCCAGTCGAAGGAAATGGTTACGAAAATTGTCTGTATCTAACTCATAGAGAGTGTAGACAAAAGTGGAAGAACGTCTCAATGACGCGAAATGGAACGCACGGCGAGCGAACCTATTGCGTGGTCCGAAGTCAAAAGCAAAAGCTTACCGAGTGGATGTCGCTCGCAGTCTGACCGCTCCTGGTGTGTGCTTGAGCGATCAGTGGCAAGCGAGATTCCCAACACATGGAAGTGAGGAACTAAAGCAGTCATGAGCAGGACGTGGCAACTCCTCGGGTGAGCCCAGTCTCAGAGCAATATGTGCCGGCTCTGCAATTATGGAAGCCTCCTTGGATAGCGAGGGAATGCCCATGGTCTGCCCCTGCCTTCCTTTGAGGGCCGACCTCGATGTCGTTGATCGTACTATCTTGCCCAGCTGAGATGTTGGCGACATCACAACAGTCTAACGTGCCTCGAAATCAGAGGAAGGCTAACCTCATTAAAAAATGCCCGCCGGAAGTCGGAAGTGTCGTCCTACGGGTGGCAAACTAAAAATTGACACTACGCAATTCCGTCCGAGTGAAATGTCTCGTCCGAATGTCTCTCGTGCCTGGAACAGCTCTGACGGGCGCAACGACAAGCACATGTCCGAAAACTCGCTGAGTGGATACCGTCTGCAAACTTGTCTGGTTTGTGCGGGAATGGCCCGGGGCAAACGAAATGACCAATATATTGAAGTGAGTAGCCGTGAGCAGGACTGACGATTCCCTCGGTGAGCCCAGAATCAGGGCTCTATGTGTCGGCCCTGCAACTATGGAAGCAACCTTGGATGGCGGAAAATGCTATGGACTGTCCCTGCCTTCCTTTGAGGGATGACCGTTGTCTTCGACCGTTCAACCTTGGCCAGCTGGGTTGTAGATGGCACCACAAAAGTGAGTCTCCCAGGATTGCTAACCTGGTCATAAAAGCACGCTGTAGCCGGATGTGTTGGCCTACGGGTTTCGGCCCAAGGGCGCATAACAGACACACCGCAATCACATCTGAAAAAACACTCCGGATGAACGAAAAGAAGAAGAAGAAAATAGACAAAGAAATTAGAGAAAGGTACAGTGTTACTGTAAAGAACAGATATAATGCCATAGAGATAGTACAGACTTTTGATGAAAAATGGGACGTTGTGGGAATAAATACAACAGACATCAATTGTAATCATTTCACCTAAACATAGAATTGCACAAAAATGATGGATGAAAGAAAAAGCAAGATAAAGAAGAATATTATAGAATACATAAAGAAATAATAAATAAATGCAAAGTGGCTAAAGAAGTATGGCTGAATCAAGTGCTTGGAAATTGGGACAAACTATGGAAAAAGAGTATGTCGTTACAACCGGAAGGTTGGAGGGGCAAGGGGAGACCAAGAGAGAAGATGCTGAACAGTTTGACACTATAGCAAGAAGCAGCGTCGATCTCAGAAATGATTGGAAGCAATAACGACAGAAAGAAGGCTGAGGACAGACATAATCGCCAACGCCACGGACTATAAGATATCAAGCCCCGGGAAGGTTAACCCGGTCAACAAATGCCCGCAGAAGTCGGATGTGCGGGCCTAACGCCGCAAGAACGCAGCTCTGCTGTAAACAGGCACAACGCAATCACGTCCGAAAAAAAAAACTCCGGATGAACGCAGAAGAAGAAGACATCAAGCAATTCATAATAGTATTATTAATACTATGATTAATCACTAGCACTGAAAATGTTTAATTGTCTTGACAGGCCCAAAGTTCACCATACATTAGTAGATGTTTTTTTTTCGCTTCCGAAATTCATATTGAATATGATATTCTAGACACCACGTACATAAAGATAGCTGACTAATCAATACGGGGCGATTTGCATGAAAAAATACCGTGACGTAGAAAGAAAGATATTTTAGAGATAATATCACATACAGAAGAATGACAGCTTGAAAAAATATAATAAAGTGAAAGAAAGAAAAAGATTGCAGACTTAATTAGGGGGACTGCTAACAAAAGAAAGCTCAGTGGAAATTCTAACCCGTAGCTTCAACATCTAAGCCAGGGGTGGGCAAACTACGGCCCGCTGGCCGCCAAGTGATTTTATGCGGCCCGCGAGGGCATTTATAAATAAAAATTCGTTTTTACGTTATTTTGTTTAATTTTACCAAATTTCATGTACCGTTATGACGAGTGTCAATAACAAACGTAGGATTGAAGATGAATGCCATGTTTTTAATGATGAATGGACAACTAAGTACTGTTTTATAAAAGTTGGTAGCAAATCAGTTTGCTTGTTGTGTCGTGAGTCAGTGGCTGTCTTCAAGGAGTACAATTTAAAAAGACATTATCAAACAAAACATTCCGATTTCGGATATAATTTAACGACCGAAGAGAAGGAAAGGAAATGCCCTGAGTTGGTGAAAAATTTGGAGAAATAGCAAACTGTTTTCACTAAACAATCTTCAATTCAAGATGCTGCAACTGAAGCTAGTCTTGTGCTGTCACACAGAATTGTAAAACAGAACAAGCCATTTTCTGATGGCGAGTTCATCAAGGAATGTTTGCTAGATGCAGCAAACATTATGTGTCCAGAACAAAAAAAAACAAAAAAACAAAACAGATTTAACAACATTACTTTATCAAGGAGAACTGTGGTCAGACGTGTTGACAAGATCAGTGACAATTTGATGCATAAACTTCAAGATGCAAGTAAACAATGTTTGTGGTACTGTCTTGCATTGGATGAGAGTACCAATGTACACGTTACTGCCCAATTATTGATATTTATACGTGGAATAAACACTTATTTCAAACTCACTGAAGAGTTACTGAGTGTTGAGTCACTCAAAGACACAACCACAGGCCATGATATATTCAATGCTGTTACTAACTGTATTGAAAGAACTGGCTTGGTTTGGAACAAGATGGCAAGTGTTACAACTGACGGAACTCGTGCTTTGACTGGAAAAAATGTAGGTCTGGTAAAGTTGATAAGTGATAAGATTAAAGCAGGATATCCAGATCACACATTATTACCACTTCACTGTGTGATTCATCAAGAAAGTCTGTGTAAAACTGTTTTGAATATCAAGCATGTTATTGACCCAGTTGTCAGTGTCATCAACCTCATCAGATCAAGAGGACTTAATCACAGACAGTTCAAGGCATTACTTGACGATTTGGAAACTGAACATTCCGATGTCCTGAACCACACCAATGTTCGATGGCTGAGTCTCGGCAAGGTGTTAAGGCGAATGTGGGAACTCAGAGAAGAAATAGTGATGTTCCTAAAGATGAAGGGCATTGCATGTGACTTTAATACTAACATTGTCAATAAAGAGTGGCAGTTAGACTTTATGTTTGCCATTGAAATTATGGAAAAGTTAAATGAACTGAATGTCAAACTTCAGGGCAATGGTGTGTTTGCACATGAATTGTATGTATATGTAAAATCATTTCAGACAAAACTCTCACTGTTCTCCAGACAAGCAAGTGAAAAAAAGATTTTGTCACTTCCCTTTGCTGAAACAAGAAACCATTTCTGGTGAAATGACTGAAAAATACAAAGCCCAATTAGATGCATTGATTGAAGAATTTGGATGGAGATTCCAAAATTTCAAGAAATTAGAGCCATAGTTCAATATTCTCAGTTCACCTTTTAGTGCAGAAGCTGATACAGCCACAGAGGACATACAGTTGGAGCTGCTTGACTTACAAGCAGATCATGACCTGAAAGAGAAATTCAAGACAGATGGTTTGCTGGATTTCTATGGACCTTTATCACAAGAATCATTTCCCAACTTGAAAAACTTTGCAGCTAAACTTTTATCATTATTTGGATCAACATATATTTGCGAACAAGCATTCTCTTGCTTGAAGATCAACAAATCTAAGAATAGGTCTTTATTGTCGGATTGCAACTTGCATGCTGTCATGCGAATATCAACAATTAAACTTGCTTCCAGATTTCAAGAATATTGTCAAAAATTGCAAGCAGTTACATACATCTCATTAGAAATCAACAACTGTACTGACAATGTAGTCGGTTTGTGTCTAAATTAAAGCCATTGATAGATAATAAAGAATATTTGTTATAATAACAAGTTGTAAAATCGTGTTAACAAATTAGTAAAAGTTTATTGTCCATATTGTCAAAAATAATGTTTAAGTGTATAAGTAAAATAAAATTGCAATAATTAGTTATTTGTACTGCTTAATAACCTATAAATAATTAACAATTACTTATTGTGATAGGTTGCTGTAAACAAAATGGATATATATAATGAAAGATAATAGGGAAACAAAACTCGCTTACACTCAGGAAATAAATGACCATAGACCCCGAGGTAGACCAAGAAGGCGGTGGAGAGATAATACATATACAGATCTACAAGCACTTGGAATCAACGACTGGCAAGAGAAGGTCCACCAGAGAGACGAATGGAGACGGATTGTATCTGCAGCAAAGAACCTCAATGGCTCGGAACGCTGAAGAAGAAGAATATATATATTTTTTTTTCCGCGTTTCTATCCTGTTTCAGGATATTGCGGTCAACACCAGCATCTTTCAGCTGTATGTTGATTCCTAGGCTAGATTACGCTCATCAGCACAACACGACTTTCTGAGCGACCGGCTCCATACTCTCATAAGTCACTTTTGCGATTCGAACCACTGCTAATTCTCGTCGCGTCATGTGACGAGAGTATTCGGGGTTAGTGGAGAAAGCTGCAAACTCTCGGCCATGGAGCCGGCATATATATATATATATATATATATATATATATATATATATATGCGGCCCACCAATAGCTTTACATTTGTCAATGCGGCCCTCCGCACGAAAAGTTTGCCCACCCCTTATCTAAGCAATGCTATTGCTGTGCTATAGACAAGTGTAATTTAGCGCTCTGCCAACTGGCTGGTGTTTGCATGTTTCCCAACCTTTTTTGTGCTATGCCCCCCCCCCCCCCCCCCCCACATTATTTTTAATATTCAAAAATTGAAATGTTCACTAAAGAAACTTGAATGATAGGTTTTAGGAAGAAATCAATAGGAAATTATTGAGCAAACACAGTAAGTAAATTTTCAAAACATATAATGGAGAACTGAAATTAAAGTACAAAATAATTTTAATGAAAGATTTTTCTATATTATTTTAATTATTAGTAATTATTTATTATTTAAATTTAGTGAGATCCTTGCGCGTGATGCTTGCTGCAAAGAGATTTTATGTCAGGTTCCAATTTAGTTAACTTCAGTCCAAGTCTGCCCGTTTTGTTATATCCAGCCGATTTCATCCATTTTCGAATTGCGCCGGTGCTTGGCGAGTAGACCTGACTATGCAGAACAACAGCTCTGCCGGCTGGTCGAAAGTGAGCACTGAAGATGGAGAGCTCCATTACGAAGACTACAAGGGATCCCTAAGTGGGCACTGACTTAGGCCAGTGCTCATTAGTTATAATCAATGAGATAGTCTATATTTTATTGCTTATACTTTTCTTGTTACTGGCTCCATAGCGAAGGGTTACGGACGCAGTTTGTAATCACGCACACCCGCGTTCGGGCGATTTGGCAGCAAACCGCCTTGCTTTGGTTTATTATGAAATGGTCTGGGTGCCGGTCGTTCAGAAAGAAGTCTCTACTTCCCCCAGGCATGCTGGTGTTCAGGGAAACTTGCTGGCAGACGAATTGGTACCTGATTTGATCAAGGCTCTTTAGGATTTAAAAAAAAATTTAGTTGCATGTCCATCACAGGACGTAGCAGTCAACCCCAGCAATTTGGCTGTTCATGATTCCTGGGCAAGTTTTACGTTCAGTAGTTTGCCATTGTTTCTGAACGACCGGCACCTATACATTTTTCGAAAAAACCAGCACCGCTGTGTTTCGAACCTGGGTATATGGGATTGCAAATCGCGCCCATAACTCCTTGGCCAATTATCCACTTCATCATCATCAAGTGCCCTGCCAGTTGGCGTAGGCGTTCATGGCTCTCCACATATCTCGGTGTTCTGGATCAACTCTGCTAATGATATTCCTTCAGCCACCGTCTCAATCCATTCAATCATTTCTCTTGGTCTGCCTCTCTTCCCCTCGATCTTTCTACTCGTCACAATGTTCTCCAACGCCTCTCCTCTCATTACATGGCCAAAGAAAGCTGGTTGTCTCTTTCTTACTGTTGTATATAATGTTCTAGTTTCACTAGCCTCTTTCAAGCAATTGTCAGCAACATCATCTCAGGAACCATATCTCAGTTGCCCCAAAGTTCTTTCTAATTTGTTCATTTACATTCCAAGAGTCACTGCCACACAGCAAAACAAGTTCTATATAGCACTTCAGAACTCTCTTTCTTACATTCAATGATAGTGACTTATTGCTCAATATACTTTTCATTTTCTGAAATTCAGTGTTTGCTTGAACCCGGACCCACGGTGCTAGTAAGAAATACATATATACTATTTGATACCAGATACACTGCCTTTGGAATTTGCAAGGCAAAAGAAATAGAGGAAGCCCGAAAAGCGCAAGGAGGCGAGAAGTAGAGGCAGGAATAAATAATATGGGACAGACATGACAAAGTTGCATGGGATACTGAGGACAGGGAGGCTTGCAGTGATTTTAGTTGAGAGCCTAAGCTCCAGTCAAGGGTGTGTGTATGTGTGGTGGGGGGTGGTTTTGGTTTAAAAGGGTGAAAGAAGTTAGAATACGTTTCTAAATTAGTATTGTCTCATTGACATTGGCTAGTCTAGCCAGCCCTAACTGAGAGCGCAATCTGTCGCTGAGCTAGGTGTTCATCTACCCCAGTTTGTAATTCTTTGTCAGGGCATGGAGACAATGTTCTGCCGACTTTACCACTACAATGTGAAGACACGAGAAAGGAGGAACACGTGACAAAACTTGCTAATCAACATCGACACACCTGGAAAAGTAAACTACTTTACTTTAACTATCACAAGTAGACTTTAGCCAGGTGGGTTGAACAGGATAGTGAAGACGAAAATCAGAAGTAGACTAGAAAATGTCACCACATAGAGGATCAGACCAATTACCACTCCCAGTAAATTAAGAAGTCACTCCAAGCAAAATGACTTATTCTGACCACACCATGTCCCACACAGAAGGTCACGGCAGCCGTAAAGATTCTCAAACTTTTTCAGCTTACCCGCCTAGTTTACTTTCATGTCAATAGTTTATTCAATGTCCTGTGTCCATCTTCGAGCTGGTTGACCCTTGTCTCTTCTGCAAACGTTTCATCACGGTTCTATCCAAACAGTGTGGCATATTACCAAAGTATTTCAGTTTCTGAGGCATAATGCAGTTTGAGCCAGGTGTTCTTAAATGTTTAGATCTTGTGGAATGTCTTTATTTTTCTTCATCTTGGCCCAGGATATTACAAGAATGTTTGTAACTTTTACATTCAAACACCCCGATTTTCATCTTTAGTGGTTTGTCAGATTTTTCCAGTTATATTTGACTAAAAGA
This sequence comes from Cepaea nemoralis, assembly GCA_014155875.1. Lineage (NCBI taxonomy): Eukaryota > Metazoa > Mollusca > Gastropoda > Stylommatophora > Helicidae > Cepaea > Cepaea nemoralis. The sequence continues at coordinate 223,023 of JACEFZ010017350.1, read as the reverse complement.
AAATCTTAATAAAATCACAGAATGACGATTGTTGTTTATAGGATAGAATCAGTATATATATATATATATATATATATATATATATATATATATATATATATATATATATATATATATATATATATATATATATACATACACACAATTAAATGAGGACTCTTTAAGGATCCCATTAAAACATAAACACCTGTTCAAGTTTTAGGAACACTCCTCTTTCTTTTAGCCTGCGCATCTCTCAATTTCTGAAACATGTTTGTTTGTTTCAGTTTTTGTTTCTGTAAGGTATGTCTCCTACTTTCAAGTGGAGAATCATTCTCTGAGGATTCTGAGTGACTATCATTGTCACTATGACTGTCACCAATGTCACCATCATTATTATTATTTTCTGTACTGTCATCATCACTAAGTAGAACTGAACGATTTCTTAAGTGTGCATTTTTACTAGGTGAAAGTACATGGTCAGCATCACTGTCCTCTGAGTCGGCAGCTTCTGTTGTAGCTGTGTGATCTGGATCAAGTTTGCTGTCACCAATAAGCTCACTTCTAGTTGCATCTGTTACTGCAACACTGTCCGCTTTGTCTTGGTCCTTCAGTAAACCGTCAGTAGTCTGCAGTTTCTCTCTGCATGATCCATCAAGCTGATCTTCTTCATCACTTGAACTGGATGGTATCTGAAGCCGTCTGTGGTAGTTTTTAATTCTGTGCTGTTTCTCCTGATAAAATATAAAATATACAAAACAAAATATCATGGTGGTAATGAGACTGATCATAAATTTATTTTTGAGACGATAATGTAATAGTTTTCCCTTATTTTCCACATCCATAAGGTTAGTTTGCAAACTCCACCTTTGACAGTAATTTGTGGCTGTCTGTAAAAGATAAGTGCTCAGTTCTGCTCAGATGCTGAGTTGTCCACATATCCCAGTGACTATTCTGTCCCCGGAGTTGGATTAGCCAAACTTTGGTATGTTGCATTAGCCAAACTTTAGTCTGTTGCATTAGCCAAACTTTAGTCTGTTGCATTAGCCAAACTTTGGCCTGTTGCATTAGCTAAACTTTGGTCTGTTGCATTAGCCAAACTTTAGTCTGTTGCATTAGCCAAACTTTGGTCTGTTGCATTAGCCAAACTTTGGTCTGACTAATCTGATGATGATGAATGACACTGATACAAAGCACACTTAAATATCATACTTTCACTGATACAAAACACACTTAAATATCATATTTTCAATGATACAAAGCACACTTAAATATCATAATTTCACTGATACAAAGAACACTTAAATATACTTTCACTGACACAAAGCACACTTAAATATCGTATTTTCACTGATACATCGCACACTTAAATATCATAATTTCACTGATACAGGTCCTGGATTCAAGCCCCGGTGAGAACCAGATTTATTTTACGTGGACTTCTAGTAATATAGTAATAAAATTTCCCCTGGTCTCTGGGTAGTGAGATCGGACACCCGTGTGTATTGTTGCACACGTAAAAAATCCCTTGGCAGTTGGAAATTGAAAAAGAGTAGTCTAACGGCGCTGCCTGGGCAAAATTTCGAGTTAAAAATCTACCCAAAGTATTTCAGGATCCTCGCCGGTGCTACGGAGTTCGTGCACTGAGCTGAGTTTCTCCAGACTCATGGGAGTCCATGGGAATCTCGATACATGTAGCCCATAAACGGACACCCTCCCGCTGTTTATGCTTCACATCGACACTGCAAGGTACAAGAGGAATAAGATAAGATTCAACTGGAATAAGAGAAAGCAGCAGCAAAAGACTTGACAACAATAACTTGACATTTGTACAGCTCTTACTACTTTCTCCTCCCCTGAGTCTGAGGTTTCAACAGAGGAATCTTCATCATCACTTGTGTCCTCGTAATCATCATAGTTGTATGTATTGTACCTTAAACATTATAAACATTAGAACTCAGAGGTGTTAACAAAGTACATTTATTCAGCAACAGAACCAACCTATTTAAACTTCAGGTACTCAGCGGGCATGTTGGTGTAGTGGTTAGAACATTATGCTAACAGTGGCATGAGTGTGGTCAGACAGGGGTTCGATGCCAGTTCTTGATATTCACTACCGGGGAAGAAATCTGGCCAACTATTCCTCTGTGCACTCAGGCCTACAAAATATGGTCCCATACTTCACACGCACACTGCTGGTTTCTGCTATAGAACTGTTTTGTTTTGCAGGTCTACGGAAAGTTAAGTAATCTCTTGATTGTCTCTTTTTCTTCTGCTGCTGCTTTTTATCCCTTAATAAAGCACAGGCCCTCAACCAATCACTGCAAGCTCTCCCATCCTGTGTTATCTCTTGCAGTTTCCTCCATGTCCTCCCCATATTATTCATCTCTGTCATTAATTATTCCCTCCTTGTGTTGTCCTATTCCTTTTGTCATGTGGGTTCCAGAGGAAGGTATTTCTAGTTATGCTATTCTCAGATTTTCTCAATGAGTGTCCAATCCAGTGTCTGCATAATTTTCTTATCCCTTGATTCACTGGGATTTGTTTAGTTCTCTCCATGAACTGTACACTGGTGAATTTAGTTAATGTTAGAGTTAAATATTCTAAGTTTGGTGCAAGTATAACAGAGTCTCTCTAGTGGGGGATTTGGCTTGGTGTGCAATGGGAAGATTTCTTATAGGCACAGATGGGCACACGCTAAGGGGTAGCTAGGGGTTGTCATCCTATGACAAGGGTCTAGGGAACATAAGTAAGTTGTGACCATACCACCGGACCGTAAGGTCGCATGAAGCTTTTGGGACACCACCAGGAATGTTGTAATTATATTTCGAATGCTTGTACTTAAGGATTTTGAATTTGTAAACTGACGTTACAATAAACAACCAAGCCAAACTACTGATGGAGTTAGATTCTCGTTTATCATTACAGTCAGTCATCTGAATGACATCGCCTTCCTCCTGCATCTGTTACACAAGATTTAATTTCTTTTGACTTCCACGAATTTCCTAGCACAATGAAAGCTCCTTTTGGCTTTTGTGTTATTTTAATATCTCTATCTGTACTCTCAACTTTGTCGACACTGCTACCCTTTGAAGTGAGGTTTCACCTAGGGAGAATCAGTTATGTGTACTTGATTTATTCTTATTATCTTTGTCTTTCCCTCACGTATATGTAGACCTAACTGTGTGACCTCTTGTCAAGTGTGTTCAATTGATCTTGCATCTGATTTCATATGTAGGACAGGAGGGCAATACGGCTTGCACAGTCCAGATCATAAAGCTATTATGTGAGAGGCCAATGAATTCCATTTCTGGTGTTAGATTATTTCATAGCTTCGCACCGTGCAGTGCAAACAAGGCTTAGTACGGACCCTGTTTGCCCGTGCTAGGAAGATATGCACCCAGGACACACTGACAGAGGAAATTGAACTCTGAAGAATGTCTTACACCTGAAAGGGTATTCCACAGGATTTATAAAGCAACAGCTGAAACCAAAACCCGACGAAACTACAGTCCCTAAGCTCAAGGTATCTATCCAGCTAACCTTTTGAGGGGATGACGTAATGCAACGTCTACAGGACCGGCTCATTACAGCAGTCGACCGAACATTCTGTGCTGCAACTCCAGTTATTAGGTACAGAACCACACCTATTCCCATCCCTCTGTACCCCTCTGTATGCCAAATCCAATTGCATTTACCAATTCACATGCACGTGCGAGTCTACCTACATCGGCAGAACAGAGCAGCAATTACACAGCAGGGTTGTTGAACACATACCCAGCTGGATTGACAAGATACTACACACAGGACGATGGGATCATGGGAAGGCTGACAAACCACAGTTACAAACTTCCCACGTCATCTGTTTCACATCATGTCTTGGAAACCAGTCATATAATTGATAGAGACAGCGCTTTTTGCATGTTGTTTCATACACAAAATAGTTGTTTGTTAAAGTTTGCAGAAGCCATAATGATTCATCTACATAGGCCAGTTTTGTGCAAACAGAAAGACATGATAGTCAATTTAAAATTACCATGGTAAACAATTTATATTACTGTGCAAACATGTGTATATTTCAGTTTGAAAGATGTACCTAGTTATTTTACTCTATGTTGTGTAACTTTTGCAGTATGTATCTGATGAGATGCAGCGAAATATTCCAGGCAACAAATCGTACAATCTATGGTCTGTGTCTTCATTATTAAAATTCACTACGGGAAAACATTGTTTTGATAATCCAGTCTACCATCTTAAATATAGGAATTACTACTTATATAATCATCAATTAATAAATCCCATATTCATCCACAATGAAATACTTGAAAACACCAGAAGAGACAGCACTAGAACTGATGACCATTATAAATTTATAGGCTCCACGCCCTACCATTTGCCTGTGTTACCAGGACCCAGAAGGGAAGCAAACAACAGTGGCAGGGGTCTGAAGCTGTGGCTGATAGATGAACAAGATGGATATCCCAAAATTATCATCATCGGGTCTTTAGAAAATAATCTCTTGATGCAGAGAACAACTTCATTATATTTATGGTTGATCCACTTGGCATCTTTCCTGTTGGTTGGCTTGACTGTTCTACTGATCCACTAGTGACCTTAGACACTTCAGATGTCCATATACAGATCTGAATGACAGAGATAACAACTATAATGCCACAAACTTTTCCATAAAGAGTGATGGCACAACAGTGATGGTTCATTTATGACGGCTCTCTTCTTGAATAAAAATGCACACATATCACATTATCGTATCCTTTTAAATATGCAATTACACTGCTACAGTACATTTATTGAGAACAGTGATCTAAACTTCATAACACAAGGTAGGAGACTGTCCTAAGTAGCAGCCATATAATAGTTGTGGAGCCCTCTTGTGGCAATGAGTTTTGATCAATGACCTGGCCCAGACTGACTAAAACGTGTCTCACTTTCACTAATTCATTCTCAGTCATACATGGTTAACAACTTTCCATGACCCATGCTTTTTCTTCTTCTGCTGCTGCTACTTTTTTGTCTCTGAACTGCTGTCATGCTGTATGTCGGATGAAGACATCCTGTTGTCCAACAACTGTGTGATGTCATACCGGACTGAGGTTTGCATGAGTATCCGTTGTCCCATGTCTGGCTTATTGGTGTGCAGACTGGTGATTCCTCGCCATGCAAGCAGATACTCTCTGACTTAGGAAGAATCAGCTATCCTACTACGTTAGCCAGGACCCTGAAGGGACCTGTTGCCCAGGACGCACAACTTGGATGTGTTAGTAGGTCTTGGCCAGTATAGAACCTGGCCCTGGTGCCTTGGAAACACCTCTACATCCCAACTGCTGTCATGAATTTAATAGTGGTTTGGACATTCTGTGATAAAGATATCCACATACGGCTTTTCTGCAATCAATGAAGCTCTGACTACAGAGGTAGAGAAGGACCAAGAATAAGATAAATAGAATCTACCAATGGCTGTCTACACAAGCAAACTGAATGCAGCCCAAGAAACATATTTGGCTCTGGATTCAAAATCTTCATCTCCCACAATGCTTAACAGCATCTGAGTGCCACAAGTTGTCAGACATCCAAATGGGGATAAATAATAGATACTATGAATACCATTTAACCATTTTTTTTTTCAAATGGGTAAAATAAAATAACTCAAATAAAATAATTCAAAAGAACCATTACAAGTTAGAACTATTATATAATCATTAAAAAAAACTACATTTATACATGAAGCTATTTGAAATATGTAAAGTACTCACACTTTAGTGAAATTATTCACAGATTTTTTAGGTGTAAGCCTTTTTAGGTTTGGTATGGTTGGGACAGATGAAATATCATTCCAAATTTTGTCTCGGGAAGGAAGTCTAAATTCTGGTTTATGCTGTTTACCATAAATACGAGATGACCGTCTCTGGGTCCTCTCATCTGTTTCTGCAGTGCTCTATAAGAAACAAGGACAGAATTAATTTCACAGAGCAACAATACGAGCAATATCTTTGTGTGTGTGTGTATTGGACAAACTCATTAGTCAAAATGTCTGTGTGCTGTGCTGAATCATGACCTGGTTATACTCTAACAAGGATGTAACGTTCCCATACGAGCCGTGCACACCCCGCTGGTGTCTGGGCTGGGAGAGAGACAGCAGAGCTCTGCAACACAATCCCTTGTGAGTCAGGAGAAAAGTCTCCAGACCAACCTCACTCCGATATATGCAAACCTTGTCCACAGCCTGGACCACCTGAACATCACTACATCAGACTCAGTTTTCTAGAGCATTCACAACCAACTATGTGATTGCCTTTCAACCATGTGGTTTGCTTTACAACTAATCATGCGATTGCTTTGCAATCAACCATGTGGCTGCTTCACAACCACCAATCTGGTTGCTTCACAACCAACCACATGGTTGCTTCACCATCAACAATGAGGTTGCTTCACAATCAACCATGTGTTTGCAATCGACCACTTTTTGCTCCAGGCTATTATTTCCAAGTAATAACATCTTTGTTAAAAGAGGTTAATATAATAATTGTCCAGGGCTGAAGTATTCAAAGTAACAAATAGGCCAGAAGCATTTAAAGCAACAAGTTGGAGGGATCTAACAACTGTCTTGAATTGTCATTCCCTCAAAGAGTCACATACAAACAACAAAGACCAACAAAATCACATGTTCACATTGACCTCAAATAGGTGGGATCGTGTATAGGTTATATTAGTTATATATAAGACAAGTCCAGAATTTTCTCTTGCTGTCTTCCTCTAGCTCTTTTTTCACAAATCTTTCCAGTTGTCATAGTATGCTCTAGTTTTTATCTGTTCAGTTTGTGGCCAAAAATTAAGGTCTCTTCTTGATGTTTGTGACCAATTGTCTTTGTGTCTTGGCCTCTTTCAAAATATTTAGATGACATATTCTGGCTGTCCAAGAAATGTTCAGCATCTTCTGTAAAACATCTATAAAGCTTCTACATTATTATAGACTGGTTATATTTGCATCTAACAGGATATTTACATACAAATTTGCAGCATGTAGGTACAGTTGATAAATTATGGTAATATGTAAACATCAGTCATGATGGTGTCCAGTCGTATGTGTGTTCATGTGGTTTTGCAGCTAAGTGTATGACACAAGTAGGCTTTCCAGAACACACTTTTGCAACTCAATATTGAAGCCCCCCCCCCCCCCCCCCCCCCCTTCTCAATAACTAAAAAAAAAACAACTAAAGTTGAATGGCACCATGGGTAATACATTCGCAGAAAATGTATACATGTGCTAACTGACATTGAGATTTAGATTTAAATGAGGTAAATGTGGATTTAATTTTGCCAGCTCTGTCCAGATGATTTCTCATCTATAATTTTGTATAAGTTAGATACATTTCAACACTCGTAGTAGTAGTAGTAGTAGTAGTAGTAGTAGTAGTAATAGTAGTAGTAGTAGTAGTAGTAGTAGTAATAGTAGTAGTAGTAGTAGTAGTAGTAGTAGTAGTAGTAGTAGTAGTAGTAGTTGATGTCAGGTCTTAGTCAGATATGACTGAGCTACCGTATGACAGTAGACGGTACTACCTGCTTCTGTCAGCGCTTAATGTTGGGCGGTGCTTACCAAACCCGACACCCCACATTGTGCCAATGGCTTCGGGCGGAAGAGCGCAATTGGGAGGGTACAGCCTTATCCTGGTGTGAGGAAATGCAGCCTAAAGACTAAATGTCATGGCAGGGCAGACCAGGCCCTAAGCTTTGGCTGGTAACTGGTCTAGGATCGAAGTTCCGACAGGCAGAATTTATAGCATTGCTTTACTGATCCAGTAGCTTCTGCAGCTTGTCTTGTTCCAGACGTATTAGTGTCACCTTTCCTCTGGAGTAAACTAAACAGGCCGAGAGAGGGATCATGCTGCATGAGCAACACATGGTCTCTAAGTTCAGCCCAGGCTTTGTGTTATGGAGAGATAACCCCATTTTACAAACTATCGTCTGTCAAGACGGCAAGGTGTCAGTCAGTCAGTCAGTCAGTAGTAGTGGTAGCAGCAGCAGCAGCAGCAGTAGTAGTTAGCAGTAAGAGTAGTGTAGTGGTATTTTTTAACAAAGTGAAGTTTGTTTTAGGTCGATGATTTCTAGAATCAATCAATTCATTCATCATTCAACCCTTCCATCTAGCTACAGTCTAGCTGCAGTTGGTCAATGATCATCCGTTGTCTGTTTAAGTTGTTGCAATTCTCTTATTAGCTAACTTACACATACACTACCTACCTAGGAAGGAGAGCGGAGGGGTGTTGAAGCTTTCATGGAAAATGACCAGTTTTATTTGAAAGATATTGCTTACAGATATTGCTTCATTGACTACACAAAGATATTAGATATGCAGATGATGCAATATTGATTGCAAACTACAAACACAATCTGCAACATTTAGAAGATGCGGTTATTGCACACAGTGAACAAGTAGGGCTATAATTAAACTGTAAAAAATGAAAGATATGGGTAAATAGGAATATTCTTAAACAAGTTAACAGGTACAACTACCTTGGAACAGTCATAACATCTGATAGGAGATGACTTGAATATATCAGAACAAGAATAGCTATAGCAAATGTTGCCTTTTGCAAGATGGAAAACATACTAATAAAAAGATGTCAATTGCATTGAGAAAAAGACTGTTGAAGTGCTATATTGAACAAGGACTTTTGTATGGATGTGAAACATGGACAATGAGCAGACAAGCTAAAAACATTTAATGACAGTGGAAATGCAAAGAATACCACGGACAGACAGAAAAACCAGTGAGTATGTCCTAGCAGACTATATTGCGCTGGTTTTAACATGTTGGTATGGGAGCCGGTCGATCAGAAAATAAAGGCAAACTACTGAACGCAAAATTTGCCAAGACATCAACACCGGCAGTAAAATGCTGGTGTTGACTGCAACGTCCTGCAAAGGATATACAACTTTTAAAAAAAATTAAGTCCTACAAGAAGCAAACATGATAAGAATAAACAAATTGATAAATTTGATGTAGACAGTTAAGATTTTTTGTGAATGTTATGAGAAGAAATAAATTGGAGAACTTGGTGACAACTGGCATGGTTGAGGGGAGAAGAACACGGGGAAGGCAGAGAAGTAAATGTCTGGATGGTTTGGCCACGAGGCATAATCAAGACAAAAACACAGAGCTGATCCAGGACTCTGGTAATCGTGTGAGATGGTGAAACATGACCGCCCACGCTTATTGACATATCACATCATTTCATGATGATGCTCACAGCAAGGTATCGCAATTTTAACCCTCCATCATTCCTTACCCCAGTGATTAATAAGTTAGTCTAGCTATATAAATTATACACAGAGAAAGAATATCATACATGAGCACAACCAACGTCAGCTTCTCATCGTATTGACTGACTGTATCAATGACCAACAATCAGTGTAGTTAGTACTTGTTGATCGACTTCATTGCACTGAGTGTTATCCCATCTCAGTCTCTTTCCGCAGGACGGTCTGCTGAAAGTGTCACACAAAGCACAAAACTATGTAGCTCCAGTAATGACCCGCGGGAGTTTCCGAGAAAAATGCAATTGTGAGCCGAAAAACGTAGAGCAGAGCCCAGAATCAAAGTAGTATTAAGTAGCAACGTCAATTGTCGTTCTTTGTGAGTAGGGGGTGTGTGAAAGTGTAAGCGTTCTTCCCAGAAAAGTTTGTAGCGACCACCCAGTGACTTCCAGTTTGTAACCATGCTTGCTTATGACCTCATGTATTCAAAAACAACGTGGTATACGTGACGGGAAAACACACTAATAAATTCAGAAGTGTTCTGTCTGCTAGGCTGCAAGCATTTGTTGCTTAGAACTTTTTTCTCTTGAAGTTATTAACTTTGTATGATGTTTGGTAAGCTAATTTTGTTTTTAACTCATGTTTCTTTTTGTCTCTGGTTATAGTTTAATGCATTTTTGAATTCTGCATTCAATTTTACATATACTTGAAGAGTTTCAACAATTACCTCCTATTACTGTGTTTGGGAGAAAATATTCAGCACAGCCATGAAAAAGACATAGCATAATCATAACTCAAAATTCAAAATGGCGGCACCCTGACTATACTAATTATTATAGTGGAACTGTATTTATTTATAATTAGAACTGGCAATTTAACTACTAAACTTAAACAGAATACAAGTTTCATTTGTAGCAGTAATTTATCTGAGTACTTGTATAATTTTTCAGCATTTGACATGACTGAAAATAATTTTGAAAGCCAGTTTTCAGACCCTTCTGTAAACCTTTAAGTAGTGTAAGGAGTACTTTTTTCTTAGCAGCGCAGCAGTACATACTTATTTAAATTTAAATACAATGCTGTAAAATAAGTTGTGGTTTTTTTTTAAAGTTAGTATTTAATTATTAATTGCTCACTTTTAGATACAGAACAGTGTAATTATATAGCAGAAATAGAAATCAATTATTAGCAAAAGAGACTGCTTAATTTATGCAGCAGTTACAAACTTATTTACTTACATTAATGCAGGATATTTAATCAACAAAAGAAAGATGCAGAGGTACATTAAGACAATATGAGTACATTTTCATGAATTGCTCTTTAACTAACGACGAACATTTCACATGACATTTAATTAACATAAATGGGAAGCTATTTTTAACTATTAATTAGGTCACAGCACACCCAATTGAAGTCTTATAAGTCGAGTGCATTTTTGTCAGAGACTAGTGTTTTGTGCCATGTTTTCGGCAGGCCGCCGTGCGGAAAGAGACCAAGCCATATGGGGTAAAACCTGGTGCAATGAAGTTGATCCTCTCGACATTCTATCGAAAGAGGAAAGTGACCTTTATTTTTCTGTTACCAAAACGTACAATAAAATATACATCTTGCCAGGTCTGTTAGCAATGTAACAGACTTTTAATGAATAATAAACAAGTGGCTGCCATTTTTAATTGTTAATTAGGTCACGGCACATCCTATTGAAAAATAGATAATACGTCAAGTTAGGCCTCGCCACCCTGGACGCAATGATATATGGTACTATGTTGTCCGTTTAAAATTAAACAAGCCACAGTAATAGAAGGCAGAATTTCTCAGCTTCCAATTTAATGAGCCGCGATAAAATCTCCCTTATCTCTTAGGACATCATTACACTTCCTGGTTTTAAATTACAACACAAAAAATAGAATTAATGTACACTCTTCGTTGAGATACTGTTGGATTCGTCTTGTCAAGCTGTATCCAACTGTGATAATTTCATAAGTAGAAACCCCATTTTAAAATATTCTCTGTATATGCTAATTATATGCTATGCCGGTCTCCCTGGTGTAGGGATTACACGACTTTCTCCGTAATCCCGTATACTCTCGTGAGCAACGTGGACGTGACGTTGCGCGAGAGTCAGTAGCGGTTCTCTCCACGTCGGTAACTTACGGAGTATGTGAGCCGATTGCTCAGAAAGCAATGGCAAACTACTGAGCGTAATCTTGCCAAGAAATCAACAATCAGCTGAAAGATGCTGATGCTGACAGCGATGTCCTGTAAAGTAGTAAAGTATATCATTGCGAAAAAATTAATAATAATAATTAAAATATTAAATATTTTAACTTTAAGTTAAGAGGGGGTTGTGTGGTCTCGATGTATGGTGTCCGCCTCGAGTGCTGGAGGTCCCGGGTTCAGGCCGCGGTGAGAACCGGGATTTATTTAAAAAATCCACCTGGACTTCCAGTAATAAAATTTCCCCTGGTCTCTGGGTTTTGAGATCAGACGCCCGTGTGTATTGTTGCGCACGTAACAAATCCCTTGGCAGTTGGAAATCGAAAATGAGTAGCCAAACGGCGCCGCCAGGGCAAAATTTGAGTTAAAAATCTACCCAAAGTATTTCAGGATCCTCGCTGGTGCTACGGAGTTCGTGCACTGAGCTGAGTTTCTCCAGACTCAGGTTTGAGTTAGGAGGAAAACGGAGCTCTATGGGTTGCACCCGTGTGCCGTGATGTTGATGATCCATTGACTAAACTGAAACTAAACTTTAAGTTTAAGTATTGCACTCGAGATCTTATCGCAGCTATGGTATTGATTGCCAATTTTTTCTGTTTCACTGATTAAATACTTACTGTGTTCTCTTCAGAATCAGATGAAAGCGTTGACTTTCTTTTTCTGCGGCGGCTGTTTGGCTGTGAAGATTCCATGGAGTGGGTCTGTGTTTTGGCGTCAGCATTACACAATTCCTGTTTGGTTTCATTCATTTGTTGTGTTTGTACAAAACATGCATTCATTTCCCGAATCAATACAATCTGACGCAAGCTTCTAATAATTGCTTATTAATTATTTCTATTAAATATTACCATGGGGAATACATGCATCATTTATATAAATTATTGACATTTATAGAAGTGATTGGTAAAGATCATCATCATCACACCCCGCAGCGGCTCATAGATGTCCTGATTTGATACCGATCTCATCCTTAACATTTTATATTCCCACCAGCGGACAGCGACAGAAGGGACCACTTGCCACTTCTGTTTGAACTGGCTTTGAACTACTACTACTACTACTACTACTACTACTACTACTACTACTACTACTACTACTACTACTACTACTAGTAGTAGTAGTAGTAGTAGTAGTAGTAGTAGTAGTAGTAGTAGTAATAGATGCTAGTAGTACTACTACTACTAGTGAGTGCAGTGGACTGATTGTGCGTGAGGGTTAGTGTTCCCAGCAGGGAGAATTCTCCGCCAGCAGGCGAAACCATCTCCAAATTTCAGAGGTACATGTAATTTTCCTTCCCCAAGTCAAGGACGAGCCAGCTCCATGGCCGAGGAGTTAGCAGCTTTCTCCGCTAACCCCGAATACTCTCGTCACGTGACGCGACGAGAATTAGCAGTGGTTCGAATCGCAAAAGTGACTTATGAGAGTATGGAGCCGGTCGTTCAGAAAGTCGTGGCGTGCTGATGAGCGTAATCTAGCCTAGGAATCAACATACAACTGAAAGATGCTGGTGTTGACCGCAATATCCTGAAACAGGATGGAAACGCGAGAAGAAAAAAAAAGAAGTCAAGGACGAGGTCAAGATTAAGTTCAACTGACCAGTGTATGGAACGACCCAACGACGCCACGGTCATATTAGAACGGTTTTAACTTCTTGTGCCCTCAACAAAATGTTCATGTCTGTCTTCTGCCCACCTCGCTCCGGACAAGAAAGTAAACTTGAAAATATCTTTAACTGGTTAAGTGCCATGGGATGATACAGCACATCAAGCGATTCCCTGTATCTGCCTTGCCCTTGTATACCGCCGGAATGTGTGTCATTTGTGTTATAATACGATACATGTCTTAGAAGAATTCTAAATATCCAGTGGACAGATTTCAAAACCAATGCGCAAATAAGACAAGAGACTAAGCAAGATATTGTATCCAATTTTATAAGAAAACGCCGTTGGAACTACATCGGCCATGTACTCAGAATGGACAAGACAAGACTCCCCTACCAAGCTCTCATATGGTCACCAGTAGGGAAAAGAAAACGGGGAAGACCAAGAGAGACCATGCGTAGAACCATCATCAGAGAAGGCTCATTCAACGGCCAAGTGAACATCCAAGATCTACAACAGATAGCAGCGAACCGCCAGACATGGAGAGCCACGACTTCTGCCCTATGCGCCGACTTAGGCTCAAGAGGAAAGACTAACTAACTAACTGACGTCATAATTGTGATATACCCCTGCTTCCCATTTTCCGCCATCTATTTTTGTATGATCCAAACCTACATTTTGTTAGGCACATAATTTGTTAATCCTGCCTCTCTTCGGTGTTGATGGTGTCTGGCTCATCCATTGCTCTTCCCTCCTTTATCATCGCCATGTCCGCCAATCGATCGGCTCGCTCGTTGCCTTTCACGCTCGAGTGGCCCTATGCAAAAATTAGCTGGACTAATTGCGATGTGTTCAGTTTAGTTTAGTTTAGTTAGTTTAGTTTAGTCGCTGGATCAACATCACGGCACACGGGTCTAACCCATAAGTGCTCCGTTTTTCTCCTAACTCAAACCTGAGTCTGGAGAAACTCAGCTCAATGCACGAACTCCGTAGCATCTATGAGGATCCTGAAATACCTGGGTAGATTTTTAACTCGAAATTTTGCCGGGCAGCGCCGTTAGGCTACTCTTTTTCGATTTCCAACACTGCCAAGGGATTTTTTACGTGCGCAACAATACACACGGGCGTCCGATCTCACTACCCAGAAACCAGGGGAAATTTTATTACTGGAAGTCCATGTGGATTTTTTAAATAAATCCCGGTCCTCACCGGGGCCTGAACCCAGGACCTCCAGCACTCGAGGCGGACACCATACCTTGAGACCACGTTCAGTACGCCAAGCTAGTCGTGTCGCATGAGGCCAGTCTGGATCTTCTTGAGAATGGTCATTGAGTCGCCTAGTACACATGTGTGTGATCATTTCCGCCTGCTGGAACACTTCAGGGCATTGGTTCCAGCTTGAGGCTGGTTGTTATCACAGCAAAAGCACCATTTACTTCCTGACAGTTTTGCATCTTGCACTTCCGCTTGCCCCGGATCACGAATACACCCGTAAGCACCATTGCATCGCCCTCTCTAGTGCTGTCATGTAGTTGCGCTTTGACCTCAGTTCCTAATGCTACGGGATCTTGTGTAATAACCTCTTGACATTTCAAACATCTATAAATGTTTAACAACGACGGGTCTAGCATTGTTATGGTTTTGCAGAGTCAACATTATATATTTAACATACAGGAAACAAGAGACAAAAAGGTAACAACAGACGTTATCAATTATATGAGGCTTCAAGAACATACGATTAGAAGTGAATTCAAACAAGAAAGCAAGAAGCTACATAAGAACATCCCTGCTGAGATCTCATGTGTAGATAAGGAATAGACAATTTTCAAGTCTGTCATACTTGACACACTTGAAAATAAACATGGCGCACACAAAAAAGTAGGGCAGGACAAACGTTTAAGTACGCTTGATAGAACAATGAATTTAAAGAATGCATACATATCCAGAAAGAAGGTTACGTTAAAAACGGGGTCATCTAAATCTGACAAGACTATTTTACATACAGAATAGCACCACGAAATGACAAACGAACAAGTAACGCATCAAAAGATGAATCCTGGAGAATGTACGGTGAACAGATGGCAACCCCCAGCAAAGATTACCCAAGATAATTTTATAAACATGTTAACAATATGAGCAACAGACATGCAGGCTACAACCCAACCACCATCATAAACAGCAAAAGAGAAATGCCTTTATTTTATTAATCCGCAACAAAGACTAACAAGGTGGGCATAATTTTTTTAAGAAGCTCGCATCCCCACACACAACATTAAAAACTCAAATTGTGTGCCTAAAAGCTGTGAAAAAAAAAAGAACAAAACTTTATACCAGCAGAAGTAAAATCAGCTATACACATACGCCATAAAACAAATCACCTGGTTCGGATGTAATAACCACAGAAGCTTGTGGAAAACAGGAATTAAATGACTAACAAGACTGTTTAATACAGCCTGGGAAGAAAGAAAAGACCCAAACGATTGGCAACTGTGACAGGATGTCGTCCTCATCAAACTGAATCGTCTGTGCTAGAAGAAACATTAAATCTCGCCCCACGCAATGTTTATTTTACCTTCTATAAAAACTATATAAACAGGATCTATATAAACAGGAGACGCCTAAGCGGAATGTGAACCTACAGGACAATAATTAGTAAGTCAGACAGGAAAAATTCAGATCTCTGGAAGATTAATCTGTTAACACAATGAACGTTTAGAGACAGAATAATTTTAGAATGTGTAGGAGATAAACTACTTACCTGTGTGGTGGAAAGGGGGGGGGGGATGCCTTGGGGTTATAAACTGAATGCAAAATTCTAATTTGTGTCAGTTAATGTGAGTGCTGGTTGTGATTCGGCTCGGATTGCCTTAGGAGGAAACTCTAGAACCAGAGGTAAGATTTACTTGCTCGTTAAGCTAAACAGGGCTGGTTAGGACTTTTCTATATGTATACTCTGTGTATAAATTTGAGGGCTATAATTTCTGTCTGGGGGATTATGCATTTTACTTTGTTGTCTCCCATTTCTTATTCTACAATTAATGAGAGGATCTTCTGCTATTTCAATATCACTTTTGTCTGTTACAAATATGTAACGAAATAGTACTCTGAAAAGATATAATGTCGGTACTTTATTATCTCCTTTATGTATAACAGTGTGCCGCCATCTACACTGAAGAAGAGGTATTAGAAGGTCATTGTGTGAATATTATCATGTGTCTAGATGCGCCCAATGAAATAGGCGTTTGGGGCATCTGCTGGTGGTCGATGGTTGGGACTCGAAATGCATGAATATGAGGGTATATATTTAACATCACCCATCGCAGTATTTCCAGGAACTTGTGTCACGAATGTGCAGTTCGGATTACCATATAGGGAGTTATGTAGGCTTGCGATATAGTTAGATTAAGTGTCAACATATTTGGAATATGCGTAGGTCTCAATTGAGCTCAATGATTGGTTGATTAGTTCGAGGTAGCTCAACCAAATTCCAGCCAGGTTCCGGCTGGGGTCCTGCGAAGCGATAGCCTTCACTTTCAATGTAAAAGTTAAAGAAGCAAGTCCCTTCCTAATGTTGGGGAGGTGTTTATCGTCCATTTGTGCTCTCTGTGCCAAAGGTAAGACTGGAAATTCATTATATATATAACGACAGTGCCTCTAGATGAAAAGAGTTGAGGTATCATTGTCTCTTTATGTGAACTGTGAAACTGTGAGATCAGCGCTTCATTGAGACGATAACCTGAGTGTTCACTTTCTGGAAAACTGACATGAATATCCCACTGATAATTATGCCATGCTTACAGTTTACTCTGCTATGAGTGACTTACTATATGATTTGTGAATGATATCGCACTATCAGTGCATATAATCTGCATTGTTATATATGATGTAAAACTGTTTACTATAAATGCATATCTTGAACATGTATCACTATGCTGTAGAAATGTTCAGTATCAACGCACAGCATGGGCATTATTTTCATGCTGGGGAGATTTTTTTGCTAAACTGTATCTTGAACTATCGTGCACTTAAGGGTGAACCTTCTTGTTCACATCTTTCGTAAATATACTGAATGAGTGATTTGTCATGTGATCTTTGTCACGAATATGCAATGTGAGTGAAGTGAATGCCATGTTGTTATGAGCTATAATATCATATGGGAAGAATGATAGACGCACCATATATCCATATGTCTTGCTGGACGTGCATGCAACGCCAGCATTGTACAACTGCTGTTGATGACTTGGTGAATATTTTATATTCAGGGATTTACTAACTGCGTTCTTAAAGATTTGCCATCATTCAATTCCTTCCTAAAGTTCGTGCACGTACATATGATTGTAACATTGTATAGATTTGTGAACAGAGTTCTCAAACCTCCTGCTCATAAGAGTCAGGTTGGGAAAGGACAATATGTTCTTGTGTTCGGGTCTTTGCTGATGTTCGATGAATATCCATGGGATAGCTTCTGCATTATTTCATGAAATGATTACATGTTTTCTCATTTGTGTTATTTTTTCACGTGTGAATGTGTTTATTAATTATTACCCCAACTTCTGAAGAAAACCTTCGAATTTAACCCAGTAGGAAAAGGCAAATGAACTAATGATAACAATTGAGGATGAAAATGGCACTTGAGAACCGAGTCTAACCTAAGAGGGATGAAGACCGGTCTTGCATTACCGACGTGGGATGATGAGATGTTATAATAATGATTTTGTTACAACATAGTGCTGTCATCTCAACTTGCCATTGTCTCAACATGACATTGTCTTAACATGCCTTTGTCTCACTATGATGACTTCGTTTAAACCTGCCTTAGTCACAATTTGATGACTTTGTCACAACAGGACAACTTGATCTCACCCTGATAACCTTATCTTATCTTACTGTCATTGTCTCATCACGAATTTATCTCATCATTACATTATAGCATCTATGGAGAATAAATGGTGATCCATAGGCAGATACTTATCACATTCCATCAGAGTTTGATTAAACTCCGTCACCAGAGAAGAGGGATTGGTGAATTAGTAACACCCTCCCTTCTCATCCCCTTATTTTTGTTTCTCTATGTTTGTTGATATTTTGATTATGATGACATTTGGTTTTCAGTCAAATGCATATCGATTTTTTTTCTCATTTGTATCGACAGAGAGATGGGTGGGGGTGTATTGGTATTTCATTTAGGACACTTAGTCAAACGGAATTGCTGGTGGATGGCTAATGAGAGGTTCGGTCTTTTGAACCTGAACAACGGGACGACCTTCATTCTTCTCATTTCAAGAATTATCTTCGGGATAGTCGGAAGAGGAATGCTAATCAACTTTAACGACCCCCCTGCTTCAGCATCACCCAGCATATTCACGGATGGCTTGGTAACAGCCTCTGTCTATCGTCTACAACTTCTTATGTCTGGAGAGTCCAGTGATTACTACAGAACCTACAAGTTGGACTTATCAGCCTGAACCTTCGTCATACGTTATTGCTTTGCTGATGGCAGCTAAGATGTTCTGGTCTCTGAACAAGAACACCGGGATGGTCGACATTGGTTACAATGCCCTGAGGATCTACCTTCGAGAAACCGCGAAGAGTGATGCCCTTTATATTGATGGACTTCCTGGCCTCGGCTTCACCAAGCATTTACAAGGAAGGTTAGGTAATGTGTATCTATGGAAAATCCCATGACATTCCTGAACCCAGATTATTAGCATTACGAAGTAACTTAGATAACCCGGCTCATAATGGGCTGTGAAGTGGTGCAGAAGAAATAGTTCTCCCCAGTGCAAAGTGGGAGAATAGATCGTTTTGATCAGACACTTTAGTTGAATTTACTAGTGAGAAACTGTTACCTTCATCAACTGGATATATTCGGAGATGGACTTTTTTTTCAGATAAATTGATTCATCAATTTCTGAACATGGAGGTGTTTTTATTTTGCTTGACGTATGTGGATATAGTGTATTTTATGTTTCTAAGGAAAAAAAACCTTAGTGATATCGTTAATGAAAAATTGGAGACTTATTTGATTAATAGTTTATGAATCTGTGGTTAGTTTTGGGGGGAATCATTTAATGTTTTCACTGATGTTTGATCCATGTGTTTGTAATATTTGGGTGTGTGTATGATATTACAGAACATATAATACATCTTCCTAAATCCCACCATTTATCCCAATATAGTTGAATTTATTCAAGGTGTTGGAGTTGTTTCATTGTTGACTTGTTGATCAGCAGTTGATTATCGCATTTGACATATAATACTGTTTAAAACTTAAGTTGTGATCACCATGAGGGTGGATAACTACACATAGACAACTTACCTTTATGGAGAAACCTTCTGGTTTCTGTAGTAAATTTCCATGATCACCTCGCCCTTTACAAGGACGCCTTTTCTTTGTAAATTTAGTGTAGGAACGTAACCGTTTTGTCTAGATCCTCACTTGGGGGTTCAGAGCTATTTTGAGACTTCCTTAAGAGGGCAGATTGAGGATGATAACCCATCCCATGCGGGATACCCCTAGTCATATCACCCATAAGTATCTTTATAACCGCACACACACACACACACACACACACATATATATATATATATATATATATATATATATATATATATATATATATATATATATATATATGTGTGTGTGTGTGTGTGTGTGTGTGTGTGTGTGTGTGTGTGTGTGTGTGTGTGTGTGTGTGTGTAAGGATAGTTCATTTGAAATTTGTTCGTGCCGCACCGCGCGTAATTGCGTATGTTGAACATGATCATGTCATAGTCATAAGTACTGACCAATAAATAAAAGAGCAAGCGATTATCGTCCCATTACGCATAGGTTATGTTTCTGACCGTTGAGACATTGGCGGGGTTGATCCAAAATCCGTCCAAAGAAGCTTAAAGAGCAGTGATTCAGTTTCCTTAATTCTAGGGATGTCGACCAGTGGACATTCATCGAAGAATGCAGGCAGCGTACGGTAACCAATGTGTGTCGAAGACAACAGTGACAGACTGGGCACGAATTTTTCGGACAGGATGTCAGTTCTTCGACGGCAGGGTCAATCGCATATTGTTGCAAAAGAAAAAACCATCGCCAAAATTTATGCAGCAATACAGATGAACCGTTGTCGAAGTATACGTTCGCTAGCGAAAGAATTTGATGTATCAATTGGGATAATTCAAAATGTCGTTCATAAGAAACTGCAATATCAGAAGGTGTGTTCACAGTGGGTACCACGGATGTTGACCGACCACCAAAAAGAGCAATGCATGGGGTGGTGTTTGAACCACTTGCTGCGTTACAGAGTGGAGGGCGATGCATTTCTCTTTCGCATAGTGGCAGGTGATGAATCATGGTGTCACCAATTTGAGCCGATCAGCAAAAGAGAGAGCATGCTGGATCACCAAAAGCCAAAACATTCAAGTTACAGGTTTCCGCTGGTAAGGTGTTGCTGAACGCATTTATTGACCATGAAGGGCTATTGTTGGCCGACTTTAAAGAACCTGGTGTCAACATCAACTCTACCCACTACTTGCAATCACAAGACAAGCTGCAAAAATCCATCAAGAATAAATGACCCGGAATGCTTTCTCACAGTGTGATTTTGTTGCACTATAATGCTTGTCCGCATGCTGCAAAGATTGTGCAGGAAGCATTAGTTTAAAAGAAGTGGGAAATTCTGCAACATCCAGCCTATAGTCCTGATTTGTCACCATGTGATTTTCATTTGTTCGGACCTCTACAAAAAGCTCTCAATGGGCAACGATTTCACACAGATGCAGACGTTATGAACGCGGTAAACACTTGGTTCAGTTAGCAACCACAGTCATTTTTTTTTTTTTGCGGACAGCATTCGCCGTCTACTTAAGCAATGGGAAGCTTGCCTGAATACCTACAGCGACTTCTTCTGACCAACCCATTGTGCACAATTCTTTCAAAATGAATGCTTTGTTTAATTCTACCACACCTGTTAATGTTTCTTTCGTGCTTTTGTAATAAAGCCATTGGAACTGGTTTCAAATGAACGACCCATATATATCTATATCTATAAAACAGAGTGTATGTTTGTTTGTGGCTATTTATGTATTGGATGCGTTCGATAACGGTACATCCGATTGAGATGAAATTTTCTACACGTCTTCCTTTCATTCCTGTGCAACCGACTATAATAATTTCTTAATGTAAAATCTTCTACTTATTTAATAACATTTACTTTTCCATTTTCATTATATAATGTCTATATAGCAGGGGGACTTCACTCTAGAAAAGTTATTTCAAGGGGCATAACTTTTAATAACATTTCTATATACTTTATAGTCATATTGTTGGACTTACTTGCACTATTTCAGGCACATGAGTTATAAATAATGATATAATCTTTAAGGCATTTTCAAAGTTTTCATAAAAATAATGCATAATGCATAACATTGTAACCCATTTTTTTCTACAGTTTTCATTGAATGGTGTGTGGAAGGACATTCTTTTAAGTTACTGTGCGCCAGGAGCTGGGCGAAACCACGCCGGGTCAGATAGATAGACAGATAGTCGGGAACGGAAGCTTATTTGACTACTTATATGAATTAGATGACAAGCTCCCCACCAGGGACTGGGTGAAGCCGGGCCGGGTCAGACAGACAGATAGACAGACAGACAGATAGTCGGGAACGGGAGAGCTTATATGACTACTTACTTGAATTAAATGAGATGCTCCCCACCAGGGACTGGGTGAAGCCGGGCCGGGTCAGCTAGTATATATATATATATATATATATATATATATATATATATATATATATATATATATATATATATATATATATATATATATATATACACTAGCTGACCCGGCCCGGCTTCGCCCAGTCCTTGGTGGGGAGCATCTCATTTAATTCATATAAGTAGTCATATAAGTTCCCGTTCCCGTTACCGACTGTCTGTCTGTCTGTCTGTCTGTCTGTCTGTCTGTCTGTCTGTCTGTCTGTCTGTCTGTCTGTCTGTCTGTCTGTCTGACCCGGCCCGGCATTGCCCAGCTCCTGGTGTGGAGCATCTCATTTAATTCATATAAGTAGTCATATAAGCTCACGTTCCCGTTCCCGACTATCTATCTGTCTGTCTGTCTGTCTGTCTGTCTGTCTGTCTGTCTATCTGTCTGATCCGGCCCGGCTTCGCCCAGCCCCTGATGGGGAGCATCTCATTTAATTCATATAATTAGTCATATAAGTTCCCGTTCCCGACTGACTGACTGTCTGTCTGTCTGTCTGTCTGTCTGTCTGTCTGTCTGTCTGTCTAATCATTTATTGGTTGCAGTTAGAACAACCTTAGATAAACGAAGACCAACTTGGTAATATATTAACTTGGGTAAATGGAGCAGCGGCAGCAGCAGCAGAAGAAGAAGAAAAAGGAGGAGTAGGAGCTGGGAGGAGGAAGAGGGAGGAGGAGGGAGGAGGAGGAGAAAGAGAGAAGAGGAGGATGGAGGAGGGAGAGGGAGGAGAAGAGGAAGAGGGTAGGAGGTGGAGGAGGGGAGAGGAGGAGGAGGAGGAGGAATATAACGCATATGCCTGTAGATTTAATAATGGCTGAGGTTGTTCCATGTCTTCTTAGAGTTGGCGACAGTGTAAAGAAATATAAAATCTTCAAACTTTCATACTAAAAAAATATGACAGTGGGCTGCGCTGGAATGAAAGGAAGACGTGTAAAAAATTTCATCTCAATGGGATGGGCCGTTCGCGAGCGCATTAGGGACATATAGACAGACAGACAGACGGACGGAGATCGCCTTTTATATATAAGATATACCCATCCATGTTGGGTTTTCCTCTTGTCCGCGTACTCGTTAGGCCTCCCTCCATATACATCTTTTCCAGACTCTACACGCCCAAAGTATTTCATTTCCCTCACTTTCGTTTGTCTTAATAACCACATTTCTTTGACAATGAATCCCTGTTGAACGGTTCAGTGTGTTCTCTATTACGCCCATGCAGGAGGAGGAGAGGGAGGAGGAGGGAGGAGGAGGAGAAGGAGGGGGAGGAGGGGAGGAGGAGGGAGGAGGAGGAATGTGAAGGGAGGAGGAGGGAGGAGGTAGAGGGAGGAGGAGGAGGAGGGAGGCGGAGAGAGGAGGAGGGAGGAGGAGGAAGAGGGAGGAGGAATGTGAAGGGAGGAGGGGGGAGGAGGTAGAGGGAGGAGGAGGGAGGAGGAGGAGGAGGGAGGAGTAGGGTGGAGGAGGAGGCGAGGAGGAGGGAGGAGGAAGAGGGAGGAGGAGGGAGAAGGAGGGAGGAGGAGAACGCAGGAGGAGAAGGGAGCAGGAGGAGGATAGGGAGGAGGAGGGAGAGGGAGGAGGAGGGAGGAGGAGGAGAGAGTAGGAGGAGGGAGGAGGCGGAGGGAGAAGAAAGAGGGAGGAGGAAGAGGGAGAAGGAGGAGGGAGAAGGAGGAGAAGGAAGAGGGAGAAGGAGGAGGGAGAAGGAGGAGGAGAAGAAGGGGGAGGAGGAGGAGGGAAGAGGAGGAGGGGAGGAGGAGGAGGGAGGAGGAGGAATGTGAAGGGAGGAGGAGGGAGGAGGTAGAGGGAGGAGGAGGGGGAGGGAGGCGGAGAGAGGAGGAGGGAGGAGGAGGAAGAGGGAGGAGGAGGAATGTGAAGGGAGGAGGGGGGAGGAGATAGAGGGAGGAGGAGGGAGGAGGAGGATTTAGAGGGAGGAGGAGGGAGGAGGAGGAGGGAGGAGGTGGAGAGGGAGGAGGAGGAAGGAGGAGGGGGAGGAGGGAGGAGGAGGGCGGAAGAAGGAGGAGGATCGAGGAGGAGTGATGAGGAAGAGGGAGGAGGAGGAGGGAGGAGGAGGGAGGAGGAGGGATGAGGAGGAGGGAGGAGGAGGAAGAGGGAGGAGGAGGAATGTGAAGGAAGGAGGAGGGAGGAGGTAGAGGGAGGCGGAGGAGGGAGGAGGAGGAGTGAGGAGGAGGAGAGGGAGGAGGAGGAAGGAGGAGGGGGAGGAAGGAGGAGGAGGGAGGAAGAAGGAGGAGGAGGGAGAAGGAGGGATGAGGAGGAGGAGGGAGGAGGAGGAAGAGGGAGGAGGAGGAATGTGAAGGGAGGAGGAGGTAGAGGGAGGAGGAGGAGGGAGGAGGAGAAGGGAGAGGAGGGATGAGGAGGAGGGAGGAGGAGGGATGAGGAGGAGGGAGGAGGAGGAAGATGGAGAAGGAGGAATGTGAAGGGAGGAGGAGGGAGGAGGTAGAGGGAGGAGGAGGAGGGAGGAGGAGGAGTGAGGAGGAGGAGAGGGAGGAGGAGGAAGGAGGAGGGGGAAGAGGGAGGAGGAGGAGGAGGGAGAAGAAGGAAGGAGGAGGAGGAAGGAGGGAGAGGAAGGAGGGAGAATGAGGAGGGGAGGAAGGAAAGAGAGGTGGAAGGGGAGGAGGAGGGAGGAGGAAAGAGGTAGGGGGAGGAGGAGGTAGAGGGAGGAGGAGGAGGAAGGAAAGGGAGGAGGAAGAGGAGGAGAAGGGAGGAGGAGGGTGGAGGGAAGAGGAGGAGGGAGGAGGTAGGAGGAGGAAGAGGGAAGAGGGAGAAGAAGGGAGAAGGAGGAGGGAGGATGATGAGGGAGAAGGAGGCAGGAGGAGGAGGAGGGAGGCAGGAGGAGGAGGGATGAGGAGGAAGAGGGAGGAGGAGGGAAGAAGAGGGAGGAGGGGGAGGAGGCGGAGGGAGTAGGAGGGAGGAGGATGGAGGAGGAGGGGAGAGGAAGAGGGAGAAGGAAGTGGGAGAAGGAGGAGGGAGGAGGAAGAGGGATGAGAGGGAGGAGGAAGAGGAGAAGGGTGGAGGGAGGAGGTAGAGGGAGGAGAAGAGAGGGGGAGAGAGTTCGCCATTCCGAATTCATACTCGTCTAGTTCTTCCCTTCTACACGACTGTAGATAACTTCCTTACACATAAAAAGATGAATTGTTATTGATATTGCCGTGGCATGGAGGAATATCAGCAGCAGAGTTGATCCAAAAAACCAAAGACTGAGATCTACGGAGAGCCATGAACGCCTACGCCAGCCGGCACGGCACTTGATGATGATGATTGCCGTGTGACGATTCTGTGTAGTCACGTCATTTTCTTCCCTTTCCCTAGCGTTTTGGTTCGGGGATTCTTTCATCATCATCATCATATATTTACGTACGTATTTTGGGAGGGGGAGGAGGGAGGAGGAGGAAGAAGAAAAAAAAACTATGACAGTTGACAGCTCTGGAATGAAAGGAAGGCGTGTAGAAAATTTCATCTCAATCGGATGGGCCGTTCGCGAACAAATAAAGGACATACATATTTACATACATACATATATACATACACACATATTTACATACATACACTTTGTTTTATAATATATATATATATATATATATATATATATATATATATATATATATATATATATATCCTGACCTTAGGGAAATGTAAAGGGAGATAATGTATGGACCTATTGTGCGGGTATTGAGCCCTTGAACGACAACAAGCAGCATACAATGATCTAGCAAACCGTGCATAGAATTGCATATATTGTACCCAACTTTTTAAAGCTGGCGGTACATGATTGTTCTTCATGTTTTAACATACAGGTGGAGGTTGAGTGGCCTACATGGTGGTACCTGAACGGGGTTCTCACGTTTGGCCTACCAGAGGGTGTAGCAGTGAGGGTTGATTAATCTCACCTTCCTGAAGCAGCGAAGAGTGACAACCAGGAATCAACCATTACCCACTCAGAGAGCAATTGTACCACCCTGAAATGAAGTTGAGTATAAACCAACTACCCCCAACTCACGAATTGCCAACAATGTTTACCAGCAAATAGACAAGCCAGAGAACTAGATCATTAGCATAAAGAAACGAAGGCGGTCTCCTTTATTCGGTTAAGCCAAAAACAAGACCCGGCAGTGGATTATTTTAGACAGTTGACATTATTTACATTCTGTGTCTAAGAATCAGTAGTCCTAATTATTATGTTTATGTTGGGATGCCCATTGTTCATATCACCTCTATCATCCAATATAATCTCTTAACGTTTTCAAAGGAGTTAGTGAATTATTTGGCATAGTTATGTGTTTGTATTTGTGTTACGTAACAAAGGGATAGTGCTACATTACTTAGCATATCAAGAGAGCTGTGTGGCAGGGATGCTACTCGTCTTCAGTCTTACAAGAATGAGCATTCTCCTCTCCGAAGGCAATGCCTTTCTTGTGCTCCCTTGGCCTTCTCCTAGGAAACCTTACCTGCTACCTTAGTGGAATCTTACCAGATGTGACTGATCTAGTAATAGGGAGTCTTGCGAGCCATTTCTGGTTTTCAATTAGTAGTCGGCAACAACGATTTGGGGATTTCTATCTCCCATCGCAAATTAACATACCACAGCAACAGGCAGCAATAGTAGTACCAACATGGAAAAAGAAACGCAATATGAGAGAGTGCGAAACATTCAGTCACACAGGGAAAATGTACGCAAAACTAATGAAACAAAGGGCCAGACCCATAGTTGATCAGTTAAGCAAAGTACAATTTGGTTTTATGAAAGGTAAAATTTGCACTGACGCACTAAGACAAAACATGTGAAAAAACTTCCAATACATTGACCAGCAGAATATTGTGTTTGTAGATCAGGAAAAGGCTTTCTATAGAGTAGATAGATATAAATTGTGCACCATCGTTGAAGACAGCGGGTAACAAGGACAATTACTGGCATCATAGCCATCTGCCACTCAAGCCAAAGTGCAACAAGAACACAAGAAGGTATATCAAATACGTTCACAGTCAATACAGAAGTGAGACAGGGATATGTGCTCGCCGTCATCCCTTCTCTCTTGCTATTTAATATTTTGCAAAGACAAATCAAATCAAAATCAAATCAAATCAACTTTATTTTAAAAGGATCACAAATTGGGCACGCAAGCCTGTCTTACATTAAAATCACTCGTCTTTCGCTCATCAAGAGCATTATACATTTACATAGGAAGAAAAATAAACATTGTGAAATGAATGTTGTAAACATAAACAAGGCAAATTACCATGTTATGAGGCCCATCTCCCACCTACCCATACATCACCCCACCCCCACACACACCCCCACCTACCAACACACACACACACACACAGGGTCACATACATACCCCGCCAACCGACCCATCCCCCTCCCGCACACCCTCCACCCACACACACTGACCTCACCTGTTCCCCCAACCAAAACACACTCGCCACCCACAAACATCCCCCACCAACCCACACACCCCACGCCCACCCACATACACATCCTAACCCTCACATCCTCTCCCCACCCACACCTCCAACCACCCATTCCCCAGCCACACCTCCATCGACCACATATTCCCCACCCACGCACACACATCCCCCACCAACCCATACATCGTACATCCACCCACAAATCCCCAAACCATACACACATCCTCACAAACTGACATCTCCCTACCCACACACACACACATCTCCCTAACCACTATACGTCCTCAATCCACTCGCACACACCCGACCACCCACACATACATCCCCCACCCACTCACACATGCCCTAACCCGATCCCCCACCACACACATCCTCCACCCGCACATCACATACATCCCTCACATACATACACTTACACAGTAAGACAGTATATACAAAGAAGCAAGCCTGAACAGAACCGATTCAGAAAATTTCGAATTCTTTAATTTAGACCAACGATTTATTGACAATATATCTTCAGGAATCCCTGTGCCGCCGAAAGGCTATAAAACGCCGTCATGGTCGATGAGAATAAAGAAATGCTACAATGTAATATACAGGTACATGAGAATATTCTTTGACATGTGCATCCATACAACTATCTCGGAGCAGTCATTACATCTGATAGGAAATGACTTGAAGGGTTTATAACAGGAATTGCCGTAGCGAAGGTAGCCTTTACCAAGATGGGAAAACATACTGACCAATAAAAAGATGTCAATTGCAACGAGAAAAAAGAGTATTGAAGTGCTACATAGAAATTGCACCTTTGTACAGATGTGAAGCGTGGGCAATGAACAGACAAGCTGGGGGTCATCTAATGGCTGTGGAAATGTAGTTTCTGGGGAAAATGCAAAGAATATCGTGGACAGACAGAAAAATAAACCAGCAAGTTCTGCAAGAAGCAAATGAAAACCGTAAACTGGTTAGAGAAACGAAGACTGTCAAAGTTTTTTTGGGCACGTTATAAGAAGACATAAACTAGAAAACATTGTGATAAATGGTAAAATTGAGGGGAAAATAACAAAGAGAAGGCAGTGAAGAAAGTATCTGGATGGCTTGACCACATGGCGTGGTCGAGACAAAAACACGGAGCTGATCCACGACTCTGGTGATCGTGTAAGATGGCGAACCATGACCGCCCACGCTTATCGACATGGCACATGATGATGGTGCTTGTAGTCATTGAGAAACTCGTCTTCTTCCTCGCTCGCTCTCAGATGTTCAAATCAAGGTCTCTAATAAAGACGGTCGTCAGTTTCGGGATGATTACAGTTCCGTAGTTTCAACACTGAAGTCTCAAACGTATGCTGCACGATTTATTGCCTGGACTTTTTCGCTGAATCTCGACAGGCATATATTGCAGAGTTATACAGCATATGAAGTGAATAAAGTAATAATACTTTTGCTGAAATTTTAAAACGCTTTGTCACAGATATTATATCTGCACTGGATTACTTTCACATTTAATAATTCAATCAATCAGGTGCCGTCTCTGCAATGACGGTTGGCTGCAATGGATCTCCAACACTGTCTGTCTCTCGCCCTGACTGTACATTCTGTCAGGCTGATCCTCGTCCATCTCTTGATGTTATCCTCCCACTTGTATCGTTGTCTACCTCTTGCTCGCTTGCCCTACACCTTTGCCTTCCAGTATGTTTTTTTTATAAGAGTATCATGTCTTTTAACGTGGCCAAAATATTTCACTTGTCTCCTCTTTTTTTCTTTCATCAACTCTCTCTTCATTCCCAGTTTTTCTAGGACCTCTGCATTTGATTGTTTTTGTTTCCATGAAATACGACCTATTCGTCTGTATATCCACATCTCCAGGGCTTCTATGCGACTTTCTAGTTGCTTGTTCAATGTCCAGGCTTCCGCGCCATACAGTAGCGTTGAATGTACGTAACATTTGACAATTCTCATTTGTAATACGCTATTAATATCTCTAGATGTTAATACTGATTTCATGCCCTTGAAAGCATTTTTGGCCATTCCTATTCTCTTTTTGATTCCATTTCACTTCTGTCACCAACTGGTATTATATGTCCAAAATAAGAGAAACGTATTTACTAATTAACATTTTGCAGTTTATCCTTTGTAAAGGGATTTAAGTCCTCAAGCAAGTGTTGTTATTTTTCAACAGTTATTGCCCCTACTAAATGTTTTACTTTCAAGGCGAGAGATCGCTAAAACAGATCAACCAATCAATCAATCAATCAATCAATCAAGCAATCAATCAATCAATTCCGCATTGAAGATCTGCTACAGTCGAATCTCAACCACCTACTATCCTACGTCTTCACAGAGCACTCGTGCATTTTTCTTTCAGTGACATCTCTTAATGCAGTAGTTTAAATGCACGTGTATGGTTGTTTTCGTTTTGCATACTTCAATACTTTTCCAACCAGCAACTCCTTTAAACTGGGAGCTGTGGCTCTATGTTTTCCCAGAATGCTTTCATTAGCTGACGGTGATCTTATTTAGTCATGTTTTCTTCAAACTTACTTGTTGTTTTCCTGTGCAGTGTTTGTGTTTGTCTGTTTACCTATCGGTCGGCCTATCCGCTTGTTCTCGACATTTGTTGATTGGGATCTTCTTCCTGGTAATTCGGTAGATATTCCACTATTACAATACGATGACGTCATCTGCGACTGTCCATTTGTTTGGGTGCACCACAGCACACGTATCCATCACAGCAGCAGGCATGCCGTTTGGCCCCGAAGGGACCCTGTGAACCATAGCAATACAGTTTGGGTGGAATGTTTATCTATGAATATTCAAGTGACGCCACTTTTTGCTCGGTGATTAACGAGACATTATTTGTAATAAAAAGTCTCTGGGGCAATAAATCTGGCTCATTTTGGACACACGTGGTCTTTTCCCCAAGTTTTATAAATTCATACTTGCAACACAATGTTCTCCCGTAGCAAGGAACTATTATTAAAAGGACTCGCCTTTGATAGACATTTGAACGGATTCATCACTTAGCTAAACACTGATGTCAGAACCGATATACCTGCACTCGGGACATTCCTACACATGCTCCGCCCCGCTCTTCAAAACCCACCCAAGAGTTTCCGTGTTGATTACTCTAGTAGCAATGTGATTGATAGTCCGGCTGGTCTTCCTTCTAAGTTTTGAGTATCGTCCCAGGCATCTAATCACTCTCTTCTAAGCCAGTTTTTCCAAATATGGATACTCCGTCTTTCCAGTTGCACCAACTACCTGATTCCAGAGAGACGTCACCACTCACTCTCTGGAGACTGGATAGTAAAGATCTCTCTCTCTCTCTCTCTCTCTCTCTCTCTCTCTCTCTCTCTCTCTCTCTCTCTCTCATGCCTTTCATACTGTACATGTATTGACTGTATACTGAAGTAACTGAAGTAACTGCTCTCTGGTGACTGGATAGTACACTCTCTGTTCCCTGGTGACTGGATAGTACACTCTCTGTTCCTCGGTGACTGGATAGTAGAATCTCTGTTCCATGGTGACTGCATAGTAAAGATATGTCCTGTGGTAACTGGATAGTAGACTCTCTCTGTACCCAAGTGGCAGGATAGTACATTCGCCGTTCCCTGGTGACTGGATAGTAGAGTAAGGGCCCTCTGGTGACTGGATAGTACTCTCTGTCCCATGGTGACTGGATAGTAAACTCTCTGTTCCCTTGTGACTGGATAGTAATGTAGCTCCTCTCTGGTGGCTGGATAGTACACTCTCTGTTCCCCGGTGACTGGATAGTGAAGTAGTGGATCTCTGGTGAAATGAGAGCAAAATCGCGGTTCCCCCTTCTGACGTGTCTCCGCCTTGCCGAGGTAGAGGGCTTGCGTGTCCCAATGACCCCAAGAGCTATGCCGACTGTAGCACAACTAGATGTCGGACAGGTCTTGGGATAGGAACCAGACCAAGAGAGACACACACCTGCTGCCTTGCAGGTAGACTGAGGACAGGCAGTCAAATGTCCGAATCGGGCTCACAATGCCACTAATTCTTGGCCCAGACACATACTCTAAGGCTCTATGCTGAGGGATATGGCTGATCGCCTCTAAGTCATTAACCCTCGGATGTGAGAGCCGGGCCGATACTCACCCACTGCAAAATGGAGGTGAGATACCGAGCATGCTAATGCTTGGTCCAGACACTTGTTCGAAGGCTCTCAGCCGAAGGATATGAGGGATCCCCCGAACGAGAGGACATGGCCGCTACTCGCTCTCTGCTACATAGAGGTAAGCTGCTGAGTCGGCAGCACATGTAGCCTACTTCGGGAGCGTTACTACAGGTGAAAAGGCGCTCCAATCGCACGCAATGGTTACGATGCCCAAGTCTCTATTAAAAAAATAATTGAGTGAGCGTAATCAAAGGTGGATAAACGTCTCATTAACACGAAATGCAACGCTTGGCTAACGAATCCTTTACGTGGAAGTCCGAAGCAAAAGCTTGCTGAGTGGATGTCGTCTGCAGACTGAAAAATTTTGGTTTGCGTGGGGAGCGGCCAGTTGCGAACGAAATACCCAATACATGGAAGTGAGGAATTAAAGTAGCCACGAGCAGGACGCGGCGATTTCTTGGGTGAGCCCAGTACCAGAGCGCAATGTGCTGGCTCTGCATTTATGGAAGTCTCCTTGGATGGCGGGGAATGCGCATGGTCCGCCCCTGCCTTCTCTTGAGGGTTGACCGTGATGTCTTTGGCCGTTCTACCTTGACCAGCTGAGATGTGGACGGCACCACAACAGAATGTCCCTCGAAACTCCCAGGACGGTTAACCTGGTTTTTAAAACAAACAACGCTGGCAGAAGTCGGATGTGCCGGCCTAAAGGTTGCAATAAATAGGTACAACGCAAAAAACGTCCGAGTGAAATGTCCCTCGTGCCCGGAATAGCTCTGACTATCTTGTCTTCCGAACGGAACAGCTCTGACTATCTTGTTTTCCGACTGGAACAGCTGTGACTAGCTAGTCTTCTGGGCACAACGTCCGTACACGTCCAAACCGAAAGCTCGCTGAGTGGAAGTCGTCTGCAGACCGACCGTTCCTGGTTTGTGCAGGGAGTGGCCTGTAGCGAACGAAATGCCCAATACATGGAAGTGATGAATTAAAGCAGCCATGTGCAGTGTCACGAGTTAAATAAACTTGTTAGTTGCGACCGATGACAACCAAG
Organism: Cepaea nemoralis; assembly: GCA_014155875.1. Classification (NCBI taxonomy): domain Eukaryota; kingdom Metazoa; phylum Mollusca; class Gastropoda; order Stylommatophora; family Helicidae; genus Cepaea; species Cepaea nemoralis. The sequence continues at coordinate 190,587 of JACEFZ010017350.1, read as the reverse complement.
CCCGACATTGGTTTGCAAACACAATAGACCCTGTGATGTTGAACCAACTGAGGAAAATACGTCGTACAGACTGTCTGCACCTGGTCAGCATTGGTGTATGAGATCAAAGTGAGTCACGTCGAGTTGTCTACACACGGTCGACAGTTTGTTGACAGGTTGTTGTTCGAGAGACGTGTACTGGCGACATCTGTCTACGAAGCGGGAGTTGGCCGTTGAAAGTGATGGACAGAGTGTCTGCTAGAGGTCGGAAGGATTCTGTCAGATGTGAGGGAAAGGTCTCTGGCTCACAGACAGCCAGGATATTTGTTGAATGAGACAAAGAACTACCCAGATGAAAGGAAACTTGACAGCTAATTGACTCCGGTTAGTCTGGAAACAGGAGGACAAAGCCAGATTCTGGACGGATTGGCGTCTGGACTTTTTGGTGACGTCACTCAAGCACCCATATAAAACCTAGTGCGGTAAACAAGTGGAGGGAGTTGGGAATAACATTCTGAAGTGTTGAGATCGGTGCATTATTCCGAGTTGTGTTATATAAGAGGGACTAGACTGTCTAAGTAGTGATAGTTATCCGCGGACATAGATCCAATCGGATTGCCTAGTTTCTCGAGTAACAACTAGAATGGGCATATGGTAGGCAATTAATAATATCTGACTTAAGAGTATGGTCAGGAATATAGTACAGTACTGTGCGGTGATATAATGTATTATAGGTGCAGTGATATAATGTATTATGATTAGTGATAGAATGTTCTATAAGTGCGGTGCTAGAAAGTATCATAGGAGCGTCGACACTAGTATTCTATGGTGTGGCTTCAACTAGCTTGTGTGATATATCATTTTACTCAGGGAGTTGAGGACAATGTAGTGGAATAATAATTAGAGAGATTAAGGATGGTTGAGAGGGAGGAGAGGAATGTGAAATGGTAGGATCTTCCAGTAGGGCATCTGCTGGGTTTCTACCCGTTCCTTTATTCTTTCCTGGTGTTGCCATGTCTCAGATCATATGATTGAGTTATTTGGCCGTATGACAGAGATCGGATCTCTGTTATAGATCTGAGTGCTGTTATTGGCCTACACTTACCTAATTCTGGCCAGGACTGAGTTGCCCTCACCATAGTATTCTCTATTCTACAGGTTCAATTTCCAGGTCCACGTATGTGAGCTGTGATTTTCAGCGGTGGGACTAACACAAATTTAGAAGATGATCGCTCAGAATCTGAAGACAGAGGTTGCTGAGAGGCCGCTACATAGGGCTTATACCCAAGTTGGTTTGCGGGAACCTGGCTTCTGCTGAGCAGGACATGTTGATGAGAATGATGTTTAGCCAAGTGATAGATGTATCAATGAACAGTCAGAACATTGTATAATTTATACTGTTATCCAGAACAGTAAGATTGTGGTGTTGATATGAGGAATCTTTAGAACCAGTGACTCTAGATCCATTAAGATTACTCCAATAACAGTGACATTAGGTTTAGAATTTCCTGATTAACAATCCGTTAAATAACAGAGGAAATTCATAGTGTGAATCAGATTGAAGACTCTCATTAGACAGTGTTTTGTCAGGGGTGTCCAAGCATCCTAGTGGTTCCAGAGACAACGGAGGAAGTCTTCACGTGACCGCAGGAGCATCACCTGGGTGAGGCTACTTGTATGGGATACATGGTGCTGGTGTGTTGTCAGCACAAGGATGCAAATGACTATACTCTTGAACACTGATCTGAGTCCATAGACACTTTAGAGTACACGTCACACATTCTACACCTTATACACACACACACACACTTCTCCTACACATACTCTGTGCTTTAATAAATTTCTTGGTTTTATTTGTTGAAGCGAGAGTTGTCAAGTATGTTATGTTGGGGAAGAATGAGAGGAGGCATGATCCAGGGGTGAGTAAGAGGGAGAAGAAGGTGTCCCCAGATTGAGGGAGTGTGTGGACGGAGTCTGCTGGATATCTCCAGAATAGAGACATGGAATTAAACAAATGTGGGTGTGGATTCTGTAGTGAAATACTGAAGAGTTAATGCTTCCCAGATGGACGACTGCATACACCGACTACCCAGGTAGGAGAAGGGTTAACAAAGGAGAGACAAGGCGCATGTGTTTCTAGGTCAAGACCCAGAAGGAGGCTAACTGCACAGGTAAACGGTCGAATGGAAAAATTGGTTTGCGACTAAAGCAGAGAGATTATTGGACAGCATATTGCAGTATGGATGTGAAACGGTTCAGAACTGGAATTTTCCACTAACAATGATAATGCAGTCTGGATGTGAGGTGTCCAGCAATGTCAAGGACTATGCGGCATAAATGACCGATATAAAGAGGGTCAATTCTTTGTGTAAAGTTAGTGTGTGTTCCAAACTGACCTGAAGGAGATATGTTCTTGAGTGGGAATAGAAATACACGTCCCTAATGATGGAAAGAGGGGATAATAGTGTGTTATTCGCTAAGTGTTTTTTCGATTCCAGGAACATAGATGCCTAAATAAGGTATAAAGATATTAGATATAGTTTAGGATATGAATATAGATGTGCGTGAAGTGCATTTAACATTACTTTCTATTAGTAGGAATAGTATAGACGATTAGGTGAATCTTCTATCCTATGTCAGAGTGGGTTTTTTCGGAAGCCTTTTCATTTCGGCTGGAGGAAAAGACACTCACATAGGAGAGAAGAGGAAGCAGACACAGATCTCATTATTAAATGTATATCACACAGGTTTCCATACCAGTGCGGGACTTATCAACTAAGAGATTACACAGATGGATGTGGTCAAGATCACCCAGTGTTGATAATCCACAAGAAAGCACTTTAAAGTAATAAAGCACGACACTTGTGCATAAGAAAGGAAGGAAAAGAAGTGGCATCTTAATAAGTCAGGAGGACAGAGAATGGAAAATAGAGATCATACAAACTAAAGAAAAAAGACTCAAATTACTCAGTATCAAAGAGTTGCAAGGTGCATACAAAGTGCCTATATCAATTAAGTGTAGAACTTTTACAGGACAAAAATAGAGAACAATAGAAACTAGATGTGTTTTTCCAGGATGGAATTAAGAACGCTATAAGATAATACAGACAATTCAGTTTACGCTGACAGCATATGGTGATCGGGTTAAATACATTCATACAGTGGTGAACATTTTTTCATTACAAAAAACGGATATATCTACAGACTCAAGCAGACGGAGCTGTCAGGGTGAGACCGTTCTGTTATATCTATGTCATGTCCTGTACTCTAGCTGAGAGAAGAGACGAGAGAAACCACGGAGACTATCTATCAACATCTTATCTGACAGCCACACTAGAAGAACATACCAACTACATAGACAATATCCATACATACACCAGACATAGTTTTTTATTAATAAATCTTTTATCTTATCGTTGAAAGGAACTGTTGTCGGAGTATGTGTTGAGGGAATAATAGAGAGAGTGAAAGAAATAGATATATGGAAGGGAAGACAGAAGAGAGGAGTGTAGACCAAAGTCAGTCAATAATCCCAACAGATAATAAGTTTAAAGATGTGCTTGTTGAGTCCAGTCTCCTCTCGGGATTTTAACAGGACATAATTGGTGGAGCGAGCGGGGTAACATACATTATACCCATATGACCTGAATGCATAACATGGCATATGAATAAAGGGGTACTTGCATATTGGCACAGGCATAGCGGAGTACCTACATGTTGGGACATACTGATTGGAATAAATAGAAGTATATATTGATGACTTTTAATGGAAGGACGTCCATTGGATATATGGTGCCATTACATTTATGGTAGAAACATTTCATTAATGCTGGTGACTTTGCAGTGAGAAAGTTCCAGACAGAGTGAATGTGGATAGGTGGTAAGACACATTACATACCTAGTCACACGGTCACACGTCTACATAAGTCTTTATCCTATATCTCCTCTTGTGGATGAGAGAGTGGTTGTGATGTACTAGTGTGGTGTTGGAGATTTATAATAATTAATAGATATAGATAAATGATATAGGTTCTAGGTAGATTATCGGTTTATAGTGAGTATTCTTTACTGCCTTGAGGTGTCTTTACTCAACGTGCTGACTTACCTGCTTTAACTATGGCCACTCCCAAACTAACTACAGCCGAACTGAGGGCAAACGGAGAGGAAATTGGGTTGGCTGGTTCAGACTTAACTGATTACATCCAAGAAAGAGAGCGAGAGATTCGTCAGGCGGAACGAGAAGATCGAAAGACTGAGTTGGAAGTGAGAAGAATAGAGGTGGAGACCAAGCGACTGGAAATGGAACAAGAAGCCAAGAAAATGGACCAGGAGACCAAGCGACTGGAAATGGAACAGGAGACCAAGAAACTGGAAATGGAACAGAATGCCAGGAGACAAGAAATGGAACATGAATACCGCTTGAAAGAGTTAGAACTCAAGACACAAACTAAGGGTGAAATAGATGCAGCAGAAGGAAGTTCATCTTCACCTGGGGCAACCTACATGAGTGGACAGGGTTACCATGCCATGAAGTTTCCCTTGGCGGTCTATGATGAAAGTAAAGAGAAGATATACCAGTTTTTGGATCGGTTCGAGGCTATGGCAGTCGCTATGGGACTGGATAGAACCAGATGGGCTCTTAAAGTATCCCAGTCTTTACGTGGTTCGGGCTACGAGGTCTACACACGCCTACCACCAGGACAGGAAAATCAGTATGAGGAATTGAAAGCAGCTTTGATGAAACATTATGAAGTCACAGCACAAACGTATCGGAAGAAGTTTAGATCGTCTAGACGAGAGCCGGGAGAACTATTCGCCGCCTACAGTCTGAGGCTGAAATCCTATCTCCAGAAATGGATGGACTTGGCAGAATTCCAGAGGGATTATGAGAGTCTCGAAGAGATGATGGTGGTAGACCAAATGCGAAAGCAAATGTCGAAACCTCTCAGAACCTTCTTAGGGAGAACAAGGGGCGGAACGGATTGATGTGGTGAATAAGCTGGCGGAACGATTCGTGGAAGTACATGGTGAAACTGAGGAACTAAGTACACAAACCAAAGGTCAGGAGAAACCAGAGAAAAAGAAACCTAAAAACTGGGAAGGAGAAAAAGGGGAACCTTATATAAAGCACACAGAGGAGAGTTCAGAGAAGGTGAAGGTAGGAAACCAGAGCACCTCGAATTCTCAAGCGAAACGACAGTGGTCTGAAAAGTGGTGTTCATTTTGTAAGGCGGCCTCCCACAACACCAAAGACTGCAGATCGAAACCTAAAAGTTCTTACTTCGCAGCATGCAAAGTGATTCCTACATCGGTGATCACAGACAAGGCTGAGGTCGGCGAAGGAGAAAGGAACAAAAAGGACACAGGGAAACCTAGGAAGGGAACAGAGTGCACTCACTGCCAGTCGACAACACATAATACTGTGGACTGCAGATGCAAGGCCAAACACGCCAATTGCATAACCAACCTCGAGGAATCAAAAGAGGAAGGCAAGGAAACGGTCAAGGAGATGAAAGACACTCAGGACCAAGAGAGACCACCTGTGGTTGAACTTATTGAAGTCAATGGCCAGCAGGTTGTTTGTCTCTACGATACCGGTTTGGATGGGGAAGCGGTGGTGGACGCCAGCTTGGTAAGCCCAGACCAATTTACAGGGGAGACTATAGAAATACAGCCGGCAATGAGGAGTGCTGTTACCATGACGCTGCCAATCGCCAAGGTGGAGATTAAATCCAGGTACGTCACGGGCATTATTCCAGCTGCTGTATTATCTGACTCCTTATTTCCAATGATCATTGGCACGAAATATGTCTTTTTGGGGATGCCCAAACAGCCAGCCCACAAGGGAACAGTAGTCAGTGGATCTCAAGGGAAGGAAAAAGAGGCAGAGACACTATGCGACAACTCAGGAGATAGGAGAATTGCATACTGCCCAGAGGAAGGATACTACGTTGCATCCTTGCTACAGGAAGCTGCAAAGAAGTGCTGAGCCACCAGAACGGGGACAGTACTTTCTGAAGAATCAACTACTCTATCGGAGAGCTGGGAGGGGAGATAACCTGCATGAGCAGTGGGTGGTTCCAGAGACCCACCGTCCTCACATTCTTCAGAGTGGACACATCATAGGCGAGAATCGACATATGGGTGTCAGAGAGACCTTGCAGAAAATATCCGGCCATTATTGCTGGCCAGGAATGACCGGAGATGTACGCCGGTGGGTGAAGTCTTGTTCGGAGTGCCAGAGAGCACCACCCAACAAGCGAATTAAGAGGAAACTAGCTCTTAAAGTGGAAGACAAAGTGGAAGTGTGGAGTCCAGCAGAGACCAATATACTCCAAGTAGGATGGAAAGGACCTTATCCTGTGGAAAAGGTGGTGTCCAAGAACATCTACAAAATACGGATCGGGGAAGAGAAGAAAAATCTCCCTAGACATCTCATTAGGAAATATGAGGAGAGATCCGGGAGCAAAGCTTCGCACTTTATGGTGATGGCAGCCATTGGGACAAAGGTTACCAGTCCAGACGAAGACCAGAGATCGCCAGTACAACATAGGAGGGCCTATGGGACAGTACGTGATAGGTCAGATTTACCCAACGACAGGAGGAGGGAAATCACAAGTCAGGGAAAGGACAAGAGTGAAAGTTTCACCGGTAACCAAGTTCAGAAGGGGTGGGTAACGTCGGGAAAAGCGAGAATTACCCAGGACTCAAACCGAAGATTGGCTGACCAGATACAATATCGCCCAAGATGGTCCTGGAAGCAAAAGCCCAGGAGGTTTGGGAAAGACGACTCGGTCCGACGAGGACGAGGCGGAACATCCCCAGAGGAAAAGCCGGGGGAAACCAAGAGGACATGGAAGCAGTGTTACAATCAGGATGGGACAATCCGTCTGTATTGTGAGCCGTCGCTGACGCAAGTCGAAAGTAGGTCGACATGAACGTACAGGAGCGAGGAGCCAACACTAGTTTCAGTCGTTAGTAGTATAGTAGGGTGTCAATTAGAGCGCCTACTGGATAATGAAGTGAGCCATGTGAGGATCCAATCATATCATCAACACGTGATGTTAATAGCGACTTAGCAGAAGCTCAACGCACGGTGGATGTGATGGACGTTGTTGCTGCAACTGGACTTCACAATGGAATACATCCTTGGTAAGGAGAATGTAGGAGCAGGATTTGATATCCAGACATCCAGCTCCGGAGGAAGAAGACTAGGGTTGTGGATCATGGGAATCAAACCTACAGTGAGAAAGATTCGACGCGGTCTAATCTCTTAAGAGGGGGCCTCTGTAGTGAAATACTGAAGAGTTAATGCTTCCCAGATGGACGACTGCATACACCGACTACCCAGGTAGGAGAAGGGTTAACAAAGGAGAGACAAGGCGCATGTGTTTCTAGGTCAAGACCCAGAAGGAGGCTAACTGCACAGGTAAACGGTCGAATGGAAAAATTGGTTTGCGACTAAAGCAGAGAGATTATTGGACAGCATATTGCAGTATGGATGTGAAACGGTTCAGAACTGGAATTTTCCACTAACAATGATAATGCAGTCTGGATGTGAGGTGTCCAGCAATGTCAAGGACTATGCGGCATAAATGACCGATATAAAGAGGGTCAATTCTTTGTGTAAAGTTAGTGTGTGTTCCAAACTGACCTGAAGGAGATATGTTCTTGAGTGGGAATAGAAATACACGTCCCTAATGATGGAAAGAGGGGATAATAGTGTGTTATTCGCTAAGTGTTTTTTCGATTCCAGGAACATAGATGCCTAAATAAGGTATATATTAGATATAGTTTAGGATATGAATATAGATGTGCGTGAAGTGCATTTAACATTACTTTCTATTAGTAGGAATAGTATAGACGATTAGGTGAATCTTCTATCCTATGTCAGAGTGGGTTTTTTCGGAAGCCTTTTCATTTCGGCTGGAGGAAAAGACACTCACATAGGAGAGAAGAGGAAGCAGACACAGATCTCATTATTAAATGTATATCACACAGGTTTCCATACCAGTGCGGGACTTATCAACTAAGAGATTACACAGATGGATGTGGTCAAGATCACCCAGTGTTGATAATCCACAAGAAAGCACTTTAAAGTAATAAAGCACGACACTTGTGCATAAGAAAGGAAGGAAAAGAAGTGGCATCTTAATAAGTCAGGAGGACAGAGAATGGAAAATAGAGATCATACAAACTAAAGAAAAAAAGACTCAAATTACTCAGTATCAAAGAGTTGCAAGGTGCATACAAAGTGCCTATATCAATTAAGTGTAGAACTTTTACAGGACAAAAATAGAGAACAATAGAAACTAGATGTGTTTTCCAGGATGGAATTAAGAACGCTATAAGATAATACAGACAATTCAGTTTACGCTGACAGCATATGGTGATCGGGTTAAATACATTCATACAGTGGTGAACATTTTTTCATTACAAAAAACGGATATATCTACAGACTCAAGCAGACGGAGCTGTCAGGGTGAGACCGTTCTGTTATATCTATGTCATGTCCTGTACTCTAGCTGAGAGAAGAGACGAGAGAAACCACGGAGACTATCTATCAACATCTTATCTGACAGCCACACTAGAAGAACATACCAACTACATAGACAATATCCATACATACACCAGACATAGTTTTTTTATTAATAAATCTTTTATCTTATCGTTGAAAGGAACTGTTGTCGGAGTATGTGTTGAGGGAATAATAGAGAGAGTGAAAGAAATAGATATATGGAAGGGAAGACAGAAGAGAGGAGTGTAGACCAAAGTCAGTCAATAATCCCAACAGATAATAAGTTTAAAGATGTGCTTGTTGAGTCCAGTCTCCTCTCAGGATTTTAACAGGACAGATTCCCTTCACTCCAGGGACGACACTAAAGTGGTAAAGAAGAACCAGTAACTAATACGACATTCATTCTTTACACATACGACATTTATTGGGGGCTTGTAAACGTGATCTTTGGACAGCGGGATCTTTAGACAACGGGATCTTTTAACACGGGATCTTTAGTTAGAGGATGGAGATATCCTATTAGTGAGAATCCAGCTAGAGTGAATGTGGATAGGTGTTAGGACTTATCTTACCTGTTCACACTTCACACGTCTGCATAGGTCTGTGTTCCTGATTCTACTCTTGTCACTGCGTGATTGTGTTGTGTTGTGTGGTGTGTATACTATATAAATAGATTAATTGTATTTGGTCATTATCTATATAGTTGTTTAGAGATAATCTATACTCTATCTGTTGAGTTACCTCTCTGAAAAATGGCCACTCCTAAACTGACCACGGCAGAACTTAGAGCAAAGGGGGAAGAAATGGGATTGTCGGGTTCTGCTCAAACAGATTACATACAGGAGGTGGAGAGGGAATATCGTCAAGCAGAAAGGGAAGATCGAAAGGCCGAGTTGGAATTGAGAAGGATGGAGGCAGAGCAAGCAGCTAAGAAATTGGAAGCAGAACAAGCTGCTAGGCAACTTGAGGCTGAGCAAGCCATGAGAAGGCTGGAAATAGAAGCTAAAAAACTCGAAGGAGAGCAAGCTGCTAAGTTACTTGAGGTTGAGCAAGCTGCTAAGCAACGGGAAGCGGAGCAAGAGGCTCAGAAAAGGGAGCACGAGTACCGGATGCGGGAACTCGAGCTCAAGAGGCAATCTAGTGGGGAAACTGAGGGAGCAGTGGGAGGTTCCTCTCTCCCTGGCTCAACACCAGTAGGTGGACATAGCTACCATGCTATGACGTTCCCTCTAGCGATCTACGAGGAGGAAAAAGAGAAGATTGACCAGTACCTTCAACGCTTCGAGGCTATGTCAGTTGCTATGGGTCTGTAGCGTGACAAATGGAATCTCAAGCTATCCCAGGGATTACGTGGGACCGGTTACGAGGTCTATTCTCGCCTGCCGCCAGTACACGAAAACAGTTATGACGAGTTGAAGACGACGCTGCTGAAACACTTCGAAGTTACGTCACATACCTATCGGAAAAATTTTCGAGGAGCAAAACGAGAACCGGGGGAGTTGTTCGCCGCCTATAGTCTGCGTCTGAAAGCATATCTCCATAAGTGGATGGATTTGGCTGGGTTTGCGCATGACTATGAGAGTCTGGAAGAGCTCACGGTAGTCGACCAGATGCGGAAGCAAATGTCGAAACCTCTCAGGACATTCTTGAGAGAACAAGGGGCGGAACGAATCGACATGGTGACGAAATTGGCAGAACGGTTCGTCGAGGTCCATGGGGAGGCAGCAGAAAACCTTTCTACCAACACCAAAAGTCAGGAAAAACATAACCTGAAGAAGGCCAAGAGCACAGTAACTAAGAAGGTGGAACCATATGTCAAAACTTCAGAGGAGAGTTCGGAGAAGACGAAGGGGGAAAGCAAGAAAAATTCGAGCTCTACACAAAAAGGACCATGGTTGGAGAAGTGGTGTTCGATTTGTAAGTCGCCCTCTCACAATACGAGGGAATGTAAATCGAAGGTTAAGAACCCTCACTTCGCGGCATGTCAAGTGACTTCAAAGCAGGTGGACACTGACAATGCCAAGGTCGATAAGGAAGCTCGCCACCAGGAGAGCTCAATAAAGTCCGGCACAAGAAAATCTAGGACAGGGAAATGGTGCAACCACTGCAGGTCGAATACACACAATGCTATTGACTGCAGGGGAAAGTCAGGAGACACTCAATTCGTCGTGTGCCCCGGAAAACCTAAGGTGGAGACCATCGAACAGGTCGAGGCAGAAGAAGAGACTCCAGACCAGGAAAAACCACCTGTAGTGGAATTGGTAGAGATTAACGGTCGTCAAGTGGAGTGTTTATACGACACAGGACTGGACGGGGAGGCCGTGATTTCTGCGGATCTGGTACATCCAGAACAATTCACAGGTGAAACCATGGAGATACAGCCTGCACAGAAGAGTGCTGTAGCCATGAAATTGCCCATTGCCAGAGTGGAGATTCGGTCAAGATATGTCACCGGCACCATCAAGGCCGCGGTGTTGACCGATCCCATTTTTCCCGTAATCCTCGGTTGCCGGTATGTCTTTCTGGGAATGCCCAGGGAGCCAATCCATATGGGAGCAATTCAGACTCGCTCTCAGACGAAACCGGATGAGGCAGAAGCCAATGGGACTAACCCACTGCCAGGGGAGTTGCGAACTGCCCAGAGTGAGGATGCTACGTTACGTCCTTGCTACAAAAAGCTGCAGAAAAGTGCTGATCCACCCAAACGGGGGCAGTACTATATGAAGAATAGGATACTCTACAGGAGAGCCGGAAGGGGAGACAACCTACATGGTCAGTTGGTGGTCCCAAAGGCCCACCGCTCCCAGATTCTTCATATGGGGCATACCATCTCATTCAGTGGGCATATGGGTATTGCCGCCACGATGCAGCGAATTTCCTACCATTACTATTGGCCGGGAATGACAGGTGATGTGCGTCGGTATGTGAAGTCATGCCCTGAGTGCCAGAGGGTGGCACCGATAGACTGGACAGCGCCGGTGGTCTTGGGTGAAATGCCCATCATGAACTCTCCTTTCGAGAGGGTAGCCATCGATATTGTGGGTCCACTTCCTAGGACTAGGAAGAGGAACATGTACATACTCACCATGGTGGATTGCTGTACAATGTGGGGTGAAGCCATACCGTTGACCACGATTGACTCGAAACGAGTGGCGGACGCACTGATGGAGGCCTTTACTAGATTAGGCTTTCCTGATCAAATACTGACGGACAATGGGTCCCAGTTTTGTGGAAAATTTATGGAGGAGGTATTTAGGGTATTCCACTCTAACCATATCCATACCAGCCCTTACCACCCTCAAGCCAATGGACAAGTAGAGCGTTTCAACGGCACGTTGATGACAATGCTCAGGAAACTAGCGCAGGAAATACCTGATCGGTGGGATGAATATATCCCAGCAGCACTTTTTGCCTATCGGGAAGTTCCTCATGGCTCAACAGGACTACCACCCGCTACGTTGCTGTTTGGTCGTCCAATCAAGGGACCGTTGGAAGCCATGTTGAGGAGTTGGACTGAAGAGGGGACATCAGAAGAAGTGATCTCTTCTTACAAATATGTGGATGTAGCATGATGGAACAGAATCCCCATTTCCAGTCCGACACATTTCATAAATATACTTTGAGTCTTAACAGGGACCATCCCAAAATAAGGGCTATTCTTAGATCGAAGGTTCCAGAACGAGTTGGGGGAGGCGGCGGTATGCACTTGTCTTTTGATTGGTTCATAAATAATGAGCCCACGCTATTCCTGGGCCATATTTTAAAATCTAATTAGTAGGAGCGGGAATTTCACCAGGAGCGGTCGCTAGTGTGATGTGATGACCCAACAATGCCCTTGTAGATTCAATATATTGTTCTCTGGACAACAGGTACCACTTTAAAACATACTTTAATGTTGTGGCTAAACCTAATGTACGAAAGAGAAGAATATAAGAGTATTTTATGAATAAAATGTGAAAGTGGAAAACCTAACTTCTGTGCGCCAGAATTCTGAATATTGCTTCTTCAACCTTGACATGTCTTTCACGCTGTATACTCCAAGTGCATATCAATCCCTTGTTGTGACTGGTTGTGTATGCTTGAGGAATGTAGTACACTCATGCAGATTCGCAAACCAAAACCCCTTGTGCATTCTACATGCCTAGGATGACTTATTCTTAAATCAACTGTACCTTTGCTCTCGTGCGAGTTAACAAATGGCAGTCTGAATGGGAATGAGTGATGAAACATGTACAAGTTCCTTGGTAAAACGCAGAGAATGATGGAGTGAGTGAGTTGGTGATTTAATAAATAGCCTCTCACATTAGTAGAAAGAAAGATGCTTCAAACATCCATATGTAAACAGGACGGTGATGGCACGCCAGAATTGCTAAGTTCATGTGATGCCTGGTTGCTATAAACTCAAGAGAATTACTATAATTTCTCTTTGAAGTATTACACTGTTACCTCTACTGTTGGATGGTTCATATAAACTAGTTCCTCAGAGAACCATAGGTGTGTGAACCTGTATCTCAGTTGGCTGAATATAATGTATGGCTCATGCAAACTTACAAGGACTAAACATGTTTTCCACATATGTGCTTGGTGCATATGTGAACTATTGCTATGCAATTGAGCTTCTGTTACCTACTGTGGACATTACTCAGTGGGGAAAGAGCACATGATGATGATGATGTATCTGTGAGACAAGTCTGGTGAAAAAGGGGTGAGGTCTGGCATTGCTGGGTGAATATGGAATAAGACATTCATGCACCAACATCACAGCTATAGGAATGGATGTCTGGTCTGCTAATTTGGTAAATGCCATTAGTTAATACATAATGCATATTGCAGTTGTAAATGCCTATTTTCCATTTCCCTTCACAATGCCTGTCCCATGTTGCTATGTCACAATGATTGCTGTACTGTGTCTGGTCCTCCTTGTGCCCAGGTCTACTGTGGTTCAAACATGGTGGAACTTAGACCACATAAATGCTTGTAATTGTGTTAAGCTACCCTGTCTCAGCATATGGTCTTGTGATTACCACAGTGCATCAGAGTGAAATTCACTACATCATCAACCTTAACCTTCCCCATCTCCAATCTGTGTATGTTAATGTATGATAACATCATCTTTTAACACATGTGAAGAGATGTTGTGCCATTCTATATATCCACAGAGAACAGGAGGATGGAGGAGAGGCATCTATATATCATCTGGGAAAACTAACCAGTAGTCCCAGAATCCAGAACCAACTCTCTATAAGTGAAATCTTCTAGAACCCACAATATGGGAATTTCCTAGAGACTTTCAGCTCAGCTCTCAAACAGCTGGATATAAAAGAAAGAGAGAAAAACAGTTCTGAAGACTTCAATAATAAGAAGTACAGTGATCATTAATCAAATGTCATCTGAGAATGAAACAACAAGTCTGGTTGTTAACCCCATTCAAGACAACTTGTGAAATGACTGGTGCAATGGATTGTTTAGCTAGGACTTATCTTGGTTAATCTCCAGCCTGGTGCTCACACAGTGTTGAAGAATGTGACTTGAAGTGTAGGTGAGATTGGACTGACTGAGGGGCTGCAGTATATTGGATTTTGTTCCTATCTCTGGGTTTCTTCAGCAAGTCATGTTTTGCATGTACCGAGTATACATCTCCCAATGTCAGGAGAGTGTTATCCTCAACTTTTGAAGTATCCCAGTATCAGCATTCACAGACAGTCTGGTCAACGGGGAGAGACAGCATCATATCATCCTACCAATTCTTGTCTTCAAGAGGAATGAATCTGCCATGAAGCTTATTTTGGGAAAGCTGCTAACTGGAGCTAGTCCAACATCCATGCTGATGATAAAAGGATTCAACAGACCCAGAACAGTAGTTTCTTCCTTGAGTTGCCCATGGATAGGATTTCCTAAATTCCCAAGAAACATGAGATGAGGATAGAGATAGATACTGTAAACAGAATGGTGTAGTGGTACTTAGAGAGGAGAGGTGGATAAGAGTTATTAGTTGGTGGAGTAAGGGGAGGTGGTGTATCATGTTATCTTCATGCATGTTAGCATATTTGTACATTTTGTATGTACCTTGTTGAGGTGTTGACATGACAAATGGGATGAACAATGGTCATCACTAGACTCACCATCAGCTCAATAAACAGTATGATTGAACCAGTGTTTCAAGTACATGTCCCCAGTGAATTTCTTGTACAGTTGCTGTCAAGTGTTGTCTCTGGTGATTGTCTTAAGTGCTGTGGTTGGTTATACATATTGTGAAAAGTCCTGTATAGATGTTGTCAGGTATCTCATGATGTCTATCTTGTACACTTGTGGTGTAAACCAATTCCTTGTGAGTGTATGTTCCACTTTTGTCAAGAAACTGTCATGTAGATGTCCTGTCCAACAGATGTAATGTACAGTTATTGTTGAAGTTTGTTTGTCTGCAAAAATTGAAGGACTACTTGAACTGATATAGGTCATACTGACAAAATAAAGAAAGAAGAGATCTAGGTGACGGACGAACAGCACACTGTCAACAGTATAATGAGTGAGAGGGATCCTCAGTTGTACAGGCGCTAATAGTTCAGATCTTTTCTGGCCTTAAGGGAACCTTTTACTTCTTTTATAAATTTCTGTGTAGATACATAATAGTCTCACCGTGGGGGTTTGAGCCAAAGAAAAATTGTTCTCCAAAAAGGCTATTGCGGGAATGTTTAGCTCATTTGAGTGACCTCTAGACAAAACGTGCTAAATCATATCCTTTATCTTGTTATTTATTATTCAAGATATATCTCCAGAGAACACTACAACTAGGTCCTCTGGCAACTCAATCTACAACATGTCACATAACTGGGTGGCTCTTTTCGGGATATAGACCCTGGGAAAACCTGGTCACATAACTGGTTGCTCTTTCCAGGCTATAAACCCTGGGAAAAAGAACACTCGTCTCGGATTTAAACCCTGGTAATAACCTGCTAGGGGCTCACATACCTGTTGCCCTGATGACGGGATACAAACTTTGGGTATACCCTGCATAAGACTCACTTTTGGGATCTCTATGTTGGTATTAAAATCCGGGGTGACCTCTCGCAAATCAGACCCAATTCTTGAAGGTTTATGGTGTTTAATGGACCCTGTCTCTTATATGAGGGCAACTGTCCAGACATGTAAACCCACAATAAATCTCTAGAAGGTTTGATTTCATTAATAGTGATAATATTGTATGTATCACTGTTTTAATATATCAGTTAGGAATTCAATGTAGCAGACTCAAAATGATGTATAAATATCTTATGGGTCAACATAATTGCTTGTATCCATGATATTTGTTTTTCTCAGTATGAATTGATTATTAGCTTGTCAATAGTGTTGTATAATTTTGTGCATGCTGGTTGTTCAATATATGTATCCAAAAATTAAGGTACCTGAAACACCAGAGAACACAAATTATTTTAAATATAACTGAGACAGCTAGTACAGGGAAAAATTCATTTTTGTCCCTGAAATTAGGACACTTGATCCAGTAGATAATATGGGGCCTACTCCATCCCAAAATTTAATTGCTGGCATGGGTGAGAGAGGGGAAATATTGTTGTAACTACAACATTTGTAATGTCACCACATCACATAGAAATAAGAACTCCTTATATTCTCTTCTCCCCATAACATGCTTGCAACACTGAGAGCAGAGAGTGTGAACCCTGATGGAAAATTTGGGCAACCATTAAGACACCTCACTAACAATCTCTCTCGGTGATAGTCAGTATTCATACCGGCTAATGTCCAGTGTCGATTCGACATCTGGGTTTATTCTTCGGTTGTGTAATCTTGTCGGTAGCCCTGATCAAGCTGCTGAGAAAGTGAACACAATTGAAATCTCCAGGAGAAACATCCTTATCAACTCCGTCACTTGCCATTTCTGAAGTAGTGGTATTATTAAGCGTACTTGATACGTAATGGACGAGATGAAGGGAAAATTCTACCTGATGTCATGGGCGGTCATACAAAACCGACCACAGTCTGGTGTCTATAAGACATTAGTCTATTGTTCGATGGTGTAATCTCTCTGGTGTACTAGGATCCACGTCACCAGGAGTTAACTCATTGAATCTCCAGGAAGGCCATCAAAATAACTGGACCCCTAGCCATTCATATGGAAGTGGAGAGCATACGCAAAGTATGTGTCCAGAAAACGATGGATAACCAACCTGATGTCATTGGCATATCATACGACTAGGAGCACATCATGGACAACCTGAAAAATTTCATGAAGAGATATAACAGGATCCGTCTCTGACGTCGGACGTCAATTCATCCTCAGTTGAGAAAGCGTTCCTGCCTTTAAAATGGTGGAGATTAAAGGACGGACAAAGTTGAGAACAACTGATGTCATTCCCCTTTTTCATTCTCAATTGGGAAGACCTTTCTGCCTGGAAAAATGGTAGGAATGTAATAAGGATTACTGTCTCTAAACAGTTAACTCTTATATGGTAGAGCTCACTGCAATTCCAGCAGTGACACTCTATACACAATGTCTGCGAAAGTGGACTAACGAAAGATCACTGTTCTCAAAAACAGCTGACTCCTTTCAAGATAAAGATCCCTGCAAGTCAGCAGTCGACTCTTTATATAATAAGAACAATGCATTATGCAGTGGAATCTTATATATTATTACTGAGATGCGAGGTATATTTACAGGACCTGGCCAGGCCTATCCTCAAAGTCAGTAAGAATTGGCTTCCGAAATTCCAGTCAATATTGGAACTAAGAAGCTAAACCCACATAATCACACCCCTTCAAAGGTGGCTGTGATAATGACGAACTTCTCTGTGCTGAGAGGATTCGCCCAATTCGCCAAAGTAAACGTTTTGCTCATGTGGGAGAGAAAGAACGGATACTTGCCAGTCACTCAAAAGCACTTAGCTAGAGCATGGCTGAAGACAACTAGTTGGAACCTCCACCTGGACTTCTATATTAGTAGTAGTAGATGTCACAGTCTGGCTGCATCTACAAAATTCGGTTGCTACGTTAGAAAATAGAGCAACTCAGGAGAGAAAATGCTGTCACTTCTCACAACACATCAAAATAGAGGCACAACGGAAGGAGAGAATCTCAACCGACAAGCACCTCTAAATCTATGGTAAGACTACAGAAATGAGTCAAAGGAAATATAATGGGAAATTGCTACCATCTTGCAAACACAAGAGGCTTATTGGAAAGGTAGACCCTGTGTCCAACGCTAACCAAATCTGCGCTAGTAGGTTTTAGTCTCAAGTTCTGCAGCGGCTGCTATAGTTCACCCGGAAGAGATTGTATTTGCTCCGGTGATGATCAACAATTTTAACCCAGTTCCAAATGCCAAGATTACTGTTGGAGAAAGTGTTCAGTTAACTACACTCTCGCAGGATTATCATTTTCCAGTGGCGATGGAAGAATGAAGTTCTGATAAGGTGAAATGTTGAGAGATACATGGAATGCAACCATTCTCTCTAAACGTCATCTGGAAGTTGGCTTAATTGCAAAGCCATTACTTCACTTAATGAATCTCTATGGAACATTCATACATTACGAGATGGTGTGACTCAGAGAGATCATTTATCACAACAGGAAATATAGCAAGGATGTCAGCAGTGGAACACTGTCAGAGGTAAATAGACGAGCAGTTCACAGATGAGTGGAGTCAGGACTCCTGATGCTCCCAGTGACTTAAAGGAACATAATGCAGGGCTAACTTCATGGTCTTTGCGTTTGCCACCAAATTCATCAACAGATGCAATGTTGGGGCAGATTTTTTTATTTTTTAAAGAGAAAAATCACTTAGTTCCAAATGTACTACTCTAGTAGGGTAAAGGGAGACAGGGAGTAATTGACAAAACCACCTAAGGGATCTGGAAACTGTGGATTCTGCGATCATCTGTCATACCTATGAAAGATCTAAGAGAGGGGCCATGTAGCATGATGGAACAGAATCCCCATTTCCAGTCCGACACATTTCATAAATATACTTTGAGTCTTAACAGGGACCATCCCAAAATAAGGGCTATTCTTAGATCGAAGGTTCCAGAACGAGTTGGGGGAGGCGGCGGTATGCACTTGTCTTTTGATTGGTTCATAAATAATGAGCCCACGCTATTCCTGGGCCATATTTTAAAATCTAATTAGTAGGAGCGGGAATTTCACCAGGAGCGGTCGCTAGTGTGATGTGATGACCCAACAATGCCCTTGTAGATTCAATATATTGTTCTCTGGACAACAGGTACCACTTTAAAACATACTTTAATGTTGTGGCTAAACCTAATGTACGAAAGAGAAGAATATAAGAGTATTTTATGAATAAAATGTGAAAGTGGAAAACCTAACTTCTGTGCGCCAGAATTCTGAATATTGCTTCTTCAACCTTGACATGTCTTTCACGCTGTATACTCCAAGTGCATATCAATCCCTTGTTGTGACTGGTTGTGTATGCTTGAGGAATGTAGTACACTCATGCAGATTCGCAAACCAAAACCCCTTGTGCATTCTACATGCCTAGGATGACTTATTCTTAAATCAACTGTACCTTTGCTCTCGTGCGAGTTAACAAATGGCAGTCTGAATGGGAATGAGTGATGAAACATGTACAAGTTCCTTGGTAAAACGCAGAGAATGATGGAGTGAGTGAGTTGGTGATTTAATAAATAGCCTCTCACATTAGTAGAAAGAAAGATGCTTCAAACATCCATATGTAAACAGGACGGTGATGGCACGCCAGAATTGCTAAGTTCATGTGATGCCTGGTTGCTATAAACTCAAGAGAATTACTATAATTTCTCTTTGAAGTATTACACTGTTACCTCTACTGTTGGATGGTTCATATAAACTAGTTCCTCAGAGAACCATAGGTGTGTGAACCTGTATCTCAGTTGGCTGAATATAATGTATGGCTCATGCAAACTTACAAGGACTAAACATGTTTTCCACATATGTGCTTGGTGCATATGTGAACTATTGCTATGCAATTGAGCTTCTGTTACCTACTGTGGACATTACTCAGTGGGGAAAGAGCACATGATGATGATGATGTATCTGTGAGACAAGTCTGGTGAAAAAGGGGTGAGGTCTGGCATTGCTGGGTGAATATGGAATAAGACATTCATGCACCAACATCACAGCTATAGGAATGGATGTCTGGTCTGCTAATTTGGTAAATGCCATTAGTTAATACATAATGCATATTGCAGTTGTAAATGCCTATTTTCCATTTCCCTTCACAATGCCTGTCCCATGTTGCTATGTCACAATGATTGCTGTACTGTGTCTGGTCCTCCTTGTGCCCAGGTCTACTGTGGTTCAAACATGGTGGAACTTAGACCACATAAATGCTTGTAATTGTGTTAAGCTACCCTGTCTCAGCATATGGTCTTGTGATTACCACAGTGCATCAGAGTGAAATTCACTACATCATCAACCTTAACCTTCCCCATCTCCAATCTGTGTATGTTAATGTATGATAACATCATCTTTTAACACATGTGAAGAGATGTTGTGCCATTCTATATATCCACAGAGAACAGGAGGATGGAGGAGAGGCATCTATATATCATCTGGGAAAACTAACCAGTAGTCCCAGAATCCAGAACCAACTCTCTATAAGTGAAATCTTCTAGAACCCACAATATGGGAATTTCCTAGAGACTTTCAGCTCAGCTCTCAAACAGCTGGATATAAAAGAAAGAGAGAAAAACAGTTCTGAAGACTTCAATAATAAGAAGTACAGTGATCATTAATCAAATGTCATCTGAGAATGAAACAACAAGTCTGGTTGTTAACCCCATTCAAGACAACTTGTGAAATGACTGGTGCAATGGATTGTTTAGCTAGGACTTATCTTGGTTAATCTCCAGCCTGGTGCTCACACAGTGTTGAAGAATGTGACTTGAAGTGTAGGTGAGATTGGACTGACTGAGGGGCTGCAGTATATTGGATTTTGTTCCTATCTCTGGGTTTCTTCAGCAAGTCATGTTTTGCATGTACCGAGTATACATCTCCCAATGTCAGGAGAGTGTTATCCTCAACTTTTGAAGTATCCCAGTATCAGCATTCACAGACAGTCTGGTCAACGGGGAGAGACAGCATCATATCATCCTATCAATTCTTGTCTTCAAGAGGAATGAATCTGCCATGAAGCTTATTTTGGGAAAGCTGCTAACTGGAGCTAGTCCAACATCCATGCTGATGATAAAAGGATTCAACAGACCCAGAACAGTAGTTTCTTCCTTGAGTTGCCCATGGATAGGATTTCCTAAATTCCCAAGAAACATGAGATGAGGATAGAGATAGATACTGTAAACAGAATGGTGTAGTGGTACTTAGAGAGGAGAGGTGGATAAGAGTTATTAGTTGGTGGAGTAAGGGGAGGTGGTGTATCATGTTATCTTCATGCATGTTAGCATATTTGTACATTTTGTATGTACCTTGTTGAGGTGTTGACATGACAAATGGGATGAACAATGGTCATCACTAGACTCACCATCAGCTCAATAAACAGTATGATTGAACCAGTGTTTCAAGTACATGTCCCCAGTGAATTTCTTGTACAGTTGCTGTCAAGTGTTGTCTCTGGTGATTGTCTTAAGTGCTGTGGTTGGTTATACATATTGTGAAAAGTCCTGTATAGATGTTGTCAGGTATCTCATGATGTCTATCTTGTACACTTGTGGTGTAAACCAATTCCTTGTGAGTGTATGTTCCACTTTTGTCAAGAAACTGTCATGTAGATGTCCTGTCCAACAGATGTAATGTACAGTTATTGTTGAAGTTTGTTTGTCTGCAAAAATTGAAGGACTACTTGAACTGATATAGGTCATACTGACAAAATAAAGAAAGAAGAGATCTAGGTGACGGACGAACAGCACACTGTCAACAGTATAATGAGTGAGAGGGATCCTCAGTTGTACAGGCGCTAATAGTTCAGATCTTTTCTGGCCTTAAGGGAACCTTTTACTTCTTTTATAAATTTCTGTGTAGATACATAATAGTCTCACCGTGGGGGTTTGAGCCAAAGAAAAATGGTTCTCCAAAAAGGCTATTGCGGGAATGTTTAGCTCATTTGAGTGACCTCTAGACAAAACGTGCTAAATCATATCCTTTATCTTGTTATTTATTATTCAAGATATATCTCCAGAGAACACTACAACTAGGTCCTCTGGCAACTCAATCTACAACATGTCACAGTGGAGGAACTGAAAGAAAAACTTCACAAGGGATGGACTCTGGCAAATCAAAATTTGAAAAAGGCCAGAAAAAGACATGCGGCTTACTACAACCGTAGGTCGAAAGACAGATCTCTAGAGGTGGGAGACAAAGTGTTGTTGATACTCCCAACGGGAAACAACAAACTGGAGATAGGTTGGCAAGGACCATTTCCCGTGGAAAGGGTGATATCCAGAACCAACTATCAGATTCAGATCCGGGGAAAGTCGAAGATTTTCCATATCAATCTCTTACGGAAATACGAAGAGAGATCGGGAGACAAGGCAGCTCACCTCATAGCAATGGCAGTTGCAGTGGAGACAGAAGTGGGAACCAACGAGGGCAGGGAATATCCCCTGGTACACCAGGAAACCTACAAGGATGTACAGGTGAACCCTGATCTGACTTCCCAGGAGAGGGAAAAGATAACCCAGGTTCTCGAGTCTCATAAGGAGATACTGACTGATAAACCAGGACGAACGAGGTTGGTGGAGTTCGAGATGACTTTGACCACTCAGGAGCCTGTTCGCCAAAAGGTTTACCCAGTGCCATTCTCTAAAGAAAAGGCCCTGGAAGGGGAAATAGAGAAACTGTTGGAGGATGACGTGATTGCACCTTCCACATCCCCATAAAATGCGGGGGTAGTTTTGTTACGAAAACCAAGTGGAGAACACCGGTTGTGTATAGACTACCGACTTCTGAACAGTCATACACAATTTCAGGTGGAACCTTTGCCGAATCCAACTCAGCTATTCGCGAGGCTCCATAAAGCAAGGTATTTCTCAAAGGTGGACCTGAGTCGCGGGTATTATCAGATTCCGGTCAAACCAGAGGTTCGACCCCTATTGGCCTTCAGCATCCCCAGTGGACATTATGAATTCAAGGTCATGCCCTTTGTACTCAGCAATGCACCTAGTGTGTTTACTCGCATGATGAGGACTTTACTTGATCCTTTAAACGATCCGTCCATAATCTCATTCATGGATGATATTCTGATTTCCAGTGACAGCTTGGATGACCATTTGCAATCCTTGGAACGAGTGTTTAATAGACTCAGGGAAGCAGGGCTTACCGCTCGTCCAACCAAGTTCATGATTGGTTACCAGACTCTGGGATTTCTAGGTCACACCATCACTCCAGGACACATTGTCCCAGAGGAAAAGAACCTAGAGAAAATCAGAAGTGCTCCAAGGCCAAAAACGAAGAAAGATGTGCGATCTTTTCTCTCGTTGTGTGGGTTCTACCACAAATTTATCCCACATTTCACGGAACTGTGAGCTCCTTTAACAGAAACCTTGAAAAAGGGATTCCCAGACCAAATAGTTTGGACACCAGAATGTGAGAGTGCCTACAGTCAGTTGAAGGAGGCCTTGGTCAGCAAACCTGTGTTACAGCTCCCGGACCTTTCCAAACCATTTGTGTTGAGAACGGATGCAAGTGGGATTGGGATTGGGGCAGCTTTGTTACAGGAAGGAAAAGACGATGCTTCAGTTTTGAAACCAGTGGCATACGCAAGCAAGAAACTTCTCCCGGCTGAGATGAATTATTCGACCGTTGAGAGAGAGTGTTTGGCTCTCGTATGAGCCGTACAAAAATTCCAGCCTTATTTGTATGGAGTTCAGTTTCGAGTTCAATCGGATCATCAACCTTTGATATTCCTGGCCACTTCTCAGAAGCTCAACGCCCGTTTGATGCGGTGGTCGTTGCTACTTCAGCCATACCACTTTACAGTGGAGTATATACCTGGGAGGGAAAATGTTGGAGCTGATTTCCTGTCTAGACATCCAGCTCCTGAAGAAGAGGAATAGGTCATCTGGATCGAACCTCCAAGAAGAAAGAGTTGTTGCGGACTACTCTCTTAGGAGGGGGGCTATGTCACGAGTTAAATAAACTTGTTAGTTGCGACCGATGACAACCAAGCCCGACATTGGTTTGCAAACACAATAGACCCTGTGATGTTGAACCAACAGAGGAAAATACGTCGTAGAGACTGTCTGCACCTGGTCAGCATTGGTGTATGAGATCAAAGTGAGTCACGTCGAGTTGTCTACACACGGTCGACAGTTTGTTGACAGGTTGTTGTTCGAGAGACGTGTACTGGCGACATCTGTCTACGAAGCGGGAGTTGGCCGTTGAAAGTGATGGACAGAGTGTCTGCTAGAGGTCGGAGGGATTCTGTCAGATGTGAGGGAACGGTCTCTGGCTCACAGACAGCCAGGATATTTGTTGGATGAGACAAAGAACTACCCAGATGAAAGGAAACTTGACAGCTAATTGACTCCGGTTAGTCTGGAAACAGGAGGACAAAGCCAGATTCTGGACGGATTGGCGTCTGGACTTTTTGGTCACGTCACTCAAGCACCCATATAAAACCTAGTGCGGTAAACAAGTGGAGGGAGTTGGGAATAACATTCTGAAGTGTTGAGATCGGTGCATTATTCCGAGTTGTGTTATATGAGAGGGACTAGACTGTCTAAGTAGTGATAGTTATCCGCGGACATAGATCCAATCGGGTTGCCTAGTTTCTCGAGTAACAACTAGAATGGGCATATGGTAGGCAATTAATAATATCTGACTTAAGAGTATAATTAGGAATATAGTTCAGTACTGTGCGGTGATATAATGTATTATAGGTGCAGTGATATAATGTATTATGATTAGTGATAGAATGTTCTATAAGTGCGGTGCTAGAAAGTATCATAGGAGCGTCGGCACTAGTATTCTATTGTGTGGCTTCAACTAGCTTGTGTGATATATCATTTTACTCAGGGAGTTGAGGACAATGTAGTGGAATAATAATTAGAGAGATTAAGGATGGTTGAGAGGGAGGAGAGGAATGTGAAATGGTAGGATCTTCCAGTAGGGCATCTGCTGGGTTTCTACCCGTTCCTTTATTCTTTCCTGGTGTTGCCATGTCTCAGATCATATGATTGAGTTATTTGGCCGTATGACAGAGATCGGATCTCTGTTATAGATCTGAGTGCTGTTATTGGCCTACACTTACCTAATTCTGGTCAGGACTGAGTTGCCCTCACCATAGTATTCTCTATTCTACAGGTTCAATTTCCAGGTCCACGTATGTGAGCTGTAATTTTCGTCGGTGGGACTAACACAAATTTAGAAGATGATCGCTCAGAATCTGAAGACAGAGGTTGCTGAGAGGCCGCTACATAGGGCTTATACCCAAGTTGTTTGCGGGAACCTGGCTTCTGCTGAGCAGGACATGTTGATGAGATTGATGTTTAGCCAAGTGATAGATGTATCAATGAACAGTCAGAACATTGTATAATTTATACTGTTATCCAGAACAGTAAGATTGTGGTGTTGATATGAGGAATCTTTAGAACAAGTGACTCTAGATCCATTAAGATTTCTCCAATAACAGTGACAATAGGTTTAGAATTTCCTGATTAACAATCCGTTAAATAACAGAGGAAATTCATAGTGTGAATCAGATTGAAGACTCTCATTAGACAGTGTTTTGTCAGGGGTGTCCAAGCATCCTAGTGGTTCCAGAGACAACGGAGGAAGTCTTCACGTGACCGCAGGAGCATCACCTGGGTGAGGCTACTTGTATGGGATACATGGTGCTGGTGTGTTGTCAGCACAAGGATGCAAATGACTATACTCTTGAACACTGATCTGAGTCCATAGACACTTTAGAGTACACGTCACACATTCTACACCTTATACACACACACACTTCTCCTACACATACTCTGTGCTTTAATAAATTTCTTGGTTTTATTTGTTGAAGCGAGAGTTGTCAAGTATGTTATGTTGTGGAAGAATGAGAGGAGGCATGATCCAGGGGTGAGTAAGAGGGAGAAGAAGGTGTCCTCAGATTGAGGGAGTGTGTGGACGGAGTCTGCTGGATATCTCCAGAATAGAGATATGGAATTAAACAAATGTGGGTGTGGATTCCCTTCACTCCAGGGACGACACTAAAGTGGTAAAGAAGAACCAGTAACTAATACGACATTCATTCTTTACACACACGACATGCAGGAAGTGGCGATTCCTTGGGTGAGTCAAGTACCAGAACGCTATGTGTCGCTCTGCAATTATGGAAGCCTCCTTGGATGGCGGAACATGCCCATGGACTGCCCCTGCCTTCCCTTGAGAGCTGACTTTGAAGTTTTCGACCGTTCTAACTTGACCAGCTGGAATGTGGGCGGCACCACAAAAGTGAGAGTCCCTCAGGAATGCTAACCTGGTTTAAAAAACGCACGCAAATGTTGGTTGTGGTGGCCTAAGGACTTTGGCCCAAGGGTGCTTAACGAGACACCCCTCAATTACGTCTGAATAAAAAATTAAAAAACTCTCCGGATGAACGCAGAAGAAGAAGAAAATCGCGGTTCTCTTGTGACTTGATGTTGATAAGAACACGAAACCCACATGCTTCGTTCTACAGAAGGTACGGAGCTAATCGTTTCAGAATAACTGTTAATATAAGCAGACATGAAAATCAAAAGTGCAACATGATACACCAAGGAGAAATGCAGAAAGAACGAAGGAATTAAACAAAATGAAAGAACGAGTGTGGAAGGAGGGAGAGAGAGCATGTTTAAGTTTTAAACTGCTTCTATTCTAATCAACTGATGCACACAATAAGACTGTAACAAATTATTTGATTAAAAACGAATCCACAATGCCTGTTGCAGAACGCAAGTATTTATGTACAAAGCAATGGTTACATTAAAGTCAGGTCATTTGTTTTGACGTGAAAATAATAAAACACCAGGGCAGGAGGATCCATAAAAAAAAAACTGACTCACACTAATGGAATAGCGTGTTGAAATAGCAGCAGCTGTATGGGTCGGAGTCCAGTAAAGAGAATGAATTAAAGAGTAACCGATAACAGTAGAGTGAGTTGCTCGACTGAGAGTGAGTTAACATAAGTTTAGTGGTGACATCATCGGCTTTCTTATAGAAAACTAAACATGTATTGGTTATGTACAGAGGTAGTAACAGATCACTACATTAGATGTGCTGAAATCAGTTCAGTTGCTATGTAAGTTAATAAAATGTTTCCTACACCCATAGTTACTTATGGTGTATTGAAGTTATTAAATATGAATACAGTGTGATATCAACATTAAGTTACGTTGTGTTTTTGCTGGGCCTCAAATAACCTTCGTGCCATGGGGGATCACTAAAAAAAGGGGATTACGAGGCAAGCGTAAAAAAAGCTGGGAGTGAGTAGGCATACACACGCTTGTGCGCGCGCGCGCACACACACACACACATACACACACACTCACACATATGGAGCTAGTTTCCTGCCCCCGGGATAAATATAACTTCACGCGTCAAAACTCCATTGAAGTGACGAGTGCTGCATGATAACCCCCCTCCTCCTTCCCGAGGTTATAAAATGGAACAAGTCCAGATTGTGAGCTGTTGATGAATGGGGTTTTCTAGAGAGACTTCTTTCCCCCGTATATGCTTCTTCTCGGCTAGTGGAGTCGGATTTTCTCCTAGCCTGAACTTTCCCGTGCCGGCCTTGGTCGGGCTACGAGTGAGCAATGAGAGTGTGTGCGTGTGTGTGAGAGAGCAGTGCGGGGCTGATAGGCGCTTCAGGATTTCGCGATTATAGTTCGTAACTTTGCCCGCAGGTCGCGCTGTAATGCATGTTTCGCCTTATTTCTAACTTGTTGGCTTATTTAATGTGTTGCAGCTGTTTAGTTCACGGGATTATGTTGTTCTGTTTGCTCTGGATGTGTACTTAATTTCTAGAAGACAATGAAACACAATAACGTGTGAACAATCTCAAGTTGTTGGAGATATTCAAATTTAGGTGCGCTAAACCCAAGTGACTGTACATAACACCGGAAATAGTCTGCAACACATTCAAGAGGTAGCGTTGTTGAAGCCCGAGCCTGCAGGTAGGCTGCTGGAGGTTGCACTCATGTTTGTGACCCGTTTTGCACTTTCTGATAGCACCTGCAGATTTTTACCTTTGTAGCATTTACCATTAACTTTGTTATGACTACTTAACAAGCAAAATAATTTATTAAAAGTGATCTGATCTGGTAGGGTGTGTTATCTGTCCCCTCACCTTTATTTTCTCACCCATCCTCCCACTTAATCACCCTAGTAAGACATCATTAAGGGACATAAGGATGTGAGTGCAGTATACAGTCTTGTGTTCATTTGTAACAACACATTGCTGCACCAGCCAATGAATGGTTCAGCGCAATAGGAGTTTCCTGGAATGAGACACATTACATGAAGCTAAACGTACCGTAAATATGGCTGAAATTCCCGGACAATTAATAAACGAGCGAAAACATCCCTTGAGGTTTTGGAGATGTGGCTTTATAGAAGAATGCTGAAAATTCCTCGGACAGCCAAAATGAGCAATATGAATACTTTGGAGGAAGCTAAGTCGCAAAGACGACAAATCCCAAACATAAGAAAGAGGCAGTTTTCATTTCTGGGTCAGAATATTAGAAGACAAAAAGTGGAACATGTAGTGACAACTGGAAATATTTGTTGAAAAACAGATTGAGGAAGACAACGAGAGAAAATTCTTGGTAGTTTTGTATCTTGGCACGGAAGGGAGTCAGCACACGAACTGATACATGCCTGATACATGATCTCCGCCATGTCGGTCTTCAAGGCAAAATGTTGATGAAACATATTGATGTTCTCATTTAATAAGAGGCGGAAGTTGATTAAAGTCACAAAGAAAGCGTGTCAATACAATCATGATGATAACAAACATTTACAATTATAACTGCTCACGTGAATAGCACAATATAAGTATCATAATTATCTGGGTCGATCATCACGAACATAAGCACATGGCATTGCAGACAACTTGAGGACGAGGGTGCTTACAGCAGGAGAAGTGGCAAGAGATCGAGACACTGGTTCAGGGGGGATGCAGATGAGGGCGACTTCATAGGCCCTGCTACGTGGTGATGTCTGAAAGTATGTAATAAACACAATAACAAATAATACATGTGTAGTCTAGAACAATGTAAACATCAGTTACATGAAACAACCCGATGTGATACCGACCACATCATCCACCGACCACACCATCCACCGGGTGCTAGCTGATCTATAGAAATATGCATCTGGCACCATATGCCCAAGGGCCTTAAGGTGTTAACAGGGTCCTTTGCTGACTTTACTTACTGTAGAAGTAACATAATGAACTGCCTTGACAGTTGCTGACTTTACTTACGGTACAAGTAACATAATGAACTGTACAAGTAACATAATGAACTGTACAAGTAACATAATGAACTGCCTTGACAGTTGCTGACTTTACTTACCGTAGAAGTAACATAATGAACTGTACAAGTAACATAATGAACTGTACAAGTAACATAATGAACTGTACAAGTAACATAATGAACTGCCTTGACAGTTGCTGACTTTACTTACGGTACAAGTAACATAATGAACTGTACAAGTAACATAATGAACTGTACAAGTAACATAATGAACTGCCTTGACAGTTGCTGACTTTATTTACGGTACAAGTAACATAATGAACTGTACAAGTAACATAATGAACTGTACAAGTAACATAATGAACTGCCTTGACAGTTGCTGACTTTAATTACGGTACAAGTAATGAACTGTACAAGTAACATAATGAACTGTACAAGTAACATAATGAACTGTACAAGTAACATAATGAACTGTACAAGTAACATAATGAACTGTCTTGACAGTTGCTGACTTTACTTACGGTACAAGTAACATAATGAACTGTACAAGTAACATAATGAACTGTACAAGTAACATAATGAACTGTCTTGACAGTTGCTGACTTTACTTACGGTAGAAGTAACATAATGAACTGTACAAGTAACATAATGAACTGTACAAGTAACATAATGAACTGTACAAGTAACATAATGAACTGTACAAGTAACATAATGAACTTTACAAGTAACATAATGAACTGTACAAGTAACATAATGAACTGTACAAGTAACATAATGAACTTTACAAGTAACATAATAAACTGTACAAGTAACATAATGAACTGTACAAGTAACATAATGAACTGCCTTGACAGTTGCTGACTTTACTTACGGTACAAGTAATGAACTGTACAAGTAACATAATGAACTGTACAAGTAACATAATGAACTGTACAGGTAACATAATGAACTGTCTTGACAGTTGCTGACTTTACTTACTGTACAAGTAACATAATGAACTGTACAAGTAACATAATGAACTGTACAAGTAACATTATGAACTGTCTTGACAGTTGCTGACTTTACTTACGGTAGAAGTAACATAATGAACTGTACAAGTAACATAATGAACTGTACAAGTAACATAATGAACTGTACAAGTAACATAATGAACTGTA
Organism: Cepaea nemoralis; assembly: GCA_014155875.1. NCBI lineage: Eukaryota > Metazoa > Mollusca > Gastropoda > Stylommatophora > Helicidae > Cepaea > Cepaea nemoralis. The sequence goes on along the minus strand of JACEFZ010017350.1, from coordinate 160,534 downwards.
CAAGTAACATAATGAACTGTACAAGTAACATAATGAACTTTACAAGTAACATAATGAACTGTACAAGTAACATAATGAACTGTACAAGTAACATAATGAACTTTACAAGTAACATAATGAACTGTACAAGTAACATAATGAACTGTACAAGTAACATAATGAACTGTCTTGACAGTTGCTGACTTTACTTACAGTAGAAGTAACATAATGAACTGTACAAGTAACATAATGAACTGTAAAAGTAACATAATGAACTGCCTTGACAGTTACTGACTTTACTTACCGTAGAAGTAACATAATGAACTGTACAAGTAACATAATTAACTGCCTTGACAGTTGCTGACTTTACTACTTACGGCACAAGTAACATAATGAACTGTACAAGTAACATAATGAACTGTACAAGTAACATAATGAACTGCCTTGACAGTTGCTGACTTTACTTACGGTAGAAGTAACATAATGAACTGTACAAGTAACATAATGAACTTTACAAGTAACATAATGAACTGTACAAGTAACATAATGAACTCTACAAGTAACATAATGAACTGTACAAGTAACATAATGAACTGCCTTGACAGTTGCCGACTTTACTTACCGTAGAAGTAACATAATGAACTGTACAAGTACCATAATGAACTGTACAAGTAACATAATGAACTGTACAAGTAACATTATGAACTGTACAAGTAACATAATGAACTGTACAAGTAACATAATGAACTTTACAAGTAACATAATGAACTGTACAAGTAACATATTGAACTGCCTTGACAGTTGCTGACTTTACTTACCGTAGAAGTAACATAATGAACTGTACAAGTAACATAATGAACTGTACAAGTAACATAATGAACTGTACAAGTAACATAATGAACTTTACAAGTAACATAATGAACTGTACAAGTAACATAATGAACTGTACAAGTAACATAATGAACTGTACAAGTAACATAATGAGCTTTACAAGTAACATAATGAACTGTACAAGTAACATAATGAACTGTACAAGTAACATAATGAACTTTACAAGTAACATAATGAACTTTACAAGTAACATAATGAACTGTACAAGTAACATAATGAACTGTACAAGTAACATAATGAGCTGTACAAGTAACATAATGAACTGTAGAAGTAACATAATGAACTGCCTTGACAGTTGCTGACTTTACTTACCGTAGAGGTAACATAATGAACTGTACAAGTAACATAATGAACTGTACAAGTAACATAATGAACTTTACAAGTAACATAATGAACTGTACAAGTAACATAATGAACTGCCTTGACAGTTGCCGACTTTACTTACCGTAGAAGTAACATAATGAACTGTACAAGTAACATAATGAACTGTACAAGTAACATAATGAACTGCCTTGACAGTTTCCGACTTTACTTACCGTAGAAGTAACATAATGAACTGTACAAGTAACATAATGAACTGTACAAGTAACATAATGAACTGTACAAGTAACATAATGAGCTGTACAAGTAACATAATGAACTGTAGAAGTAACATAATGAACTGCCTTGACAGTTGCTGACTTTACTTACCGTAGAAGTAACATAATGGATGTACATAGCTTCGTTCTGTTTTCTTTCCATACTTTCTATCTGCTTACGGCTGAGAGTCAGGATCGCAATTGCATACTCAAAAACAGACATGACCAGCCCATCATATAGAAGACATAGATGGCGCTGCTCACAGTTTGCTGCCGCCATCACCCGCATCGCAGCCAAACCCCGTTTGGCCTTTGTTATCACCTGGTCTATGTGCTCATTATAAGCAAGCTTCGATCAAAACGTATCCCCAGGTAATTCATTGCCTGCGTTCTTTCCACAGTCTCTGAACACAGATTTACCGTTGGTGTTGGAGTGTTGACACTATGGTTATTCAAAGAGAACCATGTCACTGTTGCCTTTGCTAGGTTGACCATTGCCTCATCTTCAACACACCAAGTACTTATGCGATTGAGTTCGGTTTGTAGTTACACAACAACCTGATCTCTATCCTTAACTTGACGATACTCTAACACATCGTCGGCATTTGACAATGTCCTCCCCGGTCAAATGATCTGCTCGCTGGTGATTCTCACAGTATAGGCGTTGAACAGCACCGGAGATAATGGTGATTCATGTGGTAGGCCAGGATATATTGTTGTTGGTTCCGAAGTCCAACTGCAACATCTGAAAACTACTTTCCGTTGGAAGAGGGCTACGGCGATCAAACTAAGGAGGAAACGACTTATCTTGAGTTCAAGAAGCTGAAGCATTAAGAAAGTCAATGGTACTCTGTTGTACGCATCCTCAAGATCAATCGCTGCAGCAAAGGTTTCAATGCCTGAGTGGAAACCTTCATAGATGTCATGGGCAAAAACTTCTGCATTGGTCCATTGCATTGGACGGTACCCTCCCAGGGTAGGTGGGAAAACACCTTGCCTCTCTAGCTGGCTTGATATTTTCCTGGCAATTAACTTCTTCAGCAGCTTGCCTATTGTATTCTGCATGGTTATTACTCGATATCCCTGAAGTTTTGTGTGGTCTTTGCCAGGCTTCGGCAAGGGAATCAGATAGCTGTGTAACCACTCCCCTTTTATATTAGCGCTCCCTATACTGTTATTGTAAATGTCTTCTAGTTTCTCTAGCTCGTTGTCGGTACACCTATTGATGTCATCGTATCTTATGCCATCTGGCCCTGGAACACCGTTTTTTGATCGTCGAAGCACAGCCTTGATTTCTTTCACTGTAACTGTGTCTTCATCTGAAACGTTGTGAGCCTTGCATCTGTCTGAGGTGACCTCCTTGTCAAGATTTCGGCCTCTCATGTCTGTCTGGTTGCTCTGCTCTAGATAGCATTCGAAGAGGGCTTTTCCCTTGTTCTCGTCAGTCCTCTGCCAGATGAGGTCAGCACCTTGGAAGTCAGAATTTCTCTTATTCTTGGCTACCCCACTCATGCGTTTATGGTGTCGCAAGAACAGTTTCAGTGACTTGTCTGTGCTTACTCTGTGATATGCCTCAGCCCATTTTTCACTTTTAACCTCATTAACCAGTTGTTTGAAATAGTTTACTTTTGTGTGCATCTCTCTTTCTAAGTGCATGCATGGACTAGGATGGGCAACTCTGTTCTTCTTGGCCTCTTGCCATTTCCTTACAGCACTGCGCTTATCCACCCAGGCCTTCTCTACCTCAAAATTCCACCACGGTGGCTGCTCCCAGCTTTTGTGACTTGTCTGTGCTTACTCTGTGATATGCCTCAGCCCATTTTTCACTTTTAACCTCATTAACCAGTTGTTTGAAATAGTTTACTTTTGCGTGCATCTCTCTTTCTAAGTGCATGCATGGACTAGGATGGGCAACTCTGTTCTTCTTGGCCTCTTGCCATTTCCTTACAGCACTGCGCTTATCCACCCAGGCCTTCTCCACCTCAAAATTCCACCACGGTGGCTGCTCCCAGCTTTTGTTCCTGCCCTGAAGCTTTCTGCGCTTGTCGCGCCTTATTTTGCTCACCACATCTTGCCCTGTACTGTCATACTGGAAAGTCTTGACCATTGACTTGTGCTGCCTGGTTCTGTCTTTCTCCACCAATATGCTGCAAGATCGCTGCCATGGTACCCTAGGACACCCCATATACACACTGTAGTTAGTGAAGGAGAAACCAGCGCCAGAGCGCCTCATCACCTGGACGGCTTGCTGTCCTGGTGACACAGCCACTGTTGATACAAATCAGGTCAATGGTTTCAAGTGCAGTCTCGAGCTCCTCCCCCTGTGTATTGGAGGAAATGTTACCCCATGATCTGCCTTTAGCGTTGAAATCGCCACAGAAAATAACATTTCTCTCGTGACCTAGTATGTTACTTAGACACTGCCACTTCTGGGACTCCACGCGTTGCAGCATAAACATTAACCTGCAGCTGCTACTGCTGCTGCTGTTGCTACTACTACTGCTACTGCTGCTATTACTAGCTAGAATGTAACAAGATCAATCAGCGGCTAGAGCGTTGTACATAAGAACATCGGGATACAAGGCGAGAGGGCGACCCAGGAAGAGTTGGCTATAGGAAATAAAATAGACATTGAAGAAATCAAATATGACACTAGCACAAGAAACACGACAAGGGAAACAAAGGAAATTACACTTGTCCCCTCCGTGACGCATCACTGCTAAAGCAGTTGGAGAAAAGAAGAAAAAGAAGCAGATGAAATAACAGTAACACTATATATCACAATTGTAACATAGGAAGGTTAAAGCATTGTTGGTATACTTAGAATACAGTGGTTCTCAACCTTTTATTGGCCCGTGCGCCCATCACCATATTTTCAGAACGTCATTATCTCTCTCTCTCTCTCTCTCTCTCTCTCTCTCTCTCTCTCTCTCTCTCTCTCTCTCTCTCTCTCTCTCTCTCTCTCCCCCCCCCCCTCCCCCCCTTTCGTATTTCCTACCTAAAAATCACGCCCCGCCCCTACACAGTGTACGTAATAATGGAAGCTAAATTTAATAGCACATACTAAAACAAGTCTAGACGTCCACATAAAACGTGATTTGTGAGTCTACTTACTTTATAAATTGAATTTTAGAAGGGTGAGAACGTACAGAACCGTACAATATGAAGGGAAAAACAATATCAAGTAATCGGTTCTTGTATTAACGCGATCTTGAAATAATCTTAATTTCCCCCCCCCCCCCCCCCCCAGAAGAAACCCACCCTAAAATTTCCACTGGGGGGGGGGGGGAATTCCCAACCGGTTGAGAACCACTGGTATAATTCAACAGTTTGTTGTCTCTCGATAAGTTAGTCAGATGCTCTGTGCAGTTACAATAGGGTTAGATTAGTTCAGATCCTACAAGGCATTACTGTTTGTTTGGGAAAAGCGACCAGATAGTAACACTCACTCACACTGTCCGAGGTTCAACATAATGTGGCTTGTGAAGATACCGTCCGCCAATCCAGCTATCGACAAGTCTCTAGGCATGGTGGTACTCAAGAGTGAAAATAGCTTTTGCGCTGCTTCTGCTGCTGCTGCTACTGCTGCTGTTGCTGCTACTACTACTACTACTACTACTACTACTACTACTACTACTACTACTACTACTACTACTACTACTACTACTACTACTACTACTACTACTACTACTACTACTACTACTGCTGCTGCTGCTGCTGCTGCTACTGCTGCTACCGCTGCTACTGCTGCTGTTGCTACTACTACTACTACTACTACTACTACTACTACTACTACTACTACTACTACTACTGCTGCTGCTGCTGCTGCTACTGCTGCTACCGCTGCTACTGCTGCTGTTGCTACTACTACTACTACTACTACTACTACTACTACTACTACTACTACTACTACTACTAAACTGCTACTTCTGCTGCTGCTGCTACTACTACTACTACTACTACTACTACTACTACTACTACTACTACTACTACTACTACTACTACTTACTACTACTACTTACTATTACTACTACTACTACTGTTGCTGCTGCTGCTACTACTACTACTACTACTACTACTACTCATAATAGTAAACTCTAATGATGAAGAGGCTTCAAATCAAATTAAAACATATAGTATCTACCGTGACGTCTCTTATTAGCCACTCATATAAACAGGAGAGTGGGATATATTTGAGAGTATACCACCGGGCAGCCATCAGAATGCCAGGTTCACCCAACAAACATATCAAGCATGCATGAAGATGTAGACAACGGTTCACGCGGGAAGGTAATAGTCAGTCACAGGTACAGGATCCCCTGTTCACGCCATGAGACCTATTAGGTGTGTAGTTCTAGTCCCAACATTTTAGACCATTGGGTACTCGGTGGGTGATGTGGTGAGTACCACACCGGCCCCTTGCACGCGTCGTTAAATGTCCCGGTACTCACTTAATGCTGATTCCACCAGGGAGGCCAAGTGAATGGGGACAACACATCTTTGCTTCGAGGAGGATTCATTAACATGACCATCGGGTCTGCAGGCCAACGTGAGGACGAGATCAGAGCTACGAAAAACACCTGGAAAAGAATTTTGGCACGACAGAAAAACACAGAATTGGAAGCATTAACTGCACCATCCATGTTGAACACGAGCAACATCAAGTTTGATCATACTGTGGGTCCCCTAGTTTTCCATTCCTCTCCAGTTCACTCCACACCTCCCGACCAACCCACTAAGTTATAATTAGTTCCACGCTCTGTTTTGCTATATGTGCTCATTTTTACGGCAACGTACCTAATGAACTCATATTATTTTAAAATCCTTGCCGAATTGTCTTGTGATATTTATCTGATGTGTGGCAAAACAAACTTGTTTTCCAGAGAGTGAGCAATTTGATGTCTAAGAGTGCACACAATGCTCAACACGGAGGAACCAGTGCATTGTTTTGTTTGTTGGCCAACCACAGCCATCGCAAAACCTGCAGTAGAAATAACTGCGCGAAACAAGCGCGGATGTATCTCCACCTGTCTGGATAAAGAATTGACAGAAGATAACAGTGCTGCCTCGAATACTTCTGCTTCAGGGAATGCCATCAAAGATAATGCAAAAAACATCCGTTTGTGTGCCCTGAAACTGGGTTTACGAATGGCATATCTTGCTGTTATGGCGACAGTATTGCTACTGATGCCACCTGCTTGTGCTTTTAACATTGACGTGCAAAAAGCTATAATCCACACCGGAGAAAACGGCAGTATGTTTGGATACTCTGTGGCACAACACATAGACCAGTCCACAAATTGGTAAGTGCGTTGTACCAGAAAGTCTTGTTTTCTTCCTCGTGTGTTTTGTCAGCAGGCATATATGCTTGTGTCTGTCACCTGTCTTCCCACTCTAGACCTCAAGTGAAATAAATGACCCTTTCACACGCTTTAAGGCGCACTGGCTATATGGTGCTAGACACATATTTGTATAGACCAATTGACTCTCCCGGGGTGATGGGGTCAGAACTCTACAACCGCATTGACTCCCCAAGACATATTCCGGTACCCATGTCAAGCTTGGTCCACCTGTCAGCCCTGGTCAATTTCCAACATCCACATAGATGCCAGTTCAACCTCTTGACCATCAGGCCTGCAGGTGAGCGACTAGGAAGGCAACCGGTGACTCCTCATAATGCAGCAGCCTAGTATATGTGACTGTCTAACACTTCACACCGTAGGCAAGGTCAGTATCACTTTATTCTGTCTGCCTCCTCCTCCGCTCTAACACTTCACACCGTAGGCAAGGTCAGTATCACTTTATTCTGTCTGCCTCCTCCTCCGCTCTAACACTTCACACCGTAGGCAAGGTCAGTATCACCTTATTCTGTCTGCCTCCTCCTCCGCTCTAACACTTCACACCGTAGGCAAGGTCAGTATCACTTTGTTCTGTCTGCCTCCTCCTCCGCTCTAACACTTCACACCGTAGGCAAGGTCAGTATCACTTTATTCTGTCTGCCTCCTCCTCCGCTCTAACACTTCACACCGTAGGCAGGGTCAGTATCACTTTATTCTGTCTACCTCCTCCTCCGCTCTAACACTTCACACCGTAGGCAAGGTCAGTATCACTTTATTCTGTCTGCCTCCTCCTGCGCCTCTTCCTTCTCCTTCTGTTATTATTCTTACCTCCACCTGTGGGTCGCCGGCGTGCTGTGATAGATGTGCCAATGCCCTCCATTACTTCCTATCCCCTTTATTGGCTCCCAGATAAGCTCCTTTACGGTTAAGAAAATCGGCAGCTTGACTCGGGTATCGTGTCCATTTAGTCAGAGAAGGGTAAATCGCATTGCCGTGTGGGACGCAGAGGTGTTTCCAAGGCACCAGGGCCGGGTTATATACTGGCCAAGATCTATTGACGCGTCCTCGTCGAGCGTCCTGGGCAACAGGTCCCTTCGGGATCCTGGCTAAATTCAGTAGGATCGCCGATTCCTCCGAAGTCGGAGAGTGTCTGCCTGTACGGCGAGGCACCACCAGTCTGCACACCAATAAGCCAGACATGGGACAACGGATACTCACGCAAACCTCAGGTCGTGTATGACATCACACTGATGTTGGACAACAGGATGCCTTCATCCGACATACAGGACTTCGCGTTGGAGCTCAAGCCAACGAACACAAGCAAGCAAGCAAGCAAGCAACATTGCCGTGTTACCTCTCACAGCCACCGGACGGTCTTGGAGAACACATTCCTTTGTCTGTTTGCCATATCTGCATAAACATATTTCAGAATGTCCAGTTACCATGTTGGTGAACAGATGGTATCTGGATCTACAATCAGGATTTTGAGTCGAATCTTACCGTGGGACTGGTAATTCGCAACATGTTTGTTGATGTGTTTGTTTCTGTGTTGGTTTTAACCACGTTTTTACCAAAGTTATTTTTGGATGCTGATTTTGTATTTTCACATATTTTTTCAACCTCCCTCCTTGCCAAATGTATCTGCTGTTTTTCATGTCCACATTATTACAGAAATCCAATCCACCGTGTCTTCACCGCTTTGCAGTTGGTGTCTCTCTGTACCGTTGCCAAGTTGTCCGGTTAATTGTGTTTACTGTAACAGGGCCAAATAAACGAATGCAAATTAGTATTTCGCCTGTCAAGATTAAATATCTGGCAGTGGTTGGCAGCCACCGGAAGTTATAATCATTAGCGGGCGTAACAAAGGCAGCAGATGATTATCTTTTAACGGGCGCGTTGGTGCAATGGCAAGAATGTTATAATGGCATGAGAACGTTCGGGAAAGTGTTTAATACATCTCTTGACGTTCACTATTGGATTGAAAGAGAGGCACCCATTATTCTGTGCAATCTGGTATACAAAATACGATGGTACACACACTTCAGAGACTCCCAGCACGTTCCTGCCATGGAAATTATTGGTTTTCTATTTAAGATTATCTTGTGCAATCTGCCCACATCAAAGTTAAGATTTCGGGAGAGTGTAGTTCTTATAAACACAGACCACAGATGGGTATTGAACGTAACAGCCAGTCGTATTTGCACAACCCGGGTGTATAGAATGTTGATCCAGACCGTTTGTAGTAAATCTATGTGGTATGTTGGTCAGCGTCATCTATCTCACTGTGTAGAAGCGTTCATTGTTGTGTAGTATTTGTCTGATTAGAACTGGCTGTATGCTAGAATGCTGAATTCTCCTTCAGGAGACCACGTTCGAATCCTCGGTAAGGTGTGGAGTTTTTTCTGTCGGGAGCAAAAAGAAAACTCTAACCTACACAGTTCGCTGCGACTGCACTAGCCAGGCGGCCTTAATTCCTCAGGCTCAAGACGTCCCAGCCATACACCGCAAGGTCGGATTACATGGTCCACGAACAGACATCCAGCCATAGGTACTGCTAAGCAGTGTATTGGCAGTAAATGTTAGTATTTTTGTTTTGTTTGGACAGTACTAGGTGTAAAGCCTGCTCCCTGTAGATTTTATTTTAAATTGCCTTGTCACTGCTTACAGTTTATCTGTGTTCCTGCGAGTCGACCATTCCATCATTCTTTCACGCTTTCCTCTTCACATCTGATCACCCTTTCTCTCCCACAGCTGATCCATGTCTATTCCTGAGTGCTGTAGTGAATGCTGTGCTGTAGTGAATGCTGTAGTGAATGCGTGTGACAGCCAGTGCTTTATGTCGATCAATACCTGTGCCCCATGACTTACAAACCATGGCACTGCCCATAGCATTACCTCACTACTGATCTCCCATAGCGTTACCTCACTACTGATCTCCCATAGCGTTACCTCACTACTGATCTCCCATAGCGTTACCTCACTACTGATCTCCCATAGCGTTACCTCACTACTGATCTTCCATAGCGTTACCTCACTACTGATCTACCATAGCGTTACCTCACTACTGAACTCCCATAGCGTTACCTCACTACTGATCTCCCAGAGAAGTGGGAGATCTTGGCAACGACTGTATTCTGGGAAGCTTGTTGTATCCACTGTGTGTGTGTTTTCATTCATTCGATGTATACTAGCAGTTATACCACTTGACTTATTGGCGGAGAACATGCCGCGTATTCCGCACTCCAACGGCTATATCTTGTATAGACCCTCTACCCTCTTTGAGCTCCAGATTTCCAGGTTCCCTGGAGCCACCAACCATGTCGGACATTAAACGAACATGAATGCCGTCTAGGGTAACTAGGCCACTCACTACCCAATTCAGTAGTGGGGATATAGAGGTGAGAGGGATGTGGGGGAAGAGATTTCTATGTCAACAAAGAACGACTGGCGCCATCCGCGGCCTTGACTGGCGTTTTACCGTGGCGGCACACGGCGAATATTTCAATAACTTTCGTATTGTTGTGTGTTCACGTGTTTCCTATCTGTGTATGTCAGTGTGACCCGCGGAGAGGCAGGCCTACACTGTATTGAATACAGATCGGGAAAAGAACACAAGTCCGGCGTTCATGTGCACCTGCTCTGTAACCATGACAACGCCGCCATTTAAAGGTGTCGTGTTCGAATCCTGCCCGCAGACATCTTTCAGTGTCATAATCTCTACACCCTCCCACACCCGTCTTCGGTGAGTGCTTAACAGTACCTATGGCTGGATGTCTGTTCGTGGACCATGTAATCCGACATTTCACCTGATTCGTTCAGGGAGCCGCGGTAGTGCACTTACCCGCCAGGACAGTGGCCTTGGTTCAATCCCTAGATGAGTCATAGTTATCATTTTAACTTATTCGGTCCAAGTCAGTTACTACACCAACTTACGCCATTCATAGTTATCACGTTAACTTATTGGTCCCAGTCAGTTACTACACTGACTTCTTCATTCATAGTTATCACTTTAACTTATTGGTCCCAGCCAGTTACTACACTAACTTACTCATTCATAGTTATCACTTTAACTTATTTGGTCCAAGTCAGTTACTACACTAACTTCTTCATTCATAGTTATCACGTTAACTTATTGGTCCCAGTCAGTTACTACACTAACTTCTTCATTCATAGTTATCACGTTAACTTATTGGTCCCAATAAGTTACTACACTAACTTCTTCATTCATAGTTATCACTTTAACTTATTGGTCCCAGTCAGTTACTACACTAACTTACTCATTCATAGTTATCACGTTAACTTATTGGTCCCAGTCAGTTACTACACTAACTTCTTCATTCATAGTTATCACTTTAACTTATTGGTCCCAGTCAGTTACTACACTAACTTCTTCATTCATAGTTATCACGTTAACTTATTGGTCCCAGTCAGTTACTACACTAACTTCTTCATTCATAGTTATCACTTTAACTTATTGGTCCCAGTCAGTTACTACACTAACTTACTCATTCATAGTTATCGTTTTAACTTATTTGGTCCAAGTCAGTTACTACGCTAACTTCTTCATTCATAGTTATCACGTTAACTTATTGGTCCCAGTCATTTACTACACTAACTTCTTCATTCATAGTTATCACTTTAACTTATTGGTCCCAGTCAGTTACTACACTAACTTCTTCATTCATAGTTATCACTTTAACTTATTGGTCCCAGTCAGTTACTACACTAACTTCTTCATTCATAGTTATCACGTTAACTTATTTGGTCCAAGTCAGTTACTACACTAACTTCTTCATTCATAGTTATCACGTTAACCTATTTGGTCCAAGTCAGTTACTACACTAACTTCTTCATTCATGGTTATCACGTTAGCTTATTTGGTCCAAGTCAGTTACTACACTAACTTCTTCATTCATAGTTATCACTTTAACTTATTGGTCCCAGTCAGTTACTACACTAACTTCTTCATTCATAGTTATCACTTTAACTTATTGGTCCCAGTCAGTTACTACACTAACTTACTCATTCATAGTTATCGTTTTAACTTATTTGGTCCCAGTCAGTTACTACACTAACTTCTTCATTCATTATTATCACTTTAACCCATTCTATTCCAGGAAGTTAACTTTATCCCACTATAGAACAGTTATTTCCTTAGCTTTACCCATGCGAGACAGTTATGGCATAGTCCTCTCTGTAAGGAGAGAGTGTTATTTTGAAGAACTGGTTGACCGTGAAAGAAAGAGATAGCTCTCATAGACTATACGTCACTTGGCGTGGCATGTGTGGTTAGAATAGCAATATGAACCGTCACTTTGGACGATTCGTCATGATGAGATTACAAACAATATTTGGTATAAATTGATGAGGTTTCTCAGAAGAAAACGGCCACCATTCTTTGCCTAGGTTATGAGACGCGAACAAAAGGAGCACATTGAATGATTCATGCGAAACTATCTAGAGCAGTGGTTCTCAATCTTATTTTGTCCCGTACACCCCTTCACAATATTTTCAGAACGTCATCCACCACCCCCCCCCCTTTTTTTCGAATTTCTTCCCTATAAATCCCCCCTCCCCCTACACAGTATACGTAAAAATGGATGCTAAATTTAATAACACATACTAGAACAAGTCTAGACGTCTACATAAAATGTAATTTGCGTATCTACTTATGTTATAAAGTTAATTTCAGAAGGGCGAGAAGTACAGAACCGTAAAGTATAAATGGGAAAGCAATATCAAGTAATCGCTTCTCGCATTAACGCGATGTTGAAATAATCTTAATTCCCCCCCCCCCCCCCCCAACCTCTTTGGAAACCCTACCCCCCCCCCCCCCTCTCGCGGGTGGAAAGGGGGGGGGATCCCCTACCGGTTAAGAACCACTGATCTAGAGGATAGCAGAACAACAAGGTAATAAACAAGCACGGTATCGAAAGCATGACACAAATTGGTAGAGGAGCCCAGTAGATATCCATCATCTCCCCCGCCACTTGGCAAGACACTTTAAGGGGAAGAAAAAAATAAGCCGGATGTGAATGAAATATTCTGTGTTAATTTTTATTTAGCTATAAAACTCCACAAACGTATAGTGAAAAAAAAAAAAAGGCTAAAAAGAAAAAGAAAAACTTGCAGGTTTACAGAGTTCAGTTAAATAGGCAATGTACTACTGAACAAAAAGAACAGTCAACATATATTAACGTTTCAAACGTGAAGCAAAATGGGACATTCTTTGTTAGCACTTCCGTGCTTACACCACTACTAGAGGAAACAAAGAACAGAATAAATGCAATTATAGTTTGCACGTTTCTGCGCTCAAGCAACATCTGGTGCGGCAACAGTTCGGTGTTTCTTTGTGCCGGCTTTTGCCGCGGCCGCTTGCTGTATCCCTTTTATGTGGTTATTGTGACCTTTTCAAACGGCAAGAATGCTCTTTATTATTATTTTTTAATCCTGCCGGCTGCTTTAAAATCTCACGAACACAATAAACACTGAATGAGAGAGAACACTCAATAAGAGAAATTGATTTTACAAAGGAATACAATTCCTCTACAATAGTCCTAGTTTGTCCTAACGTATTTATCATTTAGTGCCTTGCCGTAAGACATGGGCGATCATGCTTTTTCTCATCTTGCGGTCGTTAACAGCATTTACCAGTTCGTGTATTGACACCTTTCCGTGCCGTGACAAAAGGCTGTTATAAAAATATTCTATCTGTATGTCCTGCTCTATCTCGTTTTCCAGAAATCTTTCAACTTGTCACAAATTCCAGTTCTTTCCTTTCTCATGATGTGACCAAACAAAAATTACGACAGTCTCTTTCTGATGTTCGTGGTAACAGAATAAGAATATTCTGGTTATTATTTTACTCCATCCATCATGTGCCACGTGGCCAAGCCATCCAGGTATTTACATCTCAGTCTTCCCCTTGGACTCTTCCCTTCGATCTTGCCAGTTGTCACCAAGTTCTACAAGTCATTTCATCTCATAACATGCACAACAAATTTTGACTGTCTATGTCTAATGTCTCTAATCAGTTTACGATCTTCATTTGTTTCTTGAAGGACTTGTTCATTGGTTTTTCTGTCTGTCCATGGTATTCTTTGCATTTTCCTCAGAAACCACATTTCCACAGCCATCAGCTGTTTTTCAGCTTTGCTTATTGTCCACGCTTCACATCCATACAAAAGTATAGGTTCTATGTAGCACTTCAACACTCTTTTTCTCGTTTCAATTGATATCTTTTTATTGGACAGTATGTTTTTCATCTTACAAAAGGCTACCTTCGCGTAGGCAATTCTTGTTCTAATCTCTTCAAGGCATTATTTTACTCTTGCATTCCCAAATAGCCGTTTCTTCAATCTACTATATATCGGCTGTTACTGTAACCTCTATTATAAGTGTAACGCCCTTGTTCTAAAGACTACATATCCAACTTCCGATTCAATCAGACGTTACTGAAAATAAGTAATAGTTAACCTTGGAATAATTGAATGGAGGAGGCATGTCGTCAGTGACATAATTAAGCTAGAATCCACACTCAGATCTTAATTTGTTGACGTTTATATTCGCACCACGAGGCTGTTGGGTAAATGGCGCCAGCTCCATATTTTTCTATACTAATCAGCACTGGATAGGGGAAGCTGTCAATATCACACCGACGTCCTTCACTTCCCATGTCCTGTCAGGGTACCCATTGTAGACTGGATCAGTGTGGGAGACCAGGCCAGTGACCCTCCCCTCCCTCACAGGGGATTCGAACACACGACCATCAGCCCGGCAGATAAGCCAGATAAGATAGGGTCTTAGTTTGGAATTTTAAAAAAAAGCAAAGTAAATGTTCCGACATGATTAAGACGTTATTAAACTGGAGTTCATGTACACATCTGGGTAACAATTCTTCAATGATTAAGGCGTTCTTAATCCGATTTGTATAAACATATATGCGTAAATGTCAGGACAGAAACAGACATGATTAAGCTGGAGTCCATGTGTAGACCTCTAGACCTTATGAGCAGCTCAGAGACATGTATGTGGAAACAGTTCAAACGTACTGTCGCTTGGAGCAGTGCTAGTGCAGGGGGTTGAACGTTCACTACCTTACCAGGGCAGGTGTTCAGGCTTGTGTGGCTGCATAGTTAGTCAGCATTAGTAGGTGCTCTCCGCACCCTCTGCCAATTCCTTATGGCCACCCTCTTTTCCCTTCATGAATTCTCAACCTTTGGTGTCCACCATGGTGGTTGGGTAAGGAGTCTTCTTGTTGGCTTAGATCTTCCCTCTGATCTTAGGCGCCCCAAGAGCGAAGAGTGGTCGTGATCATAACTGAATGATCTGCGAGCTCTTATAGCCCTAACTGTGCTGGACTTAGGTATCAGCACAGAACAGGGGAGGTGGTCACTTCCATGGTCTCCAAGGACGCTCCATTTTATATCTGATGCCGCCTCTTGGGATACAAGCGCCAGGTCGATGGCCGTGTCAGGGTCCCCCGGTCTCATTGCAAGCTTAGTGGGTGTCCCGTCATTTAGACAGACAACATCCGTCTCAAGCAAGGCCTCAGCAAGAGCAATACCCTGTCTGTTCTCTACCGACCTGCCCCATTCCTTGGCGCGGGCATTGAAGTCACCACATATCAGATACCTGGTATCTGGAGTGTCCATTGAACCTTTCAACCAGTCCCAACTCTCTCTGCTTATGCAAGAGTCCCCACTTACATATACATGTATCAGGTTCTCCCCGCTGGCTGTTGTCAAAGGTATCAAGCACAAAGCACGTACTCCGTTGCTTCGGCGATAATTCTTTGTATTATTCATAGTTGGTTAGATATAGTTGGTTAGCGCTCTCGTCGCTTCAGAGGTCACAGATTGTGAGAATTGTATGGATATTTTGCCCTGGCCATGCGGGTGTACGGGGGAATGAACAGGCTGATAGGCTAGCAGGGAATGCACCTCTTGGTGGTATCTTGCCTATGGACAAGGGGGAGGTGGTCGTGCGCTTGTGGGATCAGGTGGAGAAGGCGGAGGCACAGATTGAGAACCCATATGTGGAAAGAATGAGGTTGCGGGGGATCGGCAGGGGTTCTGGAAGAATCTCAAAACTGAGAGGGAAGACCAGGAGAACATTTAATCAGATAGCGGTGGGAACGATTAGTAGTATGACTCTTCGCTGGCTGTTGAACGAGGGGACTGAGCACGTATGGGAATGTCCTGAGTACAGTGATGTCGGTTCATGACTCAACTCAACTCAACTCAACTAGTAGGTGCTTAGGATACAAACATAAATGGTACACCAGACACATACCAATAATAATAATAATAATAATAATAATAACAATATACAATAAAATTAGACGTTTACGTGTTATTATTTTTACAAAATACTCTCCCCTGACTTCCTTGGTTCTCCCGACTCCATGGCCTAGTGTGGACTGCATCAAGCTGCCTGGACTAGGAACAATATGACATCAATGATCTTTATTGTGTTGTACCTCAGTACAACTAAGTCCGCGGAGTCCTCTTAAGTTAACATACTAATCTAATCTTGGGATCGCACCAAAGGTAAAGGCTCTTTTAGGAACTAGGTTCTGAATGTGGAGTGACGGGGTGGAAGGAGTTGGCGGTGAACTATTCGTTGACTCATCATAGGGTACCAGATGTAGTAAATCGTCTCAGTGTCGGCGCTTCAATCGGTGTTGGAGAGCTATGTTTTCTGTACACAATCTGATCTATTTTTAGAACGTTCGAGTGTTCGTCTCTCTCTCTCTCTCTCTCTCTCTCTCTCTCTCTCTCTCTCTCTCTCTCTCTCTCTCTCTCTCTCTCTCTCTCTCTCTCTCTTTCTCTCTCTCTCTCTCTCTCTCTCTCTCTCTCTCCCCCCCCCCCCCCCAATTGCCTTTCCTACAGTACATGTATAAAAGCGATTAGGAAATCATACAGCTTTTGTAATCTTATGTGTACACCACAGCTTTCACAAATGCCTCAGTTAGCAATTTTCATCATTGCATTGCTCTAATCACACAAAAAACTCTCAATCTGTCTCATATCCCTCTACCTCATGTATTTTCACGCCCAGGGTGTCTTTAATGTCCCGTTTCCGCCTTCGAGTTTGTCGACTCATGTCTCTGTCTCCAGATACAATCTCTTTCATTTCTAGTCTATTGAGCCATTGAGATGTTTAATATGGCCATATATTTCAGTTCTCGAGACATAAAAATGTTTATTAGCTGGTTTTCATGGATGTTAGGAGCTTTCAGCGTAGAATGGCAGTATGTTTTCGTCTTGTTGACGCTACAAGTTATGAATCTGGAGTCATAATTGTAGCGTAGCAGTAGCTATTTGATAGAGTTCTCTCACCAAAGAAGCGAGTAGACTGACAAATAGAAAGACTATTCACTGCCGAAGACAAGATCGAATTGGCTCGTGAGTCTAGACTGTATGAAATTACAGGCCCAAGAAGTGATTTAGTATTCTAACAGTGAATAGGCTAGGAAAGTAAGGCGAACAGCAGTAACTTATAGAAAGATCGTAGGCATAATGGTCCTGCTACGTGTGCCTATTAATTAAAGTATCCCCCCCCCCCAAGTCTTACTCTGTCTAACAACACGGAGATAGGAAGACAAATAAAGTTAAAACTAGCAATCAGCCACACTAATTACTATTCTAATCTTAGCTAGGATTACAATAGATTCTTTGGGTTTGAAAATTCAATCTGCAACATAACTTTTATTTAGAACACATTGAGTGCGCCCCAAGGGATGCAGCACTGACACTGATAAGGGGAGTTTGACAATGCCCCAGATAATATAATCATACCAAGACTGTTTCTATAGAGTTTGGTTTGTATGAATTATGAGCTAACATGCTCTTTAAATTTGTAAATCATAGTCTGGAGAAAGTCAGCCCCTGGATTGATTCTAGTAGATTTGATAGGTGGTTAACAGACGGGATGTCTGTCACTCAACTTCGGCTCCAGATCCTCGCAGCTAGCAGTCGTGGGTCTCCAAGTCAAGTTTCTCCTCCTTCTCGGACGACGAAGATTTCCACGATTCTCTCCACTGGGCACTTGGTTGGCCTTGTTATTTAATTGTCGATTAATTCACTGTTCATGATTACCGTTTGCCTATTTGTCCTTGTTCATGGTTTATGTGATGATAAATTTCGGTGCTAGGCGGCACTAATTTCGTTAACATTTTCATAAATATTAGGTGGCAAGTAAGCCAAGAAACGAATTTGAAGGATGCTTAATTTTGTTGTTCCGTGGTACGTTGAAGCAGTCAGGTGTAGTTTTCTGTCAGTGTGGGTGCACAACAACCTGATATCAAATACAACACAACCTCGTGTGAGTGGTCGTACTTAATGACCTCGTTTTGTCAGATGGCGTCACTATCAGTCTCATATAATATTCATTCTCCCAGCTCTAAGTTTTGCCTCTACATTCGAAGTGCAGTGATACAAACATAAAGTTGTAGTCCACTGGACTGACATACATACATATAATATTTTTGTTTGCGCTCGCTCGCTATGAACTAAAGCGTAGTCTATACACACTACTTTCAGTAGTGCTGGCTGAATTTTGCTTTTGGATTAGCTTTCCCTTTTAACAGTGTCCCTCACCATCAGGCGAACCCACTCCGACGTCAGAGGTACTTGTAATTACGTCCCCAAGTCAAGGAAGATAGGTAAACATTTTAGTCCAACTTTCCGGTGTAGGGGTTGAACCTTTTACCTCGGCATCAACATATCGGATGTTTAAGAACACACGTTCTTTTCCATTTGGCCATGCTGACCTACATACATCTAATATAAGAATAGATTTCACTGGTAAGATTCTGTTCTGTGAACAGTCCTTCATCAATTTATAGATTTTAGGAAATTATATAATTCTACAGCCTCCTGCGATATCAATATTGATTCTATAATCGGCTAATGAATGCCTCTACTCAAGATAGGGATAGTAAAGTTGAGGTCGCCTTGACAGTCCCGTTGAATATGCGTGGCCTTCCCCACACGTGTCATAGACGCTTGGACAATGTGAAAAGTAGGCGCCATTTTGAATATCTGAACATTCATTACTTTGAATCACACCTTTCTAGTTTAAATATCCGTTTAATTATTATATACACGTGTTAGTTAATAACTAACACCAATCCCTTAAGGATTGACACTCGTTCCCAGCAAAATGATGAAACTCATGCAACGACTTGAGCACATGTATTATTTCCTAATTGGGCGTGTGGTCTCTTTTGTGATACCACCATTCACCGTTATTTCTGTATTTGTTATTGTGGCTATTGTTATTCGGGAGGTCCGGGTTCGATCCCTCGGTAAGGTGTCGGATTTTTTTCTGTCGGGGGCAAAAAGAAAATCCTAACCTGCACAGTTCGCGGCGACTGCACTAGCCAGGTGGCCTTTATTCCTCAGGCTCAAAGACCCCTCTGCCATACACCGCAAGGTACTATATTGGCAGTAAATGACAGTTTTTTTTCTTTGACAGTTATTGTGGCATGCTGGGAGGATAAGTTCAGTACCCACCAAAGCATCCCCCGTGGTGAAGTAACGCTAAAGCGATGGAACTAATTTCTAACAGAGTGGATAGGTCACTGGAAGCTAATGTGACCCAAAAGAACTCGGAATGTCTAGGGAACTCCCGGATATATTGATGAATCCACACCTGTTTATCTTTTCCCAAAAGGAGAACCAAAGTTGACTCATTATGAACCCCCACTTGCATTCATTTTCCTTTTAAGGAGAAACGGTTACAATAATTTGTTAAAATATAGAGTTATCCCCAATGAACAATTTGGAACCTGGGAGCTTACAGTAGAATCAGTAATTCGCTGTCCACTCGTGTTTACCCAGCCACACACCGTTCCAAATTCTTCAATAATGTCAATTAATGACTTAATTAAACATATAATGAAAACTGGCGCGTC
The DNA here is from genome assembly GCA_014155875.1 of Cepaea nemoralis. NCBI lineage: Eukaryota > Metazoa > Mollusca > Gastropoda > Stylommatophora > Helicidae > Cepaea > Cepaea nemoralis. Next base: position 140,825 of record JACEFZ010017350.1, on the reverse strand, counting down.
ACGAGTCTTTTAATAAGAAGAGAGTTAAATTTCACCAGTTTAATACCTAAAAATCCTGTGAAATGGAAAAACGTTTGGTGGACCTTTGAACACGAATGACACATCAATACACACAGCATGTATAAAATGTAAAACCAAGAACATTAAGAACAATAGCTGGCACCATGAATATGAACATTGTTCACAAGGTCATGTCACTGTTCTCCCTACAAACTACACTTCTTTATTAAAACCAGTTCAGGTGGTATTATATTGGTTTTTTAAATATAGGATCCCTTGATTTTTGAAATAAAAAGCCCTCCTTTGACACCGTGACTAGAGTTCAGAATTAATATGTTCTCAGTCTTTGTTTCCAATGATGTAAGAACCAATCTGTCAGATGTTGACAGTGGTTCTTCTCCGAATGGTTTTAAGGTGGTGGTATGGAATGATGATGTTGATTGGACCTCCAAGTAACAATTCAGCATCTTGATAGTAGCTGGAGATGTTGGGCTTGGCAGCTCTTCACTAGAATGTATTACCTTGTGTGAGTACTTTATATTAGACTCTTGAGGAATTAACAAACAATGTGATGACTGTCCAACGCTCGGACTAATGCTGAGCTTTCCATAATTTCATCTCAGACTAATCTTTGTGCATAGTTTGTACTGGAATCGTCCATCTCTATTCATTCTCCATCCATCCATCTTCTCTTCTCCGCGAACACCGCCTTTCCTCCCTAAATTGAATAATCATAATGCACCTATTCATATTTGATCACAACTGAATTTTCTAGTGCAGTTGACAAGAATGAAAAGGGGCTACAGATAGAAGGTTTGAGAAAGAAGAAGAGCAAGGCAGTATCAGAGGGTGAGATATACTATTCTGTGTGTCTCCTCTGTACTATATCAACTCTGACTGCTATAAGGTAGAACCATTTTATTTATTGCCATTACTTCTTGCCCTTGCTTGGTTGGTGGTCTGCACGTGCTGGTGATCTCATAGTAGACACAGACATCAGAGAATGAGAAAGCTTTAGAAGTATGATTGTGTAGTTGTAGTGTTCCATGATCTCGAGTAGAAGGTATGTGGGTCAGACGGCTTGTTAATCAGGATGAATCTATTCTCATCCTGCCAGTCTTCCAGTCTCTATCCTCTCTGGTCCATGTGATCATAGCCCAAGCTCTGCGAGTGGCTGTTGAAGTCGCCACACACAATCATTTTTCCTTTTAATGGTGGTGTGTCCAGTGCCTGTGGGCGGTCACAGTAGTAATTGATCAGGTGAAGGTCTGTATTGTCTGTCTAAGTTTAAGTGCCTGATACTCAGCCTCTTCCATGTAAACTTCAATTTGGGAGCAGGAATGTTGTTTTTGACAAGAGTCAGTATCCCACCTTTTCGCCTGTCCTTTCGGCCAGATCGGTAACACGGGTAGCCTCTGATTTTGAAGGCCTATATCTGATATAGACTATCTTCGAGAGTGGTTTCTTTCCATATGGTGTCATTACTCCTCATATGTGTCATCTGTATTCTCTGCATTCTTTAAAAATAAAAAATCTGTAGCCTATAATTAGTCTTTCACTAATTTACCGATCGTCCATGATTCACTTCTTTATGCAGGAGTGGTTTGAGGTGTACATTTTCTCTATGAACTGGGTTTTGGTTTCTAAAGGAACACCTTTATTGCACACTCCGATAATTCCATCAGTGCCCCAACTCTGCCTCCATAGATCTAACACAGTCTCACACAGTAGCCTAACTCTGCCTCCATAGATCTAACAGTCTCACACAGGGCCCCAACTCTGCCTCCATAGATCTAACACAGTCTCACACAGGGCCCCAACTCTGCCTCCATAGATCTAACACAGTCTTACACAGGGCCCCAACTCTGCCTACATAGATCTAACACAGCCTCACACAGTGGCCCAACTCTGCCTCCATAGATCTAACACAATCTTATACAGTGCCCCAACTCTGCCTTCATAAATCTAACGCAGTCTCAAACAGGGCCCCAACTCTGCTTCCATAGATTTAACACAATCTTACACAGTGCCCCAACTCTGCCTCCATAGATCTAACACAGTCTCACACAGTTCCCCAACTCCGCCTCCATAAATCTAACACAGTCTCACACAGTTCCCCAACTCCGCCTCCATAGATCTAACAGTCTCACACAGTTCCCCATTAAGCGCCAGCAAAAAGATTCAAATGTCAGGCCAAGATAGACCCATCTCCGGCAGTGTTGTGGGATGTGACTTATGACACCTGTACATATATAGGTCATGACACATAATATGGTGGACTGAGCTTGAGAGCAGCCGACAGATAGTTATTGGTTCTGGTCTCTAGTTCGCCACGGTAAGCATAAGATCTCTTAATTAGAGATAATAGCTGCAGCCACAGACCGGTTTGGTCACTGCCAAGAAGGAAATCAAGACCTTCTGTACAGATAACTAGTACATCGTGATGCGATATGAATCAGACAGCCATTCAAGAAACAAATGAAAAGCCGCAATTTGATTAGAGAAATAAGGCATAAACAGTGATGCTTTTGGGTACGCCGCCAAGTAAACTTGAAAATTTAGTGACCACTGGCAAACTTGATGGGAAAAGAGTATCATCATCATCATCATAATCATCATCATCATCATCATCATCATCATCATCATCATCATCATCATCATCATCATCATCATCATCATCATCATCATCATCATCATCATCATCATCATCATCATCATCATCATCATCGTTGTCGTCGTCGTCGTCGTCGTCGTCATGTGCTGGTAAGCGTGGGCGATCACCAGAGTCGTCGATAAGCTCTGTGTTGTCTTGACTATGACATGTGACCAAGCCATCCCGATTTTTACTTCTCTGCCCTCCCCTTGTTCATTACCCCTCAGTCTTGCCAGTTGTCACCAAGTTCTTTAGTTTATTTATTCTTATGACGTATGGGAAGGGCATACTCAAACACATGGATGGCGTGATGACATGGCATAATCGGGACAAGAACACGGACCTGATTCAGGACCCTGGTGATCGCGGGAGATTGCACATTATGACCATCCACGCCTGTTGGCACGACACATGATGATGATGATAATTAGGTGTGGTGATCGAGTAGGAAACTGGTCGCAATGACCGCGAGAGAGCATGGTTTCAACGCGCAGCGCTAACCAGTTCACAACAGGGATAACTGCGTCCACACCCTTCGACCATTGATAGGAGACACCCGCGACAATGGCATTGTTCCGATTGCAGAGAAATTGAGTTTGCAAATACATATGGCTCATGTTACGCTATAAATGATGCTGTCACGTGGATTTGAACCGCCACACTATCCACGAATGAAGAATTCCTTGGCCACTGTGCCAACCTTACGGAAAGGAGGGACTAGAGATGTAATTATTTCAAACAGTCAGCAGCCAATAATGGTGATTACAGGCTATTTTAGCTTGGGTTGAAATAATGGGCAGTCAAGCAAGACAATGATCTTCGGCGTACACAGCTGGAGCTGTAAGGCAAGTTGTGGATGGATTCATTGCTATGAAACCAATAAAGACAACTATCAAGGTGGTCTGCGCACGGTTGGAACCGTGGAGTGTTGTCCTGGTTGTATTCACATGCTAGCTAGTCAATAGTAGGGCCGATATGGGCTTTTACTGCACAAATGGCACTTGCCTGAGTGCTTGAGGTGGGTTTAAACACTGGACAATTAGAGTCAACAATGCCCATTGTGATTTGTACACAGCCTGGACTGTGAAGTTTCCATTAGTTTGAGTCAACTGCCGACAATCAACAATCGCGACTATCGGGAACCTATCTAAGTCACACTCTTTAAATGCCGGAAAGCGACTACTATCATGTTATATAGAACCTCTTTTATTGGATGGCAGTGAATCTTGGAATGTGAACTGACAAATCAGGAAGAATTTAGAACGGGGATGTGGTTTCGGGGACTTATGATGAAAAACCTTGACCTGTCAAGTTACTAACAACAAATGCCTGACAAAGGCTACTACAACAGAAAGTAAAATATTACATGCAGCTATAAGAAAGGGACCAGCAAATCTTTTGGTCATGTAATGAGAAGAAAAGTATTGGGAAATATCTCGACGGCTGGAAAGATCAACTGTAGAAGTAGCACAGGTATGCCGAGAGAAATGATGCTGGTCAGCCAAAGACGGTGGTATTTTGGAATAACATCAATATCCCTTCTTCTTCATACATCTTCAGACGTCAATATGAATAAATGCCAAGAAAGTAGCAGCGATTTTAAGCTCGTTGAATCCCCACGGAGTTTGTCCTCAAATGGAGCGGGTGTAATACCACCGCTGATGTAAAAAAAAAAAAGTATACCAGATACAGTGGTACCTCGGGTTACGAACGCCCCAGGTCACGAACAATTCAGGTTACGAACAATAACTTCGAAAACGTTATGTCTTTTGTAACGAACAGTGCCTCGGGTTACGAACGAAGGAGAGAGAGAGAGAGAGAGAGAGAGAGAGAGAGAGAGAGAGAGAGAGAGAGAGAGAGAGAGAGAGAGAGAGAGAGAGAGAGAGAGCAAGGTGTAACGTTGGAGACAAACGATCGCGTACAGTACAAATAGTACTACAGATAAGCTTGTGGATATTCAGAATGAACGGCTAAAGACATTAAAGGAGGAGCAGTCGTCCGATGATGAGGAGCCAGTGACCGTTTCAACTGCCAGGATTAAAGAAATTTGCAGCAAGTGGGCAGACGACGAAGACTTCATTATAAACCATCATCCAAACAAACTTGTTGCTAACAGGACAGTAAACCTGATGGATGATAACACGATGAGTAGTATATGGCGTGCACTTGCCACATGATTGGAGGGTAAACTGGTAGGGTAATTTGGGATTATGAAGGAAATACGGGGAAAATGTCGACTCGGTGAATTTTTTTTTGTGGGAACGGTTTTTTTCGTGGGAACGAAATTTTTGGCGCTGCCTGGTGGGGAAGTAATTAAGGTAAAATGTTCTGGAAAGCGAGGTTGTGAGATGAGGGGTATATATTTTAGAAAGGAGTATATGAATGTGTATGCATGGTGATAAACAAAGGGTGTGATGGGTCGTGGTTTCTACTCATGGGTATATGGTGGTGGTGTAGATATAATGTGTGCGTGGTGATGAACAAGGGTGTGATGGGTCGTGTTCTACTCATGGGTATATGGTGGTGGTGTAGATATAATGTGTGCGTGGTGATGAACAAGGGTGTGATGGGTCGTGGTTTCTACTCATGGGTATATGGTGGTGGTGTAGATATAATGTGTGCGTAGTGATGAACAAGGGTGTGATGGGTCGTGGTTTCTACTCATGGGTATATGGTGGTGGTGTAGATATAATGTGTTAGTGGTGTCGTGATGGGTCGTTCTAGTCATGGGTTGGATATATGGTGGTGGCGTAGACTTAATGTGTCTGTGTAGTGATACACAAGGGTGTAATGGGTATATGGTGGTTACGTATATGACTGTATCTGTGTAGTGATGAACAAGGGTGTGATGGATCGTGGTTATACTCGATGAAGTAAGAGCTGGTTACTATCATCTGAACAGTGTGATAGTAGTGAAGGTAAAGGGTGGTATATTCACTACCATCATTACAAAGGAAAGCGTATAAAGTTATAATAGGTGTCATTTGATGGTAAGGGGTGGTTATTAGTGATCAAGTAGAAGTGATATAGGGGGGTGGTCATAAATATAATAAGAGGTGTTTGCAATTACACACTGGTCAACCAGTGGTCAAGTGGTCAAGTAAGGGTCAAGTAGTCAAGTAAGGAAATTTTAGGGAAAAGTGATTGTAATGATATGGTGATGATTAAAGGGTGGTAAATTAGTGGTCAAGTAGTGGTCAAGCAGTGGTCAAGTGGTCAAGTGAGGACATTTTAGGGGAAAGTGGTCGTAATGATATGGTAATGTTTAAATTAGTGGTAAATTAGTGGTCAAGTAGTGGTCAAGTAGTGGTCAAGCAGTGGTCAAGTGGTGGTCAAGTAAGGAAAATTTTAGGGAAAAGTGATTGTAATGAGATGGTAATGATTAAAGAGTGGTAAATTAGTGGTCAAGTAGTGGTCAAGCAGTGGTCAAGTAGTTGTCAAGTGGTCGAGTGACCACTTAAATTGTAGAGGACGATGTGTCTAAGATTATGGTAGTGATTAAAGTGATGGATGACGTGGTCAAGCAGTGGTCAAGCAGTGGTCAAGTAGTCAAGTAAGGAAATTGTAGGGGAAAGTACGTATAGTGCAATGGTGGTGGATAGAGTGAAGAAGAATCAATAGTAGTGATAATACTACTACGAATATTAGCGACAAGCACAAAGACAACCAAGTACATACTTGATACACACAAATACACACCTACAAACACAAAGACAACCACACTTGATACATTTGTACATACAGACATGCACATAAAGACAGACAAGCACAAAGACACACCCATACCATTACTACTGTCATCACAACTGTACACAGACACACCCATACACACTTGATACACTTATACATACAGACCTACAAGCACAAAGTCAACCACACACAGCCATAATCAATTACACAAATACACACCTACAAACAAAAACACACAAAGACACAGACACACTTGTACATACAGACACAGACAACCCATACTATTACTACTGTCATCACAATTATACTCAAGTACACACCCATAAACAAATACACAAGAACACTCAAAGACAAATACAAAGACAACCATACACAGACAACCCATACCATTACTACTGTCAGCACAACTATACACAAGTACACAACCATAATCAAATAAACAACCACACAAAGACAAACACAAAGACAACCAAACACACGTACAGATTCAGAAGTACAGACAAACCATACCATTACTACTCTCACAACAACAGCTATACACAAGTACACACACATAATCAAAGACACAAATACACACACACTCACCCATACACAAGAACACTCAAAGACAAACACAAAGACAGCCAAGTACACACACACATACAAACACAAAGGCAACCATACACAGACAACCCATACCATTACTACTGTCATCACAACTATACACACACGTGTACACACACCCATCGTCTAGCATTACTACTGTCACAACAACAGCTATACACAAGTACACACCCATAATCAAAGACACAAAGAGGGTCACACACACATACAAACACATAAGTACACAAAAAACAAAGACACACCCAAAACATTACTACTGTCATCACAACTATACACACACGTGTACACACATACAAGCACAAAGTCAACCAAACAAACACACTTGTACATACAGACACACGAAAACAAAGAAGCAAACAAGGACAAACACACTCACACATAATCAATTATACAAATACACACCTACAAACACAAAGACAACCACACACAGACACACTTGTACATACAGACACATAAAGACAGACAAGCACAAAGACAAACCATACCATTACTACTGTCACAACAACCAGTACAGATACACTTACCCATAAGACTAAACTATACAAATCACATACCCCCTTTTGGTAAAGAACGCGGATGTCCGAGACAGCCCCTACGTCATCACCGCCATGTGCAAAAGTCATTAAGTATGAGTCATCGGTTTGTGGGAAGCAGGCGGGCGGCGTGAGAATAGCTTGTCTACAAAATTGCTACGTCAGCTAGGTCGTGTGCAGAACCAGTGTATAAAATAGAAGGCGTCTCTTGTGAGCACAGTACCAGTTCACGGGCTGACTTGGGTATCTACAGAGGTGCTTCAGGCTGGTGTGAGCAGTGTAGTAAGCAGATATTGTTCACGGGCTGACTTGGGTAGCTACAGCAGTGAAACAGGTTGGTGTGAGCAGTGTAGTAAGCAGATATTGTTCACGTAGTGACTTGGCTAGCTACAGCGGTGAAACTTGGTGTGAGCATTGTTCGTGTAGTAACCACCTATTTTTCACGTAGTGACTTGGCTAGCTACAGTAGTGAAACTTGATGTGAGCCTTGTTCGTTTCGTTGGCCTCTGATAAAACAGTGAAACATTGTATACATCAGAACATTTTTTCGTGGTTGTAAGAAAGAAGAAACAAACCAGTTTATCAATATGACCACCAGATCTACTTTCACGTGTTCAGTGTGCGACAAAGCCTATTGTTATAAGTATAACCTTAATCGTCACATTCGGACCATTCACGGTACGAAACCACACTTATGTCATATCTGTGGACAACTTTTCAACAGAAAAGGCAATCTACAAAGACACATACGAACACACCATCAACCACGTATGAATACATCAAACACTACAACAGCAGAGACGACAGCACCACGTGTATATTTACACCATCATCGTAGTCTAAGTCAAGTACCAGACTACCACCACTATGACTTCAACGATAACCTTACCCGCTACAATGGGAACATTCACAATGATTATCCCTGTCAGGTACGTGACAATCTATACAATTCGAACCTACAACGTTACTTACATCACCAGACACCACGAGAAACGATGACACCCTTAGACACCCTGGCAACAAGTCCACTCATAGTAGCAGAGGATATCCAATCAAATGATAGAGACAACTTGGCAGCCCTTAAGGCGTACTGCAAGGACCTCTCGATTATGCTACCCAATCAACTGGTAGTATTAGAAAAAAGTGTCGACCACCGCTATCGGGTGGTTTTGGTATGATAAAAAGAAGTATTCAGATAGCTTGTATGATATCTCATACATGTCTTTATTCTGGATCCGAAACAAAATAAGGTATGTGTGATGACTTCGACAACAACAGTGTTTTTGATAGTCAACCACCAGACCACAGAAGAATGAAGATCACTAATCCAGAACTTTTTGGTGTTTCACTAATCATCTATGTCATTGATTGTTTCTTATATCTCTAAACTGTTTTTCACTAATCATGTATGTCATTGATTTTTTCTTACGATATATCACTAAACTGTTTTTCACTACTCATGTATGTCATTGATTTTTTCTTATATCACTAAAGTGTTTTGATGAATATGTTGTGAACACACATATTTTGGTGATAAAAATATTGAAACCAAGTTTTTTTGTTGATTTTCTTTATTGGTTTGTTTTCATGCCGTTGTCTTGTCGGCTCAGAGCTTACATTACCAGACATGAACAAAGTCTTAGAAGAAGTTATGGCAAATACAGAAATATATGAAAAATAATCAAGTATGAAAAACATCGTCCAAAGACAGAAATATTTCAACTAAACTTATAAATAAGTCACCAAAAGGGGAAAAGGTCAAGTACAGAAATAGCTATGGAAAAAGTAAGTCCACAAAACTAAGAAAGAAATGTAACTTCTGTAGTCAAATGTGTCTTATCTGAAAAGACGCTGTCAATGTCACCCCTTTCCTTGTTTTACTTTACCAAAGACCTTCACCGTATCTGGTACAGAAACCCTTATACAGCACTCATCTCTCCACAGTCTTGGTTGCTTTCTAATACAAAGTGGTTACATCACCAAGAACTTCAAACCTCCACTGTACACGTGCTCCATTGAAACACCCATGACAGTTAACAACATGTATGGCCATGTAATCTGTGAGTCCATCGGGGATAGTTCATCCGAGTATTCCAAAAGATCCATTTCCCATGGCTGACATCTTCAACTTGCTATAACACAACTTATTCTAATATACACTTTACATGAAATTTCCCAAATTTGGGCTCTATTAAAGATTACGTAATGAGATACACAAAGACACCAAGAACATATCAGACAAAACAATTCACAAACCAGACTTAGAACTAAAACTTAAACCATATCAGATGAACCACCCAACAAGTACTACTAGAACACAAACATATAATAAGGAAACACATGACACACAGAGCTTACAGACAAATCACTTGGACTCAAACAAATTTTGCTTCTTGTACTGTAGAATACATCATTTAACCCTAACCTAACCCCTAACCCTAACGATTCACCAAACACAACAAGCTCTTTCTGTAAGAGACATAGACACAAACCACTGCTAGAAACCGAAAAAGTTAAATTTTAATTATCACTTAAAAATAATAAATCGCAATTTTATTGCACAAAATGTAAGCTCGATATAGTCCTATACATAACCTATACCTATACCTATACTTAGTCTATATCTGTATATTAAGTGAAGCGAAATAAAATTGCGATTTATTATTTTTAAGTGATAATTAAAATTTAACTTTTTCGGTTTCTAAGCAGTGGTTTGTGTCTATGTCTCTTACAGAAAGAGCTTGTTGTGTTTGGTGAATCGTTAGGGTTAGGGGTTAGGTTAGGGTTAAATGATGTATTCTACAGTACAAGAAGCAAAATTTGTTTGAGTCCAAGTGATTTGTCTGTAAGCTCTGTGTGTCATGTGTTTCCTTATTATATGTTTGTGTTCTAGTAGTACTTGTTGGGTGGTTCATCTGATATGGTTTAAGTTTTAGTTCTAAGTCTGGTTTGTGAATTGTTTTGTCTGATATGTTCTTGGTGTCTTTGTGTATCTCATTACGTAATCTTTAATAGAGCCCAAATTTGGGAAATTTCATGTAAAGTGTATATTAGAATAAGTTGTGTTATAGCAAGTTGAAGATGTCAGCCATGGGAAATGGATCTTTTGGAATACTCGGATGAACTATCCCCGATGGACTCACAGATTACATGGCCATACATGTTGTTAACTGTCATGGGTGTTTCAATGGAGCACGTGTACAGTGGAGGTTTGAAGTTCTTGGTGATGTAACCACTTTGTATTAGAAAGCAACCAAGACTGTGGAGAGATGAGTGCTGTATAAGGGTTTCTGTACCAGATACGGTGAAGGTCTTTGGTAAAGTAAAACAAGGAAAGGGGTGACATTGACAGCGTCTTTTCAGATAAGACACATTTGACTACAGAAGTTACATTTCTTTCTTAGTTTTGTGGACTTACTTTTTCCATAGCTATTTCTGTACTTGACCTTTTCCCCTTTTGGTGACTTATTTATAAGTTTAGTTGAAATATTTCTGTCTTTGGACGATGTTTTTCATACTTGATTATTTTTCATATATTTCTGTATTTGCCATAACTTCTTCTAAGACTTTGTTCATGTCTGGTAATGTAAGCTCTGAGCCGACAAGACAACGGCATGAAAACAAACCAATAAAGAAAATCAACAAAAAAACTTGGTTTCAATATTTTTATCACCAAAATATGTGTGTTCACAACATATTCATCAAAACACTTTAGTGATATAAGAAAAAATCAATGACATACATGAGTAGTGAAAAACAGTTTAGTGATATATCGTAAGAAAAAATCAATGACATACATGATTAGTGAAAAACAGTTTAGAGATATAAGAAACAATCAATGACATAGATGATTAGTGAAACACCAAAAAGTTCTGGATTAGTGATCTTCATTCTTCTGTGGTCTGGTGGTTGACTATCAAAAACACTGTTGTTGTCGAAGTCATCACACATACCTTATTTTGTTTCGGATCCAGAATAAAGACATGTATGAGATATCATACAAGATATCTGAATACTTCTTTTTATCATACCAAAACCACCCGATAGCGGTGGTCGACACTTTTTTCTAATACTACCAGTTGATTGGGTAGCATAATCGAGAGGTCCTTGCAGTACGCCTTAAGGGCTGCCAAGTTGTCTCTATCATTTGATTGGATATCCTCTGCTACTATGAGTGGACTTGTTGCCAGGGTGTCTAAGGGTGTCATCGTTTCTCGTGGTGTCTGGTGATGTAAGTAACGTTGTAGGTTCGAATTGTATAGATTGTCACGTACCTGACAGGGATAATCATTGTGAATGTTCCCATTGTAGCGGGTAAGGTTATCGTTGAAGTCATAGTGGTGGTAGTCTGGTACTTGACTTAGACTACGATGATGGTGTAAATATACACGTGGTGCTGTCGTCTCTGCTGTTGTAGTGTTTGATGTATTCATACGTGGTTGATGGTGTGTTCGTATGTGTCTTTGTAGATTGCCTTTTCTGTTGAAAAGTTGTCCACAGATATGACATAAGTGTGGTTTCGTACCGTGAATGGTCCGAATGTGACGATTAAGGTTATACTTATAACAATAGGCTTTGTCGCACACTGAACACGTGAAAGTAGATCTGGTGGTCATATTGATAAACTGGTTTGTTTCTTCTTTCTTACAACCACGAAAAAATGTTCTGATGTATACAATGTTTCACTGTTTTATCAGAGGCCAACGAAACGAACAAGGCTCACATCAAGTTTCACTACTGTAGCTAGCCAAGTCACTACGTGAAAAATAGGTGGTTACTACACGAACAATGCTCACACCAAGTTTCACCGCTGTAGCTAGCCAAGTCACTACGTGAACAATATCTGCTTACTACACTGCTCACACCAACCTGTTTCACTGCTGTAGCTACCCAAGTCAGCCCGTGAACAATATCTGCTTACTACACTGCTCACACCAGCCTGAAGCACCTCTGTAGATACCCAAGTCAGCCCGTGAACTGGTACTGTGCTCACAAGAGACGCCTTCTATTTTATACACTGGTTCTGCACACGACCTAGCTGACGTAGCAATTTTGTAGACAAGCTATTCTCACGCCGCCCGCCTGCTTCCCACAAACCGATGACTCATACTTAATGACTTTTGCACATGGCGGTGATGACGTAGGGGCTGTCTCGGACATCCGCGTTCTTTACCAAAAGGGGGTATGTGATTTGTATAGTTTAGTCTTATGGGTAAGTGTATCTGTACTGGTTGTTGTGACAGTAGTAATGGTATGGTTTGTCTTTGTGCTTGTCTGTCTTTATGTGTCTGTATGTACAAGTGTGTCTGTGTGTGGTTGTCTTTGTGTTTGTAGGTGTGTATTTGTATAATTGATTATGTGTGAGTGTGTTTGTCCTTGTTTGCTTCTTTGTTTTCGTGTGTCTGTATGTACAAGTGTGTTTGTTTGGTTGACTTTGTGCTTGTATGTGTGTACACGTGTGTGTATAGTTGTGATGACAGTAGTAATGTTTTGGGTGTGTCTTTGTTTTTTGTGTACTTATGTGTTTGTATGTGTGTGTGACCCTCTTTGTGTCTTTGATTATGGGTGTGTACTTGTGTATAGCTGTTGTTGTGACAGTAGTAATGCTAGACGATGGGTGTGTGTACACGTGTGTGTATAGTTGTGATGACAGTAGTAATGGTATGGGTTGTCTGTGTATGGTTGCCTTTGTGTTTGTATGTGTGTGTGTACTTGGCTGTCTTTGTGTTTGTCTTTGAGTGTTCTTGTGTATGGGTGAGTGTGTGTGTATTTGTGTCTTTGATTATGGGTGTGTACTTGTGTATAGCTGTTGTTGTGAGAGTAGTAATGGTATGGTTTGTCTGTACTTCTGAATCTGTACGTGTGTTTGGTTGTCTTTGTGTTTGTCTTTGTGTGGTTGTTTATTTGATTATGGTTGTGTACTTGTGTATAGTTGTGCTGACAGTAGTAATGGTATGGGTGTGTCTTTGTATTTGGCTGTCTTTGTATTTGTCTTTGAGTGTTCTTGTATATTTGTTTATGGGTGAGTGTGTCTGTATGTAATGTACAAGTGTATAGTTGTGATGACAGTAGTAATGGTATGGGTGTGTCTTTGTGCTTGTCTGTCTTTATGTGCATGTCTGTATGTACAAATGTATCAAGTGTGGTTGTCTTTGTGTTTGTAGGTGTGTATTTGTGTGTATCAAGTATGTACTTGGTTGTCTTTGTGCTTGTCGCTAATATTCGTAGTAGTATTATCACTACTATTGATTCTTCTTCACTCTATCCACCACCATTGCACTATACGTACTTTCCCCTACAATTTCCTTACTTGACTACTTGACCACTGCTTGACCACTGCTTGACCACGTCATCGATCACTTTAATCACTACCATAATCTTAGACACATCGTCCTCTACAATTTAAGTGGTCACTCGACCACTTGACAACTACTTGACCACTGCTTGACCACTACTTGACCACTAATTTACCACTCTTTAATCATTACCATCTCATTACAATCACTTTTCCCTAAAATTTTCCTTACTTGACCACCACTTGACCACTGCTTGACCACTACTTGACCACTAATTTACCACTAATTTAAACATTACCATATCATTACGACCACTTTTCCCCTAAAATGTCCTCACTTGACCACTTGACCACTGCTTGACCACTACTTGACCACTAATTTACCACCCTTTAATCATTACCATCTCATTACAATCACTTTTCCCTAAAATTTTCCTTACTTGACCACCACTTGACCACTGCTTGACCACTACTTGACCACTACTTGACCACTAATTTACCACTAATTTAAACATTACCATATCATTACGACCACTTTTCCCCTAAAATGTCCTCACTTGACCACTTGACCACTGCTTGACCACTACTTGACCACTAATTTACCACCCTTTAATCATCACCATATCATTACAATCACTTTTCCCTAAAATTTCCTTACTTGACTACTTGACCCTTACTTGACCACTTGACCACTGGTTGACCAGTGTGTAATTGCAAACACCTCTTATTATATTTATGACCACCCCCCTATATCACTTCTACTTGATCACTAATAACCACCCCTTACCATCAAATGACACCTATTATAACTTTATACGCTTTCCTTTGTAATGATGGTAGTGAATATACCACCCTTTACCTTCACTACTATCACACTGTTCAGATGATAGTAACCAGCTCTTACTTCATCGAGTATAACCACGATCCATCACACCCTTGTTCATCACTACACAGATACAGTCATATACGTAACCACCATATACCCATTACACCCTTGTGTATCACTACACAGACACATTAAGTCTACGCCACCACCATATATCCAACCCATGACTAGAACGACCCATCACGACACCACTAACACATTATATCTACACCACCACCATATACCCATGAGTAGAAACCACGACCCATCACACCCTTGTTCATCACCACGCACACATTATATCTACACCACCACCATATACCCATGAGTAGAAACCACGACCCATCACACCCTTGTTCATCACCACGCACACATTATATCTACACCACCACCATATACCCATGAGTAGAAACCACGACCCATCACACCCTTTGTTTATCACCATGCATACACATTCATATACTCCTTTCTAAAATATATACCCCTCATCTCACAACCTCGCTTTCCAGAACATTTTACCTTAATTACTTCCCCACCAGGCAGCGCCAAAAATTTCGTTCCCACGAAAAAAACCGTTCCCACAAAAAAAAATTCACCGAGTCGACATTTTCCCCGTATTTCCTTCATAATCCCAAATTACCCTACCAGTTTACCCTCCAATCATGTGGCAAGTGCACGCCATATACTACTACGATGGCCCACTTCAGAAAGATTCTCCAGCAAAGGAAGTGACATATTTCCCTTGATAGTTTCTTGGTGTAGAAAGATTCTCAGTCGACTGCCAAGAAACAGCGACAAGATACCCCTGAAACTAATGATTCCGAATAATAAAGAAAGTGACAAATTTCTCATGATCGTTTACTTGGTAATAAAGATAGACTAAATCTTTGTTTTTGTTTTTTTAAATTTTACATTTAATTCATTTTGTTGTTTTCTTTCTCTTTATTTAATACGCGAAGTACACGTATTCTTTGCGTTTTGTCAGGTAAACGACCGGATGTTAATAAATAAGAATGATTCTTTCATCTTGAAACGGATTGTCTTTATTTCATTGAACCCACATCACTGCACTCAGGACATTCCCATACGTGCTCCGTTCCCTCGTTCAACAACTAGCGAATAGTCACACTACTAATCGTTCCACCACTATCTGATTAAAAGTTCTCCTGGTCTTCCCTCTCAGTTTGGAGATTCTTCCAGAATCCCTGCCAACCCCCCGCAATCTCATTCTTTCCACATATGGGTTCTAAATCTGATCCTCCGCCTTATCCACCTGGTCCCACAAGCGCACGACCACCTCCCCCTTGTCCATAGGCAATCTGCCACCAAGGGGTGCATTCCCTGCTAACCTACCAGCCTGTTCATTCCCCCGCACCCCCGCATGGTCAGGACAAAATATCCATACAATTCTCGTAATCTGTGACCTCTGAAGCCACAAGAGCCATTCCACACGAAACATTCCTTTCTCCACCTTACTAAGCATACTCTTTGAATCCGTAATGAATACAACGTGTGTTGCAGTGGTCTCCTCTAGCCAACGAAATGCCGTTGTTACTGCCTCCACCTCCATTCTCATACTGGAGGTCGTAGTCTCATATGCCAGACTCTCCTTTTTCAAGACTCTTTCACTAGCCTTTGCAATAAAGCCCCAACCACTACGTCTGTTTCTCACCACTGATCCATCGGTGTAGATGACTATGTCACCTTGACGTGTGTTACTCTGGATCAGCTGTTGCACTTCAAACTCAGTGCGGCCCGCTGCCCATTCTCTGCACTCACGACCCAATGTTATTATTACATTATGCCAGACCGTCGTGTCTTCCGGAACCTCAACCCATTCTCTTCCACAATGTTTCGGGTTACGAACCGAGCTCTGGAATGAATTAAGTTAGTAACCCGAGGTACCTCTAAATACGCCAATCACCTCTTCTTGAACTGTTTCAGTTTAGAACTCATTATTTGATCTAACTACATCTTTTTTTCCGCGTTTCCATCCTGTTTTAGGATATATACTCATAAGTCAATGGCGCGACTCGAACCGCTTCCAATTCTCGTGCGCTCACGTCAACCACGAGAGTATTCGGGGTTACGGAGAAAGCTGCTAAAGTCTCGGCCAGGGAGACCGGTTAACTACATCTTGATGTGGAATATTATAAAATGCATAATGAAGGAAGCTTCATGAAAGGTCTCCACAATTGTTTGTTGTAACAACGGAATAACGTCCCTTGCAAGATTATTTTCTTAAGCAAAAAGACACTGTTGGCAACTGTAGGAAACACTCCCGAAATGCATTCCCTGAAACCACGCTGAGCTGGTACTGTCAGGCGGTGACGACAAAATTTGCCTTCTAGACGCTTGAGCCAGTCACACAGTTGTGAGGCTTACTTACGGAGGGTATGTCAGCCAGTCACACAGTTGTGATGGTTACTTACGGAGGGTATGTGAGCCAGTCACACAGTTGTGAGGATTACTTACGGAGGGTATGTGAGCCAGTCACACAGTTGTGAGGATTACCTACGGAGGGTATGTCAGCCAGTCACACAGTTGTGAGGATTACTTACGGAGGGTATGTGAGCCAGTCACACAGTTGTGAGGCTTACTTTCAGAGGGTATGTGAGGCAGTCACACAGTTGTGAGGCTTACTTACGGAGGGTATGTGAGCCAGTCACACAGTTGTGAGGATTACCTACGGAGGGTATGTCAGCCAGTCACACAGTTGTGAGGATTACTTACGGAGGGTATGTGAGCCAGTCACACAGTTGTGAGGCTTACTTACAGAGGGTATGTGAGGCAGTCACACAGTTGTGAGGCTTACTTACGGAGGGTATGTGAGCCAGTCACACAGTTGTGAGGCTTACTTACGGAGGGTATGTGAGCCAGTCACACAGTTGTGAGGCTTACTTACGGAGGGTATGTGAGCCGGTTGTTCAGAAAGCAATGGAGAACTTTTTCCGCATATCCTGTGGACATTGCAGTCAACTCCAGCATTTGTCAGCTGCTATTGATGTCTTGGCAAGTGTTTACGGTCAGTAGTTTGCCATCGCTTTCTGAACGACGAGCTCACATACCCTCCGTAAGGAAACAACGCGACGCTATCCGCTGCCGAATCTCGCGCAGCTGTGTTTCGTACGAGAGTATATGGGATTACGAACAACGTCCTTAACACCTTGGCCAGGGAGACTGGCAATGGCAAACTACTGAAAGTAAAACTTGCTAAGACATCAACAGCAGATGAAAAATACTGGTCTTGATTGTAATGTCCTGTAAAGGATATGCCAAAAAAAAAATGGTACAGTAACATCCCCCAGTAACGCCATGGATAATATGCCGGCTATGTGACTAACAGAGACATTCTATTTGAGGGGAAGAAGAAGAGGTGGGGGGGAGGGGGAGGGAGGGAGTAGATTTAAACTCGAATACTTCTTCTTCTGCGTTCATCCGGAGTTTTTTTAAAATGTTTTTGGACGTGATTGCGTTGTGCCTGTTTACAGCAGAGCTGCGTTCTTGCGCCGTTAGGCCGACACATCCGACTTCTGCGGGCATGTGTTGACCGAGTTAACCTTCCTGGGAAACTCGAATACAAAACTGGGGTTCGTCCAGGAATCTTAAGCAGTTAACCAGATATTTTCTCAATGGCAATAAAACTGGCCGGGATGAAAGTGACCATGTATTTTCTAGTGTGCCACATTGTTAGCGTATACATGGAGCTAACATGGTACTCCCAACCTGCCGTCTTGTTACATGCAAGAAGCACACTCGTCCTTTTACATATATATATATATATATATATATATATATATATATATATATATATATATATATATATATATAGAGAGAGAGATGAGAGAGAGAGACAGAGAGAGAGAGAGAGAGAGAGAGAGAGAGAGAGAGAGAGAGAGAGAGAGAGTGATGTTCTAATTGTTAGATAACTCACTTAGAGCAACAGTGTTACGGATTCAATCCCAATAGTAGCAGGGTTTATATCGACTAGTGGGCTCTGTGATTTCCTACAATGAGTACAGGGTACTTGTGAACATCTTTGGAAATTGTCTGGGGATAACAAATAGCGAGGAACAGAGCTGTTCACCTAACATCATTGTGCCATTGATCTTGTTATGCCTGATGGTCATATAATGAAGATCACTGTCACTCCTCCATTCCAGATTGCTACCTGCTCATAAACGTATTCTTGGGAAGATAATGTGGTGATTTACCCTTACCTTCCACATCCAGACGGGATGTCTGTGACCTCAATCTGTGACAACAGTTTTCGGCTGTCATATCTAAAGAGTGCCCTGCTCTATTCAAGTGCAGATGTGTCCACTTATTTGGGCAGAGACTCAGCATCCTGAGCGGCGTTTGCTGTGACCTCGTGCTTGTCTGTCGTGACCTCGTGCTTGTCTGTCCTCTATATCACTAGTCGGTGTCGATTTTCGCGACTTTGGGGGATTGATCTCGGACCACTGAGTTGGTATGCAGACATTCAAACAACTATACAATTTCCATTCCTAAAAGAATGCATCTATTTGCTTAAGACTCTTGTTGTGCTCCAATGTGTGCACACACAAAAAAAGAATGAGGTGACTTACAAACAACAAATAAATGATATCTGGTACAGAATATATACAAAAACATTCAAGTACTGCTAATATATTTTTCACAGGTTGTTGATCGGAGCGCCCCGCGCCGAGACGCCCCAGCCTGGCGTGGAGCGGGGCGGGGCTGTGTTTAGATGTAAGACAGACAGGAACAGCTTCTGTAAGGAGCGTATCCCATTTGATGAAACTGGTAAGTGATTCCCCCACCCCCCCCCCCCCCCACCCCCTCCCACCCCGGGGGGAGGGGGTCGATGTTGTTTGGTGAATGTGTGCGTGTGTGAGTGTGTGCGTGGAAGCAACCATCTCTTGTCATTGGCTCACTAATGTACATATGCTTACAGCGCACGCGTGCACACGCAACACACACACACACACAAACACACACACACACACACGCACGCATAAACACGAATACACGAATGCGTGCGTGCATCCATCCACTAATCCATCCACCCATCCACCATATTCCATGCCGATAAGCGTGGGCGGTCATGTTTTGCCATCTCACTCGATCACCAGAGTCGTGAATCAGCTCTGTGTTCCTTTATCGACCATGCCATGTGGCCAAGCCATCCACGTATTTACTTCTCGGTCTTCCCCTTGGTCTCCTCCCGTCGATCTTGCCAGTTGTCACCAAGTTTTCCAATTCATTTCTTCTCAAAACATGCCCACACATTTTTGACTGTCAACGTCTAATGACTCTAATCAGTTTACGATCTAAATTTGTTTCTTGAAGGACTTGTTCATTGGGTTTTCTGTCTGTCCATGGTATTCTTTGCATTTTCCCCAGAAACCACAGTTCCACAGCCATCAGATGTTTTTCAGCTTGACTGCTTATTGTCCACGCTTCACATCCTTACAAAAGTAGCACTTCAACACTGTTTTTCTCGTTTCAATTTATATCTTTTTATTAGTAAGTGTGTTTTTCATCTCTCAAAAGGCTATATATATATATATATATATATATATATATATATATATATATATATATATATATATATACACACACACACAAACACACACACACACACACACACATATATATATATATATATATATATATATATATATATATATATATATATATATATATATATATATATATATATATATATATATATATATATATATATATATATATATGAAGTGTTAGATAGCATCACATGCCTACCTGGGGATCCAGCAAATGTTGGAAACCTGACATTTAATTATAAACACACAAGCACACCTATACACACACACACACACAAGCACACCTATACACACACACACACACACACACACACACTCACACACACACACACAGACAGACACGTATACTCATGCATACATACGTATACACCCATATACATACAAACACGCAGATGCATTCATATACGACATATACAAACATAACAAAAACGCGCGCACACAGACACACACAAACTCACACAGACACACACTCGCACACCCCACTGTACAAGTTAAGACGCCAGGCTGAGCACGGTCACCGGCAACTGGAGCTTGTTACCTGTGAGCACACACACACCCACACACACACATACAGAGAGAGAGAGAGAGAGAGAGAGAGAGAGAGAGAGAGAGAGAGAGAGAGAGAGAGAGAGAGAGAGAGAGAGAGAGAGAGAGTATACATCGTTATCTCACGCATGCTGAAGATTCTCGTAGCTACCAGATTAAGTGGGAAGACATATTTGCCCTGTTTATGCTGCCGATGTTTTGCACGGAAAAGCATTTGTCTTAGAATGTTTATCTTTGTACCTTACCTTCGTGACTTGCTCGACTGCAGATCTGAGCTCACGGCCATCTGTATGTAGCCGCTTGATGTTGATTGTGGTGTTGCTAGCTATTTTCATATGTTCGTTACACTCTTTGTTTTTATTTGTTTCTGCACATTAATTAACACCATCATTATCATTGTTATCATCATCATCATCATCATCATCATCATCATCATCATCATCATCATCATCATCATCACCATCATCATCATCATCATCATCACCGCCATCATCGCTATCATGTGCCCTGCCAGCTGGCCAAGGCGTACATGTATCTCAACAGATCTGTCATTGGATGTTCTGGATCAATTATGTTGATGATATTCTTCATGCCTCCGTCCCAGTCTATCCTGGATCAATTATGTTGATGATATCCTCCATGCCTCCGTCCCAGTCTATCCTGGGTCAATTATGTTGATGATATCCTCCATGCCTCCGTCCCAGTCTATCCTGGATCAATTATGTTGATGATATCCTCCATGCCTCCGTCCCAGTCTATCCTGGGTCAATTATGTTGATGATATCCTCCATGCCTCCGTCCCAGTCTATCCTGGGTCAATTATGTTGATGATATCCTCCATGCCTCCGTCCCAGTCTATCCTGGATCAATTATGTTGATGATATCCTCCATGCCTCCGTCACAGTCTATAGAGCATCAATTCTGTGTTTCCCCAGCCTCTTCTGCCGCGGATCTTCCCATTAGTTAAGCTGTTAATTAATGCCCCTCTTCTCGTGACATGGCCAATGAAAGCTGTCTGCTTCCTTCTTATAGTCGCATTTGGTGTTCTACTTTCATTAACCCTTTTACAGGCAAGTGTTGTTGGTTACTCTGATAGTCCAAGATATTCACAACACACATCTCAGAAACCACACCTCTGTTGCCTTCATGATCTTCGTAGTTGGTTCCTTCAGATTCCATGATTCACTGTCATACAAAAGAACTGGTTCTACATAGCACTTCACTTCTCTATTTCTGACATTCAATGATAGTGACTAATTACACACAATATTTTTCATTTTCTAGAACGCAGCTCTTACTTAGTCTTTTCTGCTTCTAATCAATGTCCCGCATCTTCTGTCGGATGTTATGACTGCCCCTAGGTATTTAAATCTAGCAGGCCACTCTGCGGAAAGAGACCGAGCCATGTATGCTAAGACTGTTGCAACGAAGTCGTACCCCTTGCATTTAAACCTCTTCTGTAGTTGATTATCCATTAGGGAAATGATAGTTGCCCTAAGAAAGGCTGTCATGCCAACGACTAAACGCATAGTCTTTCCCTCTTCACAAAAAAAGTTGGATGCAATGGAAGTCCAACTCTCTCTCTCTCTCTCTCTCTCTCTCTCTCTCTCTCTCTCTCTCTCTCTCTCTCTCTCTCTCTCTCTCTTTCTCTCTCTCGCACATTTCTCTCTCTCTCTCTCTCTCTCTCTCTCTCTCTCTCTCTCTCTCTCTCTCTCTCTCTCTCTCTCTCTCTCTCTCTCTCTTCATGTGTAGAAGTCCAACATTCAGTCCAACTCTTTATGTTGTATCATCTCTTTTAGAGACTGTTATCTCCCTCTTAAATTTGTTCTAACCCTGCCTTACACTTGTTCATCTAGTCTCTTTTTATGTAGTGTTATGCCATTTTACGTGCCCTGAATGTTTTATTTTTCGAAATTTGATCTCGTTTTGTAATACTTTCTACATTCCTTTTTCATTTGTCATTTTGTACATCCAGATTAGTAGCTTAGTATTTCTATATATTCACATTTCAACGAAATTAAAACTTTCTTCCAACTGCTTGTTCACAATCCATACCAAACACAGTATAATGTAGATTATTTATGGCACTAGGTTACTCTCAAGTTTGGCAGTATGATGTCTGTATGTTTGTTAGAATATGATACACGTCATGGGATATAGCATTGTTAGAATATGTTACACGTCATGGGATACAGCTGTTAGAATATGTTACACGACATGAGATACAGCTGTGTTAGAGCATTTTACACATCATGGGATACAGCTTTGCCAATTTAGATTCTCTTCTTGATTTGTGCATCACATTTGCCATCGCCTGCTGTTATGGAGCTAGGGTAGGAGGAAACTTGGCTTATCACAACTACCTCTATGAACTTCTATTTTTATATTTGGAATTTCAAGACTGTACCAATGTTCACAGCTCTGGTCTTCATTATTCTAACTCGTGGTCTATATTCGTGGCCTATTTGGTTAATATGCTGAACCATTCACAGCTGTCGGCGTTTGTGGCTTGAGGGTTGTGAAACTACATACCGCGGCGAATGTTCGAAAACCGGCAAGGGAGATTTGGAAACAGATTGCTTTGCGTTGATTTCGATGGTATGAGGCGTCGACCGTTTAGAAATCAGTGACACTCTACTGATTCTATAATTGCCTTGTAAGTCACAAACAGCCAATACATGATGTGGTTGATTGCAACCTCTTGTAAAGGGCATGTAACCAATTTTTGTGTAAGATTATCCCGGTGTCTTAACTGTTTCTGTTAAAATCCAATGCTATAGCTCAGTGGTTCTCAACCTTTTTTGGCCCATTCCCCCCTTCACCATATTTTCAGAACGCCATTCCCCCCCTTCTTATCAAAAATTTGGCCCGTTCCCCCCTTCACCGTATTTTCAGAACGTCATTCCCCCCCCCCCCCCTTTCATATTTCCTATCTAAAAATCCCCTCACCCCTACACAGTATACGTAAAAGTGGAAGGCAAATGTAATAGCATAAACTAAAACAAGTCTAGACATCCACATAAAACATGATTTGTGGGTCTACTTACTTTATAAAATGAATTTTAGAAGGACGAGACATACATAACTATAAAGTATGAAGGGAAAAACTATGTCAAGTAATCGGTTCTTGTATTAACACCCCCTCTGCCGTGCGTCCACCTTGACGAGGTAGAGGGGCTTCCGCGTTCCAATGACCCCAAGAGCTATGCCGACGGTAGCACAGCTACTGGTAGGGTCACCCATGTCGGACAGGTCAAGGGAGAGGGACCAGACGAAGTGACGCACAAACCTGCTGCCTTGTAGGTAGACTGGGGACAGTCAAAGGCTAGGGAAAGCATCCCGAACAAATGCTTGTCGAAATCGGATGTACTGAGCCACAGGCTTGACAAAGAAGTGCAACGTAACTTTATCATTTCATGATGCCACAGATGAAAATTAATCGTTATGGTGCTAATCCCGTGAAGTCCCATCAGGCGGTGATAGTGCCGGGCCCCCTGCCTCGAGGGGGTCCACCCATGACTACTGGTGGTCACCTTCCCCTGTGCTGTGGAGTCGAGGCACAGAGGAGTAGGTTAAGAGCTATTGACCAAACACCCCGGACTCTCAACATACTACAATGGAATGCCGAAGGAGTTTATAACAAGAAAGCCTCCCTAACACAGCGTCTTCATAAAGATAGAATAGATGTGGCATGCATTCAAGAGACACACCTCAACGCCAATCGCACATTTTCAGTCGAGGGATATCAGGCCACACGTTTCGACCGCGAAGGACACAAAGGAGGAGTTGTAATACTTACACGAAATACAATACCTTGCAGCGAAGTATCTGTGATCTCTGACAACCAAACGGAAATTATAGGTGTTGATATAATGATAAAGGACGTGAAAATAAGAATTTACAATCTGTATAGCCCGGCAGATAAGGATCTTACACTCTCAAACATGAAAATAACTGACACAAATTGCATTGTCGTCGGAGACTTTAATAGCCGTTCAGAAAGATGGGGATACCCAGATACTGACAAAAGAGGAGATGAAGTGGAGGACTGGGAAATAGACTCAAATCTCCATCTACTCAACAAAGCGGATGACACACCGAGCTTCTACTCCAGAAGATGGCTTACCACTTCTACTCCAGACTTAGCTTTCTGCACAGGAGACATCCTCCACAAAATCGATCGCCATGTGCTGGACCAATTAGCAGGTAGTGACCACAGACCAATCAAGCTTGTAATAAATATGGAGTATGTTCCACAGGAGCAAAAGCCTTTGCCCCGCTGGAATTACAAACGAGCAGATTGGGACAGATTTTCCATACTAACAGACGAAATATTGTGAAAACATAAATACACGATATGGCAACATAAAGCAAATGGTGGAAAGTCTAAACAGAGCGATAATACAGGCGGCCACTGAGTCTATTCCAAGAGGAGCGAGGAAAAATTACAAACCATACTGGACTGAAGAACTACAAAGTTTGGAGGACAAAGTTGAAGATGCCAGGAAGACAGCAGAGAGAGAACAAACAATTGAAGCGAACATCTCTCTCAAAGCCATCTCAGCAAAATATAAAAGAACAGTAAATCAAACAACAAGAGATTGTTGGAGGGAAAAAACAGAAAACCTGAATTTTGACAGGGATGGAAACAAACTATGGAAACTAGTGAAAGCCATGAACAATGAAGGACCTAGAAACAAACAAATAACAATTAAACAAGGAAATGCCTTGCTTACAGGAAAAAAGGCTGCAAATGCACTAATGGAACACTATGCCAGTGCAAACCACATTGATATTACAGCCGAACAGAAGAAAGCAATCAAAGACAAACAGATACATCATAGATATACAGAGACAGCAGCAGAATATATGATGGCAAATCTAACAATGGAAGAAATGGAACAGGCAATGAATACCCTAAAAAAGAAGACATCACCAGGAAAGGATGGAATCACAAATGAAATGCTAATAGGACTAGGCACTAAGGCAAAAAGAAACTACTAGCAGTCCTAAATTACAGCTGGAAGAGGGGAATAGTCCCACAGGCATGGAAGGAAGCTATACTAATACCAGTCCCAAAGAAAGGAAAAGACCTGGAAGAACCAAATGGCTATCGACCTATCAGTCTTCTTAGCTGTGTAGGAAAATTAATGGAACGCATTATCAATGGCAGGCTAACATGGCATCTGGAAGAAAACCAACTCTTAACACCACACCAAGCAGGATTCAGAAAGTACAGATCCACTGAAGATCAAATAACCTATATAGCTCAGGAAATAGAGGATGCCTTCCAAGAGAAAAAGCACACACTAGCGGTCTGGATAGATTTAGAAAAAGCATTTGATAAAGTATGGAAGGAAGGACTGAAAGTAAAACTGCAAAAAATGCATGTTTGTGGGAAAATGTACAAATGGATCAGCCACTACCTCGAGAACAGAACTGCCAGGACAAAAGTACAAGGACAAACCAGCAAAATGATGCTGTTGGAGCAAGGTGTCCCCCAAGGAGGAGTTCTTTCACCAACATTATTCCTAGCATATATAAACGACATCACGGAAAATTTTCCAGCCAGAGTACACACATCATCCTTTGCAGATGACCTAGCCATATGGACATCTGAAGAATATATTAGTACAGCTAACAGCAGAATACAGCAAGCCCTATTAGCGCTAGAGGACTGGTCAAAATCATGGCTAGTGAAGATAAGTGAGGAGAAAACAACATGCACAGTATTCTCCCTCTCAACTAAAACTCAGCAACCTAAGCTGGTATTGAATGGAAAAATATTGCGCCATGAAGAAAATCCAAACTATCTAGGAGTCACCTTTGATCGTCGCCTGACATGGAAGACACAGGTTGAGAAAAATCGAACAAGAGCAAGGCAAAGAATGGCAATCATGAAAAAGCTTGCTGGTACAACGTGGGGAGCAGATGAGAAAGTTCTCAAGAAGTTATATACTGGACGGGTGAGGCCAGTACTGGAATATGGCATTGCAGCTTGGGCAACAGCAGCTAAGTCAAACTTTAACAAAATAAGCAGAGTCCAAAATCAAGGAATGCGAATCATAACTGGAAGCCTGAAGACAACGCCTATTAATGAACTAGAAAAGATCACTTGTTTACAACCAATGCAGGATAGAAGAGATAGCAGAGCCCAGCAACAAGCTGAAAAATTTAGAAGATTGACAGACCACCCTATGTATAAAAGGTTTAGTGGTTTTGGAAAGGGAAGACTGAAGCGTAGCAACTTTGTAGAAACTGCAAAACGAAAGATTAGGGCAGATCCCATACTTAACATATCAACAGTCAAACCCATTTACAATGCAGACAAGTTCCCAGCTTGGAGACAGCAGCTACTTGCCTGAGATGATAGAAAACATTCCTGGTATTGAGAAAAAGAACACTCAGCATGAAACCGAAAGAAGAGAAATAACCCTAAACTACATAAAAGAACATTACCCAAGCAGCAATTGGACCCATGCATATACAGATGGATCAGCCAAAAATTCAGTAGAGAATGGAGGAGGAGGAATTCTCCTAAATTTAAAAAATGGAGTGAAAAAAACACATTCAGTGGCAACTGGAAAGTTTTCAAGTAACTTCAAAGCGGAGGTAGAGGCTCTGAAAACTGCAGTAGAAATGCTCTTGATGGAGGAAAATAAAGAGACGCAAATAGCTATCTTTACAGATGCAAAGTCAGCTGTCTCAATACTGAAGAGCAATAACAGCACAGAAATAGCTGACCTAAGAGCAGCACTCCATGGTCTATGCCAGAAATCCAAAAAAGTTGTAATACAGTGGATACCATCACATTGCAGTATACCTGGAAATGAAGAGGCTGACAGACTGGCAAAAGAGGGCGGACGACTACCACAGCCTGACATAGACATAACCTATAATGAGGCAAAGAGGTTGATAAAAAGCACTTATAGAACCAAATGGGAATCAGAGCATCCAGGCCACCAGAAGGATGATGCATATTACAAACTCGACCGAAGAGAACAAGTAGCAATCTTCAGACTCCGCACAGGACACAACAGGTTGAAATACCACTTGTTCAACAAACTAAAGATAGGAGATACAGATGAATGTAATTGTGGAACTGGTAAAATGACAGCTAAACATTTGCTGCAAGAGTGCCCAATATATGCAGAACAGAGAAAGATATTTTGGCCCACACCTGCTTCATTCGAGGACAAGCTCTATGGAGATATCAACAAGCTCAAGTCGACTGCAGCTTACTTTAACTGTATTCAGGTTGACATTTAAATGTACATGAAGAAGTATTTAGACTGCCACACTTCATTACCACAGGCATGTCGGTTACACAAGCCTCCCAGAGGCATGAAATGGAATATTGCTTGGATAGCAAATCCATTACGTGGAAAGTCCGAATCGAAAGCTCACTGTGTGGGCTTCAAAAAAGGTGGAAAAAGTGTCCTAGTGGCACAAAATGGAATATTGCTTGGATAGCAAATCCATTACGTGGAAAGTCCGAATCGAAAGCTCACTGTGTGGATGTCATCTGCAAACTGCATTCTTCTGGCTTCTGGAAGAACAGCCTATGGTGAACGGAAGGCCCAATATACGGAAGTGAGGCTAAGCAGCCATGTGCAGGACGTGACGATTCCTTGGGTGAGCCCAGTACCAGAGCGGTGTGTGATGGCTCTGCAATTATGGAAGCCTCCTTGGATGGCGGGGAATGCCCATGGTCTGCCCCTGCCTTCCCTTGAGGGCTGACCAGGATGCCTTTGGCTGTTCTATATGGGCCAGCTGGGATGGAAGATAACACCACAACAGTGAGAGTCTAACGTCCTAAGAAACCCCCGGGAAGGTTAACCTGGTCAACAAATGCCCGCAGAATTCGGATGTGTCGGCCTAACGGCGCAAGAACGCAGCTCTGCTGTAAACAGGCACAACGCAATCACGTCCGAAAAAATTTTAAGAAGAAGAAGTATTAACACGATCTTGAAATGGTCTTCATTCCCCACCCCCCCCCCCCCCCCCCCCTGGAAACCATGAAATTCCCCCCTGGGGGGGAATTCCCCACCGGTTGAGAACCACTGCTATAGCTGGTCTCATGTCCGGAAACAATATTTGACAAACTCTTCCTTCTGAAAAGATTCAGCGCATTCATGTTGTTTATCCCAATTATCTGCTTCCGTTTCTTTCCCTCACTTTGGTTGTCGGTTGTTGCTCCCATAATTCTTCCCCACGTCCGTTAGTTACTGTTGACTGTGGCTTGTTGAAGGGAAGTCTGGAAGGTTCCATATATCAACGCACCTCTTCTTTCAGCCCCATGCCAGGGCTGACTGGAGAGTACATTCTAGTTTCCGGTATTCACAAAGCGTCATGTATTTTGCGCTCGCTCGCTTAAAACTCGAGCGTAGTCCAAACACGTGTGTAGCTTTCCCTATTATCAATATTCCTCACAATCAGGTGAACCCACTCCGACTTCAAGTCAAGGACAAGAATTCAACATTTTAGCCCAACTGTTCGATGTAAGGGTTGAACCAGTAACTTTGGCATCAGCACGCCGAATGTTTAAGAAAGAGTACTTAATTTGAGTTGCCCAGAAATCATCAAAGATGCTGTTATAGGAGTATCAACTGTTAGGTATTCGAATATACTAAACAACATAATAACGTACATACAATGCAAGATCACGGAAGAACGTTTGCATATACTAGACCACGAAATAATGTTTATATATACCAAACGACTGGCAGTACACGGGACAGAAGGCTGTGGAAAGACGTAATCGCCAATGCCATACGGCATGGGCTATAGGAAGAAGAAAATATCAGATCATGAAATGATGTTCACATATGCTAAACGTTAATTGCATGTCCTTTACTTGACGTCGCAAGCAGCCTAGGCATTTATTGGTTCTTTGTGATTTTCCGGGCAATTTTACGTTCAGTTGTTTACCGTTGTTTTCTGAACTGCCGACACTCATACCATTGTGAATCTCAACGCAATAACGGAACAGCGTTCACATATACCAGATCACTGAATAATCTTCAAATATACAATAAAACGGAATAGCGTTCACATATACCAGATCACTGAATAATCTTCAGATATACGAGAAAACGGAATAGCGTTCACATATACCAGATCACTGAATAATCTTCAGATATACTAGAAAACGGAATAGCGTTCACATATACCAGATCACTGAATAATCTTCAGATATACTAGAAAACGGAATAGCGTCCACATATACTAGATCACTGAATAATCTTCAGATATAATAGACCATGGAACAGCGTTCACATATACTAGATCACTGAATAATCTTCAAATATACGAGAAAACGGAATAACGTTCACTTATACTAGATCACTAAATAATCTTCAGATATACTAGAAAACGGAATAGCGTCCACATATACTAGATCACTGAATAATCTTCAGATATACTAGACCATGGAACAGCGTTCACATATACTAGATCATTGAATAATCTTCAAATATACGAGAAAACGGAAGAACGTTCACTTATACCAGATCACTAAATAATCTTCAAATATACGAGAAAACGGAATAGCGTCCACATATACCATATCACTGAATAATCTTCAGATATACGAGAAAACGGAATAACGTCCACATATACCAGATCACTGAATAATCTTCAGATATACTAGAAAACGGAATAACGTCCACATATACCAGATCACTAAATAATCTTCAGATATACGAGAAAACGGAATAACGTTCACATATACCAGATCACTAAATAATCTTCAAATATACGAGAAAACGGAATAGCGTCCACATATACCAGATCACTGAATAATCTTCAGATATACGAGAAAACGGAATAACGTCCACATATACCAGATCACTGAATAATCTTCAGATATACTAGAAAACGGAATAACGTCCACATATACCACATCACTGAATAATCTTCAGATATACTAGAAAACGGAATAGCGTTCACATATACCAGATCACTGAATAATCTTCAGATATACTAGAAAACGGAATAGCGTTCACATATACCAGATCACTGAATAATCTTCAGATATACTAGAAAACGGAATAGCGTTCACATATACCAGATCACTGAATAATCTTCAGATATACTAGAAAACGGAATACCGTTCACATATACCAGATCACTAAATAATCTTCAGATATACTAGACCATGGAACAGCGTTCACATATACTAGATCACTGAATAATCTTCAGATATACTAGACCATGGAACAGCGTTCACATATACTAGATCACTGAATAATCTTCAAATATACGAGAAAACGGAATAGCGTTCACATATACCAGATCACTAAATAATCTTCAGATATACTAGAAAACGGAATAGCGTTCACATATACCAGATCACTAAATAATCTTCAGATATACTAGAAAACGGAATAGCGTTCACATATACCAGATCACTAAATAATCTTCAGATATACTAGAAAACGGAATAACGTTCATATATACCAGATCACTGAATAATCTTCAGATATACTAGAAAACGGAATAGCGTTCACATATACCAGATCACTAAATAATCTTCAGATATACTAGACAACGGAATAGCGTTCACATATACCAGATCACTTAATAATCTTCAGATATACGAGAAAACGGAATAACGTTCACATATACCAGATCACTAAATAATCTTCAAATATACGAGAAAACGGAATAGCGTCCACATATACCAGATCACTGAATAATCTTCAGATATACGAGAAAACGGAATAACGTCCACATATACCAGATCACTGAATAATCTTCAGACATACGAGAAAACGGAATAACGTTCACATATACCAGATCACTAAATAATCTTCAAATATACGAGAAAACGGAATAGCGTCCACATATACCAGATCACTGAATAATCTTCAGATATACGAGAAAACGGAATAACGTCCACATATACCAGATCACTGAATAATCTTCAGATATACTAGAAAACGGAATAACGTCCACATATACCACATCACTGAATAATCTTCAGATATACTAGAAAACGGAATAGCGTTCACATATACCAGATCACTGAATAATCTTCAGATATACTAGAAAACGGAATAGCGTTCACATATACCAGATCACTGAATAATCTTCAGATATACTAGAAAACGGAATAGCGTTCACATATACCAGATCACTGAATAATCTTCAGATATACTAGAAAACGGAATAGCGTTCACATATACCAGATCACTAAATAATCTTCAGATATACTAAACCATGGAACAGCGTTCACATATACTAGATCACTGAATAATCTTCAGATATACTAGACCATGGAACAGCGTTCACATATACTAGATCACTGAATAATCTTCAAATATACGAGAAAACGGAATAGCGTTCACATATACCAGATCACTAAATAATCTTCAGATATACTAGAAAACGGAATAGCGTTCACATATACCAGATCACTAAATAATCTTCAGATATACTAGAAAACGGAATAGCGTTCACATATACCAGATCACTAAATAATCTTCAGATATACTAGGAAACGGAATAACGTTCATATATACCAGATCACTGAATAATCTTCAGATATACTAGAAAACGGAATAGCGTTCACATATACCAGATCACTTAATAATCTTCAGATATACTAGAAAACGGAATAGCGTTCACATATACCAGATCACTAAATAATCTTCAGATATACTAGAAAACGGAATAACGTTCACATATACCAGATCACTGAATAATCTTCAGATATACTAGAAAACGGAATAACGTTCACATATACCAGATCACTGAATAATCTTCAGATATACTAGATCACAGAATAACGTTCACATTTACTAGATCACAGAATAACGTTCACATTTACTAGATCACAGAATAACGTTCACATATACCAGATCACTGAATAATCTTCAGATATACTAGAAAACGGAATAGCGTTCACATATACCAGATCACTAAATAATCTTCAGATATACTAGAAAACGGAATAACGTTCACATATACCAGATCACTGAATAATCTTCAGATATACTAGAAAACGGAATAACGTTCACATATACCAGATCACTGAATAATCTTCAGATATACTAGATCACAGAATAACGTTCACATTTACTAGATCACAGAATAACGTTCACATTTACTAGATCACAGAATAACGTTCACATATACCAGATCACTGAATAATCTTCAGATATACTAGAAAACGGAATAGCGTTCACATATACCAGATCACTAAATAATCTTCAGATATACTAGAAAACGGAATAGCGTTCACATATACCAGATCACTAAATAATCTTCAGATATACTAGAAAACGGAATAACGTTCACATATACCAGATCACTGAATAATCTTCAGATATACTAGAAAACGGAATAACGTTCACATATACCAGATCACTAAATAATCTTCAGATATACGAGAAAACGGAATAACGTTCACATATACCAGATCACTAAATAATCTTCAGATATACGAGAAAACGGAATAACGTTCACATATACCAGATCACTGAATAATCTTCAGATTTACTAGATCACCGAATATCGTTCACATTTACTAGATCACAGAATAACGTTCACATTTACTAGATCACAGAATAACGTTCACATTTACTAGATCACAGAATAACGTTCACATTTACTAGATCACAGAATAACGTTCACATTTACTAGATCACATAATAATGTTCACATTTACTAGATCACATAATAATGTTCCCATTTACTAGACCATGGAATAACGTTCTCATATATTTCCTCTTCTTCTGTTGCCCTCTGTCCTGCAATGGGACCCTCAACCAACCCACACCAAGCCCCCCCCCCCCCTTCTCCCCCTCCCTCTATCTTTAGCTATCCCATGCAGCTCTGTCCATGTTCTTCCTATATTGTTCACTTCTGTGTTTACTTCCCGTCTCCATGGGTTTTAGGTTTTCCTTATTTTCTTTTGTCGTGTGGGTTCCAGCTCAATGCGTTTCTTGTGACACTATTCTCGTGTTTGCCAGCGTCCTTTCTTCTCCTCTTGGTCTGTTGGTGTTTGTCTGTTCTCTCCATGATCTCCACACTGGTGATTCTGTTATATCACTGTATTCCTTCTATTTAGCACAGGCACCCGTTAGTGAATGTCTGTATTTATTTGAAACTATTGTCGTTGTTCTCTGTGTTTCTGATCCTGACACTAAGTGTTGATTTAACGGTAGAGTTAAATATTCAATGTATTGTGTTCAGTGTAATTTCTGTTGACTTCCACACATTTCCTAGTAGTATGAAAGCTCCTCTATCCTTCTGTATTTGTATTATGTTATCAGTATATGTTCCACCCCCTTTGTCTACATTGCTACCTAAGTAGGTGTATGATTCTCTCTCCTGAAGAGAGATCAGCTTACCATTTGTATGGTTGATTCTCATTATCTGTGCCTCTCCTTTATGCGTGTTAAAACCTAGCTATTGTGACCTCCCGTCTTGTATTCTCAGTTTATTCTGCATCTGATGTCGTGTGTGAGGCAGGAGGGCAATGTTGTCAGCAAAGTCCAGACCACCGAGTTGCTTTTGCAGGGGAATCCATTAAGTTTAATTTCTGGCAGTGCTTGTTGTCTTTATAATCAAGTCTATAATGAGAATAGTAAACGGGACAAGAGGCATCTTCACCTCATTCCTCTTCTTATTTCCAAAGTCTCCGTTAGTTGCCCCTCATGGAGGACCCCGCCCTTCACGTCACTGTATGTTGCCTTTACTAAGTTACTGATTTTCGGTTGTGTTTCATGTCATACAATACATGTATCCATGTCTGCCCCGTTGTCTAATGTACATACAATACATGTATCCATGTCTGCCCCGTTGTCTAAGGTACATACAGTACATGTATCCATGTCTTCCCCGTTGTCTAATGTACATACAATATCCATGTCTGCCCCGTTGTCTAATGTACATACAATATACATGTCTGCCCCGTTGTCTAATGTACATACAATATCCATGTCTCCGTTGTCTAGTGTATATACAATATTCATGTCTCCCCAGTTGTCTAGTGCACACACAATATCCGTGTCTCCTCCGTTGTCTAGTGTACACATACAATATCCACGTCTCCTCCGTTGTCTAGTGTACATACAATATCCATGTCTCCCCAGTTGTCTAGTGTACACACAATATCCGTGTCTCCTCCGTTGTCTAGTGTACACACAATGTCCATGTCTCCTACGTTGTCTAGTGTACACACATTATCCACGTCTCCTATGGTGTCTAGTATACATACAATATTCGTGTCTTCCCACTTGTCTAGTGTACACACAATATCCATGTCTCCTACATTGTTTAGTGTACACACAATATCAATGTCTTCTCCGTTGTCTAGTGTACATACAATATCCATGTCTCCCCAGTTGTCTAGTGTACACACAATATCCATGTCTCCTTCGTTGTCTAGTGTACATACAATATCCATGTCTCCTCCGTTGTCTAGTGTACACACAATATCCATGTTTCCCCAGTTGTCTAGAGTACACTTTGTATCCATGTCTCCTACGTTACCTATTGTACACACAATATCCATGTCTCCTCCGTTGTCTAGTGTACACACAATATCCATGTCTCCTACGCTGTCTAGTGTACACACAATATCCATATCTCCTAAGTTGTCTAGTGTACACACAGTATCTATGTCTCCTACGTTGTCTAGTGTACACACAATGTCTATGTCTCCTCCGTTGTCTAGTGTACACACAATATCCATGTCTCCCCAGTTTTCTAGTGTACAGACAATATCCATGTCTCCCCAGTTGTTTAGTGTACATACAATATCCATGTCTCCCCCTGTGTCTAATGTACACACAATATCCATGTCTCCCCTGTGTCTAGTGTACACACAATAACCATGTATCATCCTTTGACTATGTATGAGAATTATATAGCCAGAAACATTTGTCGGTGACCCCCAATTATAGTGACGTCAGCCTTTGAGAAGCCCTGTTCTAGTTGGCTTAGAAACCAGAACATGCAGTATCCCCAGCATTTACGGATGATCATAAGCACAGGCATGGTATTTTCAGCCGACGACTTTGAGACGCAGATGATGCCATTATAAACAGAAGCTGGAGAACACCATCTGTTATGAGAAGCACCATCCAGCAGTAAACATGGCAACAAGTATCACAGCATATGTTAACAGACAAGGATTGTGGCAGCTTCAGCGAGGAGTCAGATTATTTACTTGTATTGTGAGAACCGCGCTTCGCGGCAGAGACGGGGTGAGGGTTGGGGAGTCCAAGCCTATGACCAAATAGCCCAAAGGAAGAGATGGCTTCCTGGGGAGCGAGCTTCATTGTGGCGAATTGCACATCCCTGTCGCACACTTCTCTTGACTGGCTGATATTGACCGACTTCATTATTAGTCATCATGGCAGCTTGTTTCCAGCATACGTTTTTTAAAAAGCCTTAGCTATTTCCGGTCAATGTGAAGATCTGCAAACATCTTTATCATATAGACATGTCTTACTCTATCGAAAGCCTTTGTGAAGTCAATGGAGCAAAAGATGTAGGTGTTTACTTCTATCTAACGCTCTATTAATATTCTCAGCAAATACACAGCATTTGTTGTATCCTCTGTTTGTTTTCATTATACAGTGAGCATATAATGTGATCTATAGAAAATACACCAGGGATCGCGGCTAATTGACAAAATATAAATAACTTAAATTATGCTGATGATACCGTCTTGATAGCATCAAGTCAGAAATAACTACATATAATGATCTATGCGGCGATTTTAGAAAGTGAAAAATTGACCTAAAATGGTAATATAACCAGAAAGCTAGTCAGTCACGTCTACATTTACAATTAAAGTCTATAGTATTAATTTGAGGCAAGTACTGACATTCAAGGGAAACAACGGATTCACGACGTATCACTAAGACAAAGAACAGAATAGGACAAGCAAGCACTGCATTCCATGAAATGTAGCACATCTTACGAGGGTAGGTCAGAAAGTTATGCACCACAATTATTATCTCAGCTAATAATACAGATAGATGAATTAAATTAGCACCAATTTAAGTTTGTAATCTCTTGAATATGTATACCAAATTGCCTTTCTGTAAACAAATTCTAACCGTGACACAAAACCGTTGAAATGGCAGGTATTAATGACATACGTTGCAAGCAGAGGATTGTTACATGAGTTTTGATCACAGAGAAAGAAACTGTGGTTAGCATTCACAAACGTGTGTGTGCTGTTTATGGCACTTTTGCAGTCGATAGAAGCAGTTAGTCGCTGGGCGC
Source organism: Cepaea nemoralis (assembly GCA_014155875.1). Taxonomy (NCBI): domain Eukaryota; kingdom Metazoa; phylum Mollusca; class Gastropoda; order Stylommatophora; family Helicidae; genus Cepaea; species Cepaea nemoralis. The sequence continues at coordinate 103,822 of JACEFZ010017350.1, read as the reverse complement.
AGATAGTTTTGGTTACTGCAAGTGGAGATGTAGAGCTGGCTGATAAGTCGCGCAGATATAGGCGAATCATGATGCAACAATTGTCCATGCAGCCTTCAATAAGCAATGGTGGTGCGATTAAAATTTTCAAAAACCTGGAATATTCAAAGGTTTGTGCAAGATGGTTTCCTCGAGCTCTCACAGGGGACCATAAGGCCAAAGGGAAAACAATTTGTTCAGACTTGTTGCAGCGGTTTGAGACAGATGGGGATATTTTTTTTTTGTCGAACATTATAAAGAGTGCTAAAAACCAGCATGAATGAGTAATCCACATGTTTTGCAACAGGCTGAAGGACAACATGTCACAAACACCAGAAAGTGACATTCGTCATTTTTGTGTCACATTAAGAAAAGAGAAAATTTTTTAATTTCTTGTGATAACTGGACAAATTAACGGAAAGAGTGATTCACGAAGACAACGAAAGAAGATTCTTGACAGTCTTTTGTCCCAGCACAGAAAGATGTTAGCACACGAACTGATACATGCTGTTGGAGGTCACAAAATGGAGGACACAAGACTGTCGCAGTAAAGAAAGATGTTAGCACACGAACTGATACATGCTGTTGGAGGTCACGTGAATGTCCCAGCACAGAAAGATGTTAGCACACGAACTGATACATGCTGTTGGAGGTCACAAAATGGAGGACACAAGACTGTCCCAGTACAGAAAGATGTTAGCACACGAACTGATACATGCTGTTGGTGGTCACGTGACTGTCCCAGCACAGAAAGATGTTAGCACACGAAATGATACATGCTGTTGGAGGTCACGAGACTGTCCCAGCACAGAAAGATGTTAGCACACGAACTGATACATGCTGTTGGAGGTCACAAAATGGAGGACACAAGACTGTCCCAGCACAGAAAGATGTTAGCACACGAACTGATACATGCTGTTGGAGGTCACGAGACTGTCCCAGCACAGAAAGATGTTAGCACACGAACTGATACATGCTGTTGGAGGTCACGAGACTGTCCCAGCACAGAAAGATGTTAGCACACGAACTGATAAATGCTGTTGGAGGTCACGTGACTGTCCCAGCACAGAAAGATGTTAGCACACGAACTGATACATGCTGTTGGAGGTCACGTGACTGTCTCAGCATAGAAAGATGTTAGCACACGAACTGATACATGCTGTTGGAGGTCACAAAATGGAGGACACAAGACTGTCCCAGCACAGAAAGATGTTAGCACACGAACTGATACATGCTATTGGAGGACACAAGACTGTCCCAGCACAGAGAGATGTTAGCACATGAACTGATACATGCTGTTGGAGGTCACGTGACTGTCCCAGCACAGAAAGATGTTAGCACACGAACTGATACATGCTGTTGGAGGACACAAGACTGTCCCAGCACAGAAAGATGTTAGCACACGAACTGATACATGCTGTTGGAGGTCACAAAATGGAGGACACAAGACTGTCCCAGCACAGAAAGATGTTAGCACACGAACTGATACATGCTGTTGGAGGTCACGAGACTGTCCCAGCACAGAAAGATGTTAGCACACGAACTGATACATGCTGTTGGAGGTCATAAAATGGAGGACACAAGACTGTCCCAGCACAGAAAGATGTTAGCACACGAACTGATACATGCTGTTAGAGGTCACAAAATGGAGGACACAAGACTGTCCCAGCACAGAAAGATGTTAGCACACGAACTGATACATGCTGTTGGAGGTCACGTGACTGTCCCAGCACAGAAAGATGTTAGCACACGAACTGATACATGCTGTTAGAGGTCACGTGACTGTCTCAGCGTAGAAAGATGTTAGCACACGAACTGATACATGCTGTTGGGGGTCACAAAATGGAGGACACAAGACTGTCCCAGCACAGAAAGATGTTAGCACACGAACTGATACATGATGTTAGAGGTCACAAAATGGAGGACACAAGACTGTCCCAGCACAGAAAGATGTTAGCACACGAACTGATACATGCTGTTGGAGGTCACAAAATGGAGGACACAAGACTGTCCCAGTACAGAAAGATGTTAGCACACGAACTGATACATGCTGTTGGAGGACACAAAATGGAGGACACAAGACTGTCGCAGTAAAGAAAGATGTTAGCACACGAACTGATACATGCTGTTGGAGGTCACGTGACTGTCCCAGGACAGAAAGATGTTAGCACACGAACTGATACATGCTGTTGGAGGTCACAAAATGGAGGACACAAGACTGTCCCAGTACAAAAAGATGTTAGCACACGAACTGATACATGCTGTTGGAGGTCACGTGAATGTCCCAGCACAGAAAGATGTTAGCACACGAACTGATACATGCTGTTGGAGGTCACAAAATGGAGGACACAAGACTGTCCCAGTACAGAAAGATGTTAGCACACGAACTGATACATGCTGTTGGAGGTCACGTGACTGTCCCAGCACAGAAAGATGTTAGCACACGAACTGATACATGCTGTTGGAGGTCACAAAATGGAGGACACAAGACTGTCCCAGTACAGAAAGATGTTAGCACACGAACTGATACAAGCTGTTGGAGGTCACGTGACTGTCCCAGCACAGAAAGATGTTAGCACACGAACTGATACATGCTGTTGGAGGTCACGTGACTGTCCCAGCACAGAAAGATGTTAGCACACGAACTGATACATGCTGTTGGAGGTCACAAAATGGAGGACACAAGACTGTCCCAGCACATAAAGATGTTAGCACACGAACTGATACATGCTGTTGGAGGTCACGTGACTGTCCCAGCACAGAAAGATGTTAGCACACGAACTGATACATGCTGTTGGAGGTCACGAGACTGTCCCAGTCCAGAAAGATGTTAGCACACGAACTGATACATGCTGATGGAGGTCACAAAATGGAGGACACAAGACTGTCCCAGCACATAAAGATGTTAGCACACGAACTGATACATGCTGTTGGAGGTCACGTGACTGTCCCAGCACAGAAAGATGTTAGCACACGAACTGATACATGCTGTTGGAGGTCACGTGACTGTCCCAGCACACGAACTGATACATGCTGTTGGAGGTCACGTGACTGTCCCAGCACACGAACTGATACATGCTGTTGGAGGTCACGTGACGTTCCCAGCACACGAACTGATACATGCTGTTGGAGGTCACGTGACGTTCCCAGCACACGAACTGATACATGCTGTTGGAGGTCACGTGACTTTCCCAGCACACGAACTGATACATGCTGTTGGAGGTCACGTGACTGTCCCAGCACACGAACTGATACATGCTGTTGGCGGTCACAACATACAGAAAAGCATGATCGCTCACGTCACTCTGCAAGGCACCCGATGATAATAACGAATGGCAGAACATAACCTCACACTTCAGCTGAAAGTAATGACCTTAATTCATGTAATTACAATGGTGCAAGAATCATCGTCATCATCATCATCATTACCACCATCACCACCACTTTCGTAAAGTGCCATCTCTGCATTGAAGGTCAACCGTATTTGATTCTTGTGAGTCTTCAAGCCACATTCATATATGCTTCTTGGAGTCCATAACTTGACAACGTCCACCCTCTTTAACGTAGTCTTTCGCTTCACTTTTCCCTCCAGAACACCATTTACCGATACATGTGATCGATGTAGCCGTGTTGCCAGATTGCTTATTTTGTTCAGTAATATTTTATTCTGTACCGGGAAAGGGCATGGTAATTCTATAACCGACATCACCGGGTCGGATAAGACTGGGTAGCTCTACAATAAACATCAGCAGACGGTGACTGGGCTTGGTAACTCTTCAAAAGACATCTTTCGAGCAGTCCTCATTAGTGTTCGTTATGAAGTCAAGATAGTCCAAGTTTGCGACATTTTCAGTTTTTTACCTAATGTCTGCAGGTAAAATACATTAAACAACCAGGGCTGAGCGTTGGCTTCGTTAGTGTTATTAGAGAGCCAAAAATGAGATTAAGCTGTTTTAACATGCATTTGTGTCAGAGTCTAACGTGTTTACATGCAAGTCCATGATGTTGAACAGCGTTAACATATACTTACCCAAAGTTTAGTAATATTAACATTTAGCTACACGAAGTCGAATAATATTAACATTTAACTACTCGAAGTCGAATAATATTAATATTCAGCTACCTGAGATTGAACACTACTAACATATAGTTATGTCAACAAGCTGCTAGACCAGTAATGTAAAGCAAGTAAAGCACTATATTACATATCATAAGGTGCACTGGGCAGATGGTGCTAGATCCATTAGCTTATAGACTAATCGTGGCTGAGTGAGTGAAGTGGGAAGTGGTTAGTAGCACGCAGGCCACTTTTACTTCCCAAGGCATTTCCTGGTGCCCATTTAGTCAGGGTTGACCAGGGAGCCCAGTTCAATTATACAAATCCACTCCGATGCGGATTCAGACCCATGACCACTGGACTGGCAGGCGAGCATCTAGCCACTATCCTACAATGGCATCCACAGGTGCATGAGTTTGAATTATATTTACTGATGTCTTTGTAAGACCAGACACTGTCTATGTAAGACCGGACAATATCTATGTACGGCCGGACAACTTCTATATAAAACCGGACAATGTCTATGTAAGGCAGGATGGCGTCTATGTAAGACCGGACAATGTCTATGTACGGCCGGACAACTTCTATATAAAACCGGACAATGTCTATGTAAGGCTGGACAACGTCTATGTAAGACTGGACAACGTCTATGTAAGACAGGACAATGTCTATGTAAGACCGAACAATGTCTATGTAAGATTGGACAATGTCTATGTAAGAGCCGACAATGTCTATGTAAGGCCGGACAGTGTATATGTAAGGCTGGACAATATGTATGTAAGACTTGACAGTGTCTATGTAAGAGCTGACAATGTCTATATAAGACCGAACAATGTCTATGTAAGGCAGGGCGATGTAAATGTAAGGCCTCACAATATCTATCTAAAACCGAACAATGTCTATGTAAGACAGAAAAATGTCTATACAAGACCGAACAATGTCTGTGTAAGTCCGGACGATGTCTATGTAAGCCCGGACAATGTCTATGTAAGACCGGATAATGTCTAGGTTAGGTAAGACAAATAAATATCAACATATACATTCATGGCGTTCAAGCGTTCTCCTACAAATTTGATTAATGCCATTTATGCTTCGCTAAATGTAAACTTGCATAAGGTGAACAGATGCTAAATGTGAGTCACCTAACGTTCACAGGTAACAACATCAAGTACGTTCAAAGGTTGAACAAATACTTGCCCGTGGAGGAGAAATCCAACCAGTGGTTTGGCATGACTGTGAAGAGTTCCGGGGAAAACGGAGTCATCGTGGTAAGCTTGTGTACATGTACCTGGGTGCGTGTGCTGTGTATGTCAGTGTGATACCATGTACATGTGTGTGTGTGTGTTTGTGTGTGTGTGTGTGTGTGTGTGTGTGTGTGTGCGTGTGTGCGCGTGCTGTGTATATCAGTGTGATATCATGTACCTGGGTGCGTGTGCTGTGTATGTCAGTGTGATATCATACCAGGAACATACTCTGTTAGTCCAGGGATTCGAAATCAACTGCTGGCGATTTGGAAGTAGGCCGCTTTGCGTTCATTTCCATGGTATATGGAGTCGGTCTTTCAGAAAGCAATTGCAAACTACTGAACTAACATTGTCTCGTAAATCTCAAACAACTAACAAATGCTGGGGTTGACTGCAACGTCCTGTAAAGGACACGTAAGCACGTTTGTTGAAAGACAACATCAAAGTGTCTACTGCTATTGATTTGTCATACATATACACTTCACCTGTTTCCAAGTTCGTGCCCGTTTTCAGAGAACCTGCAATACAAGTAACTGGTGAAGACTAATAGATGCGACTGAATCCCATTTTGAGGTTTGCCTTGCTTCTTCGGCGCTTCCTTTTTCTGAGAGACTGAATTGATTCTATTGTTTCCAGGATCACCGTGTATAGGTGGAATCAGGTCTAGCATGAATAGCCACATGCACTTATCTCGGTGGCTTCCGTCTCACATAATACGCCACGGCGCTGTGATCTGGGAGAACCAGCTTCTTTCATGTCAGACACCTCTGCTACCGTATTATTGTGAAGGTGGACCGACCTCAGAATGTCTGCCGTTCAACTCAGAGTCAGGAGTTAGTCAACCGGCATTATCGATCCTGATATCAAGGATCTCTTGTGTTATCTATTATCTATGGTATTGTATAGCCCTCGGTGAACACTGTTTCGTTAATATAAGTTGTGGGAACCATCGCAAAGCCATATAGGTGTGTGAGAGCCACAGCAAAGCCATACAGGTGTGTGGAAGTCACAGCAAAGCCATATAGGTGTGTGGGAGTCACAGCAAAGCCATATAGGTGTGTGAGAGCCACAGCAAAGCCATATAGGTGTGTGGAAGTCACAGCAAAGCCATACATGTGTGTGGCAGTCACAGCAAAGCCATATAGGTGTGTGGGGGACAAGGCAAAGCCATACAGGTGTGTGGCAGTCACAGCAAAGCCATACAGGTGTGTGGAAGTCACAGCAAAGCCATACAGGTGTGTGGAAGTCACAGCAAAGCCATACAGGTGTGTGGCAGTCACAGCAAAGCCATAAAGGTACGTGGGAGCCATTTCTGGTATTTCTTTTATTCTGGTAAATAAAGGCGGCTACTGACCACATCAGCCATCGATGCCAGTTAGCCTATAGCAATATGGGGCTAGCACGATATACCCAAGTAGCCTTCAGGCCTGGAAAAGGCTTCTTTACTGAACTTTTCTTACTGTGCTTCTTAATGTGTATGTGAGAAAGAGAGTGCTGACATGCCGCATGGAACCTATTTTGCTGTATGGAAGTGAATCTTGAAATGTAAAATAGCAAATTAGGAAGAACCTGGAAGCAACCGAGATGTGGTTCCTGAGATGATTGTTGCGAATTCCTTGAACTGGCAAAGTAACTAACGACGATTGCTTGAAAGAGGCTAATGAAACTTTAACATTATATACGACAATAAGAATGAGACAAACAGCTTTCTTTGATCATGTGATGAGACAAAAGGCATTGGAGAACATCGTGACAGCTGAGAAGATCAAAGAGAAGAGAGGCAGAGGCAGACCAAGAGAAATGATGCTGGACGGATTGAGACGGTGGCATGGAGGAATATCATCAGCAGAGGTGATCCAAAACACCAAAAAACCGAGATTTGTGGAGAAACATCAACGTCTGCGTCAGCTGACAGGTACTTGACGATGATGCTGATTGAATTGTATTGATGTGTATAAATAATATGGAGTATCCAGTGCCGGTGCTGAGCTACTTTGCTCAGTAGGCAAGGATGACTAGCTATGCCGTGCAGAACTGCGTGGTTACATGTCAGTACTAACGTAAGCCGTACATTAGCTAAAAGGAACATCTAGCAGACATTTACGGCAAGGCAATACTCCAGCAACACTTACATACACTAAATATAACCGCAGAATACCGCACTGTGTGGTTGAAGTTAATACAAGGACATGGCACAGCACGGTTAAACATTACTGGACAAAAACATAGCCATCACGACACCGATGATGGCTTGGGGACCCTCTGTTGTAGCCATATCAGATTTCAGTAAACAGTTGTTTGTGATATTTTACCCGCTCGCTTTGAACTCAAGCGTAGTTTATACACATGCTACTGATTAAAACAGTTGTCACTACAAAAGAGTGCATTATCAAGTAATATCAACTAAATTCGTCAGGTTACTTTTGGAAGAAATTGCCTAAAGAATTAGAAATCACATAGTTCACACCGAACCAAGCTGTTCAATTTACCGTTGACGTTGATTTAAAAAAATGTCGACACCAAATACTCATCTGAATACACGATTTACTGCCACCACTTATACACACTTGTCTCCGCACGTTCAATTAACAATTGAACGATTGTGATAGTTGTTGCACACACTCGAACATTCCTTGTCTTGAGCAAATGGTTGCGCTACGTGAACATGTCCCAAACTACAACCATACACATCTTCAGACTAAAGTAAACAATTCTGCTATTGTGATAGCTGTAACACACACTTATTCCTCCACAGTTTTGAGAAAATGATGACTCCACATCAACATGTTCAAACTATGCGCAGTTATGTTCCTTTTTGATAGACTTGTTCTGGTCCAGCAGTTTCCGTGATCACATCCCTGGCATGGTTCGTTTCTCGATGATAATATGTAGACACAGATCAAACAGTTGCCGTGAGATGATAATATGTAGACACAGATCAAACAGTTGCCGTGAGATGATAATATGTAGACACAGATCAAACACTTGTCGTGAGATGATAATATGTAGACACAGATCAAACACTTGTCGTGAGATGATAATATGTAGACACAGATCAAACACTTGTCGTGAGATGATAATATGTAGACACAGATCAAACACTTGTCGTGAGATGATAATATGTAGACACAGATCAAACACTTGCCGTGTGATGATAATATGTAGATACAGATCAAACAGTTGCCGTGAGATGATAATAATAATATGTAGACACAGATCAAACAGTTGCCGTGAGATGATAATATGTAGACACAGATCAAACACTTGCCGTGTGATGATAATAATAATATGTAGACACAGATCAAACAGTTGCCGTGTGATGTACCATTTATGGAGAAAATCAGCAAGATGGTGAAATTGGCGGCACTCACAGAGGCAGACGGTGACATGCATTGCGTTCTTGAGTTCTCGGGGAGTTTTATGCTGATCCGTGTGTTCTGATATGAAGTAATCTTGTGAACACACGTTCTTGTTGCTGTTAAAGGTACTTCGTTGACAATCTATTCTGAAACCAAGCATTTCATTGAAATAATTAGTTCTTTGAGATAGTACACGTTTGTCTGTCGCTTTTAAAACCTGCAGTTCTGAATTGTTGTGACGCTATTTGTTTTTAAATGAGTAAAAGTGTTACAATACGATTTACAAATAATTGTCTTATTGAAGCTCGGAAATATGTTGCCACATACAAGTGGCTTTACGGCTACTTGGGACTTGTAATGATGAGGTAATGGAAACAAATATATTCCTACTTATATGTGGCTTTACAGCTTCTTGGGATTTGCACTCAAGTAGTGGAAGAAAGCACACTGTCGCAAAGTGCTTGTAAAGTCGTTAATAAAGCAAGAACTCTTGAGAGAGAAACAGTGTCTTCGCAGATGTGTAATGTCTTCACATGAACAGACCCCTGGACATACACGTGAACAAGCAGACCTCGCTTCGGGTTAAAACATACCACATCTGCTCCGCCTGACAGTGTTGAAGCAAGTCTCTAGCAAATCTACCCTTCTTTACACACTAATGAAGTCAAAGGGAAACCATCACACTGTGCTCCCAACAATAAGTTTCTAAACATGTCACAAATGAAGCAGTAAAAGGATGGAAACCTGGCCTCGAACTGAATAACCCTACATGACATGACTTTCTCAACGGACATTTTCCGTATTCTGCATTTTACATGAGTTTCGAGAGCATGAAATACGGTTAGTTAATGAAAAAAGAATTCTTTTCTTTAGTGAAAATATTATATTTACATTCCTACCTCAAACTATTGTGATCAGCGTCAAGAAATATGCTCGAGGGAAATGGGTGTTCAAAAATTGTGTTTTGATGGTTATATATGTCAAAATAAATAAAATAAATACGTATCTGTACTATGACACTCTCAATCTTATGATTTGATAGCTACTTCACCACTGCTTCTCTATTTACACAGCGAGAAGAACGAGTGGACACACACACACACGCGCGCGCGCGCGCGCATACACATTGAACCTGCGACGAGTGTAAGCCCAGCGAGAAAAACAAAGAACGTTATTGCATGCCAGTACTCAGAATATATACACTAATGACAAAGAAATAGCTTTGAAACGTACGAGAAACAACAGACTGTCAGAATAAACACAGCGGATAAACATCGGTGAATAAAATGTGGAAATGTGATGACTAAAGCAAAGAGTTTTATCATTCTGATCTTCCTAGGAGAGAGATTACATTTTATGGAGGTATACGCTCGTGGAACCATGACGCGTCTTCTCCTGTGGCTGGGTGGCGCACGGCGTATCATCTGACGAGTCTTCTCTGTGCGGCTGGGTGGTGTATCTCGAATAACGTGACAGCAACGTATGACGAGCTGGCGACCCCTGCAGGAATTTACAAGTAGGAAAACATATCTGGAAGTGAGCAACAACTGGACAAGTGGGATATACCACCGACATTACTGATGTTTGCCGGGGGTCCAGAGAATGAGCTACTTGTCTGTACCGACGTCACGTGGGGCACACAGGCAGAATGTTTAAACAGGTTACTTCCGATTGATTGAAAAACAAATAACTTTCTGGAGATTGTTGCTGCTGTCGGTTGAGAATGCCTAGGAAGATATCTGGAGATTGTTGCTGCTGTCGGTTGAGAATGCCTAGGAAGATATCTGGAGATTGTTGCTGCTGTCGGTTGAGAATGCCTAGGAAGATATCTGGAGATTGTTGCTGCTGTCGGTTGAGAATGCCTAGGAAGATATCTGGAGATTGTTGCTGCTGTCGGTTGAGAATGCGTAGGAAGATATCTGGAGATTGTTGCTGCTGTCGGTTGAGAATGCCTAGGAAGATATCTGGAGATTGTTGCTGCTGTCGGTTGAGAATGCGTAGGAAGATATCTGGAGATTGTTGCTGCTGTCGGTTGAGATTGCCTAGGAAGATATCTGGAGATTGTTGCTGTTTTCGGTTGAGAATGCCTAGGAAGATATCTGGAGATTGTTGCTGCTGTCGGTTGAGAATGCGTAGGAAGATATCTGGAGATTGTTGCTGCTGTCGGTTGAGATTGCCTAGGAAGATATCTGGAGATTGTTGCTGTTTTCGGTTGAGAATGCCTAGGAAGATATCTGGAGATTGCTGCTGTCGGTTGAGAATGCCTAGGAAGATATCTGGAGATTGTTGCTGCTGTCGGTTGAGAATGCCTAGGAAGATATCTGGAGATTGTTGCTGCTGTCGGTTGAGAATGCCTAGGAAGATATCTGGAGATTGTTGCTGCTGTCGGTTGAGAATGCCTAGGAAGATATCTGGAGATTGTTGCTGCTGTCGGTTGAGAATGCCTAGGAAGATATCTGGAGATTGTTGCTGCTGTCGGTTGAGAATGCCTAGGAAGATATCTGGAGATTGCTGCTGCTGTCGGTTGAGAATGCCTAGGAAGATATCTGGAGATTGCTGCTGCTGTCGGTTGAGAATCCCTTGGAAGATATCTGGAGATTGTTGCTGCTGTCGGTTGAGAATGCCTAGGAAGATATCTGGAGATTGCTGCTGCTGTCGGTTGAGAATGCCTAGGAAGATATCTGGAGATTGCTGCTGCTGTCGGTTGAGAATCCCTTGGAAGATATCTGGAGATTGTTGCTGCTGTCGGTTGAGAATGCCTAGGAAGATATCTGGAGATTGTTGCTGCTGTCGGTTGAGAATGCCTAGGAAGATATCTGGAGATTGCTGCTGCTGTCGGTTGAGAATGCCTAGGAAGATATCTGGAGATTGTTGCTGTTTTCGGTTGAGAATGCCTAGGAAGATATCTGGAGATTGTTGCTGTTTTCGGTTGAGAATCCCTAGGAAGATATCTGGAGATTGTTGCTGTTTTCGGTTGAGAATGCCTAGGAAGATATCTGGAGATTGCTGCTGCTGTCGGTTGAGAATGCCTAGGAAGATATCTGGAGATTGCTGCTGCTGTCGGTTGAGAATCCCTAGGAAGATATCTGGAGATTGCTGCTGCTGTCGGTTGAGAATCCCTAGGAAGATATCTGGAGATTGTTGCTGTTTTCGGTTGAGAATGCCTAGGAAGATATCTGGAGATTGTTGCTGCTGTCGGTTGAGAATCCCTAGGAAGATATCTGGAGATTGTTGCTGTTTTCGGTTGAGAATCCCTAGGAAGATATCTGGAGATTGTTGCTGTTTTCGGTTGAGAATCCCTAGGAAGATATCTGGAGATTGTTGCTGTTTTCGGTTGAGAATGCCTAGGAAGATATCTGGAGATTGTTGCTGTTTTCGGTTGAGAATCCCTAGGAAGATATCTAGAGATTGTTGCTGTTTTCGGTTGAGAATGCCTAGGAAGATATCTGGAGATTGTTGCTGTTTTCGGTTGAGAATCCCTAGGAAGATATCTGGAGATTGTTGCTGTTTTCGGTTGAGAATCCCTAGGAAGATATCTGGAGATTGTTGCTGTTTTCGGTTGAGAATCCCTAGGAAGATATCTGGAGATTGTTGCTGTTTTCGGTTGAGAATCCCTAGGAAGATATCTGGAGATTGTTGCTGTTTTCGGTTGAGAATGCGTAGGAAGATATCTGGAGATTGTTGCTGTTTTCGGTTGAGAATCCCTAGGAAGATATCTGGAGATTGTTGCTGTTTTCGGTTGAGAATCCCTAGGAAGATATCTGGAGATTGTTGCTGTTTTCGGTTGAGAATCCCTAGGAAGATATCTGGAGATTGTTGCTGTTTTCGGTTGAGAATGCCTAGGAAGATATCTGGAGATTGTTGCTGTTTTCGGTTGAGAATCCCTAGGAAGATATCTGGAGATTGTTGCTGTTTTCGGTTGAGAATCCCTAGGAAGATATCTGGAGATTGTTGCTGTTTTCGGTTGAGAATCCCTAGGAAGATATCTGGAGATTGTTGCTGTTTTCGGTTGAGAATCCCTAGGAAGATATCTGGAGATTGTTGCTGTTTTCGGTTGAGAATGCCTAGGAAGATATCTGGAGATTGTTGCTGTTTTCGGTTGAGAATCCCTAGGAAGATATCTGGAGATTGTTGCTGTTTTCGGTTGAGAATGCCTAGGAAGATATCTGGAGATTGTTGCTGTTTTCGGTTGAGAATGCCTAGGAAGATATCTGGAGATTGTTGCTGCTGTCGGTTGAGAATGCCTAGGAAGATATCTGGAGATTGTTGCTGCTGTCGGTTGAGAATCCCTAGGAAGATATCTGGAGATTGTTGCTGCTGTCGGTTGAGAATGCCTAGGAAGATATCTGGAGATTGTTGCTGTTTTCGGTTGAGAATGCCTAGGAAGATATCTGGAGATTGTTGCTGCTGTCGGTTGAGAATGCCTAGGAAGATATCTGGAGATTGTTGCTGCTGTCGGTTGAGAATGCCTAGGAAGATATCTGGAGATTGTTGCTGCTGTCGGTTGAGAATGCCTAGGAAGATATCTGGAGATTGTTGCTGCTGTCGGTTGAGAATGCCTAGGAAGATATCTGGAGATTGCTGCTGCTGTCGGTTGAGAATGCCTAGGAAGATATCTGGAGATTGTCTGCTGCTGTCGGTTGAGAATGCCTAGGAAGATATCTGGAGATTGTTGCTGCTGTCGGTTGAGAATGCCTAGGAAGATATCTGGAGATTGTTGCTGCTGTCGGTTGAGAATGCCTAGGAAGATATCTGGAGATTGTTGCTGCTGTCGGTTGAGAATGCCTAGGAAGATATCTGGAGATTGTTGCTGCTGTCGGTTGAGAATGCCTAGGAAGATATCTGGAGATTGCTGCTGCTGTCGGTTGAGAATGCCTAGGAAGATATCTGGAGATTGCTGCTGCTGTCGGTTGAGAATGCCTAGGAAGATATCTGGAGATTGCTGCTGCTGTCGGTTGAGAATGCCTAGGAAGATATCTGGAGATTGTTGCTGCTGTCGGTTGAGAATGCCTAGGAAGATATCTGGAGATTGCTGCTGCTGTCGGTTGAGAATGCCTAGGAAGATATCTGGAGATTGCTGCTGCTGTCGGTTGAGAATGCCTAGGAAGATATCTGGAGATTGTTGCTGCTGTCGGTTGAGAATGCCTAGGAAGATATCTGGAGATTGCTGCTGCTGTCGGTTGAGAATGCCTAGGAAGATATCTGGAGATTGCTGCTGCTGTCGGTTGAGAATGCCTAGGAAGATATCTGGAGATTGTTGCTGCTGTCGGTTGAGAATGCCTAGGAAGATATCTGGAGATTGTTGCTGCTGTCGGTTGAGAATGCCTAGGAAGATATCTGGAGATTGTTGCTGCTGTCGGTTGAGAATGCCTAGGAAGATATCTGGAGATTGTTGCTGCTGTCGGTTGAGAATGCCTAGGAAGATATCTGGAGATTGTTGCTGCTGTCGGTTGAGAATGCCTAGGAAGATATCTGGAGATTGTTGCTGCTGTCGGTTGAGAATGCCTAGGAAGATATCTGGAGATTGCTTGCTGCTGTCGGTTGAGAATGCCTAGGAAGATATCTGGAGATTGCTGCTGCTGTCGGTTGAGAATGCCTAGGAAGATATCTGGAGATTGTTGCTGCTGTCGGTTGAGAATGCCTAGGAAGATATCTGGAGATTGCTGCTGCTGTCGGTTGAGAATGCCTAGGAAGATATCTGGAGATTGCTGCTGCTGTCGGTTGAGAATGCCTAGGAAGATATCTGGAGATTGCTGCTGCTGTCGGTTGAGAATGCCTAGGAAGATATCTGGAGATTGCTGCTGCTGTCGGTTGAGAATGCCTAGGAAGATATCTGGAGATTGCTGCTGCTGTCGGTTGAGAATGCCTAGGAAGATATCTGGAGATTGCTGCTGCTGTCGGTTGAGAATGCCTAGGAAGATATCTGGAGATTGCTGCTGCTGTCGGTTGAGAATGCCTAGGAAGATATCTGGAGATTGTTGCTGCTGTCGGTTGAGAATGCCTAGGAAGATATCTGGAGATTGTTGCTGTTTTCGGTTGAGAATCCCTAGGAAGATATCTGGAGATTGTTGCTGCTGTCGGTTGAGAATGCCTAGGAAGATATCTGGAGATTGTTGCTGTTTTCGGTTGAGAATGCCTAGGAAGATATCTGGAGATTGTTGCTGTTTTCGGTTGAGAATCCCTAGGAAGATATCTGGAGATTGTTGCTGTTTTCGGTTGAGAATGCCTAGGAAGATATCTGGAGATTGTTGCTGTTTTCGGTTGAGAATGCCTAGGAAGATATCTGGAGATTGTTGCTGCTGTCGGTTGAGAATCCCTAGGAAGATATCTGGAGATTGTTGCTGTTTTCGGTTGAGAATGCCTAGGAGATATCTGGAGATTGTTGCTGCTGTCGGTTGAGAATCCCTAGGAAGATATCTGGAGATTGTTGCTGTTTTCGGTTGAGAAATCCCTAGGAAGATATCTGGAGATTGTTGCTGTTTTCGGTTGAGAATCCCTAGGAAGATATCTGGAGATTGTTGCTGTTTTTCGGTTGAGAATGCCTAGGCAGGGATATAGTCGTGGGGAGGATTGTTGCTGTTTCGGTTGAGAATCCCTAGGAAGATATCTGGAGATTGTTGCTGTTTTCGGTTGAGAATGCCTAGGAAGATATCTGGCGATTGTTGCTGTTTTCGGTTGAGAATCCTCTAGGAAGATATCTGGAGATTGTTGCTATTTTCGGTTTGAGGAATCCCCTAGGACGATATCTGGAGATGTTGCTGTTTTCGGTGAGAATCCCTAGGAAGATATCTGGAGCTTGTTGCTGTTTTCGGTTGAGAATCCCTAGGAAGATATCTGGAGATTGTTGCTGTTTTCGGTTGAGAATTCCCTAGGAAGATATCTGGAGATTGTTGCTGTTTTTCGGTTGAGAATCCCTAGGAAGATATCTGGAGATTGTTGCTGTTTTCGGTTGAGAATGCCGTAGGAAGATATCTGGAGATTGTTTGCTGTTTTCGGTTGAGAATCCCTAGGAAGATATCTGG
This sequence comes from Cepaea nemoralis, assembly GCA_014155875.1. Taxonomy (NCBI): domain Eukaryota; kingdom Metazoa; phylum Mollusca; class Gastropoda; order Stylommatophora; family Helicidae; genus Cepaea; species Cepaea nemoralis. The sequence goes on along the minus strand of JACEFZ010017350.1, from coordinate 88,122 downwards.
AGATTGTTGCTGTTTTCGGTTGAGAATGCCTAGGAAGATATCTGGAGATTGTTGCTGCTTTTCGGTTGAGAATGCCTAGGAAGATATCCTGGAGATTGTTGCTGCTGGTCGGTTGAGAATCCCTAGGAAGATATTCTGGAGATTGTTGCTGCTGTCGGTTGAGAATGCCTAGGAAGATATCTGGAGATTGTTGCTGTTTTCGGAACCAACCCTTTTGGAGAATCCCTAGGAAGATATCTGGAGATTGTTGCTGCTGTTCGGTTGAGAAGCCTAGGAAGATATCTGGAGATGTTGCTGCTTTCGGTTGAGAATGCCCTAGGAAGATATCTGGAGATTGTTGCTGCTGTCGGTTGAGAATGCCTAGGAAGATATCTGGAGATTGTGTGCTGTTTCGGTTGAGAATCCCTAGGAAGATATCTGGAGATTGTTGCTGTTTCGGTTGAGAATGCGTAGGAAGATATCTGGAGATTGTTGCTGCTGTCGGTTGAGAATGCGTAGGAAGATATCTGGAGATTGTTGCTGCTGTCGGTTGAGAATGCCTAGGAAGATATCTGGAGATTGCTTGCTGCTGTCGGTTGAGAATGCGTAGGAAGATATCTGGAGATTGTTGCTGCTGTCGGTTGAGAATGCCTAGGAAGATATCTGGAGATTGTTGCTGCTGTCGGTTGAGAATGCCTAGGAAGATATCTGGAGATTGTTGCTGCTGTCGGTTGAGAATGCCTAGGAAGATATCTGGAGATTGTTGCTGCTGTCGGTTGAGAATGCCTAGGAAGATATCTGGAGATTGTTGCTGCTGTCGGTTGAGAATGCCTAGGAAGATATCTGGAGATTGTTGCTGCTGTCGGTTGAGAATGCCTAGGAAGATATCTGGAGATTGTTGCTGCTGTCGGTTGAGAATGCCTAGGAAGATATCTGGAGATTGTTGCTGCTGTCGGTTGAGAATGCCTAGGAAGATATCTGGAGATTGCTGCTGCTGTCGGTTGAGAATGCCTAGGAAGATATCTGGAGATTGTTGCTGCTGTCGGTTGAGAATGCCTAGGAAGATATCTGGAGATTGTTGCTGCTGTCGGTTGAGAATGCCTAGGAAGATATCTGGAGATTGTTGCTGCTGTCGGTTGAGAATGCCTAGGAAGATATCTGGAGATTGTTGCTGCTGTCGGTTGAGAATGCCTAGGAAGATATCTGGAGATTGTTGCTGCTGTCGGTTGAGAATGCCTAGGAAGATATCTGGAGATTGTTGCTGCTGTCGGTTGAGAATGCCTAGGAAGATATCTGGAGATTGTTGCTGCTGTCGGTTGAGAATGCCTAGGAAGATATCTGGAGATTGTTTGCTGCTGTCGGTTGAGAATGCCTAGGAAGATATCTGGAGATTGTTGCTGCTGTTTCGGTTGAGAATCCCTAGGAAGATATCTGGAGATTGTTGCTGTTTCGGTTGAGAATGCCTAGGAAGATATCTGGAGATTGCTGCTGCTGTCGGTTTGAGAATGCCTAGGAAGATATCTGGAGATTGCTGCTGCTGTCGGTTGAGAATCCCTAGGAAGATATCTGGAGATTGCTGCTGCTGTCGGTTGAGAATCCCTAGGAAGATATCTGGAGATTGTTGCTGTTTTCGGTTGAGAATGCCTAGGAAGATATCTGGAGATTGTTGCTGCTGTCGGTTGAGAATCCCTAGGAAGATATCTGGAGATTGTTGCTGTTTCGGTTGAGAATCCCTAGGAAGATATCTGGAGATTGTTGCTGTTTTCGGTTGAGAATCCCTAGGAAGATATCTGGAGATTGTTGCTGTTTTCGGTTGAGAATGCCTAGGAAGATATCTGGAGATTGTTGCTGTTTTCGGTTGAGAATCCCTAGGAAGATATCTAGAGATTGTTGCTGTTTTCGGTTGAGAATGCCTAGGAAGATATCTGGAGATTGTTGCTGTTTTAGGTTGAGAATCCTAGGAAGATATCTGGAGATTGTTGCTGTTTTCGGTTGAGAATCCCTAGGAAGATATCTGGAGATTGTTGCTGTTTTCGGTTGAGAATCCCTAGGAAGATATCTGGAGATTGTTGCTGTTTTCGGTTGAGAATCCCTAGGAAGATATCTGGAGATTGTTGCTGTTTTCGGTTGAGAATGCGTAGGAAGATATCTGGAGATTGTTGCTGTTTTCGGTTGAGAATCCCTAGGAAGATATCTGGAGATTGTTGCTGTTTTCGGTTGAGAATCCCTAGGAAGATATCTGGAGATTGTTGCTGTTTTCGGTTGAGAATCCCTAGGAAGATATCTGGAGATTGTTGCTGTTTTCGGTTGAGAATGCCTAGGAAGATATCTGGAGATTGTTGCTGTTTTCGGTTGAGAATCCTAGGAAGATATCTGGAGATTGTTGCTGTTTTCGGTTGAGAATCCCTAGGAAGATATCTGGAGATTGTTGCTGTTTTCGGTTGAGAATCCCTAGGAAGATATCTGGAGATTGTTGCTGTTTTCGGTTGAGAATCCCTAGGAAGATATCTGGAGATTGTTGCTGTTTTCGGTTGAGAATGCCTAGGAAGATATCTGGAGATTGTTGCTGTTTTCGGTTGAGAATCCCTAGGAAGATATCTGGAGATTGTTGCTGTTTTCGGTTGAGAATGCCTAGGAAGATATCTGGAGATTGTTGCTGTTTTCGGTTGAGAATGCCTAGGAAGATATCTGGAGATTGTTGCTGCTGTCGGTTGAGAATGCCTAGGAAGATATCTGGAGATTGTTGCTGCTGTTCGGTTGAGAATCCCTAGGAAGATATCTGGAGATTGTTGCTGCTGTCGGTTGAGAATGCCTAGGAAGATATCTGGAGATTGTTGCTGTTTTCGGTTGAGAATGCCTAGGAAGATATCTGGAGATTGTTGCTGCTGTCGGTTGAGAATGCCTAGGAAGATATCTGGAGATTGTTGCTGCTGTCGGTTGAGAATGCCTAGGAAGATATCTGGAGATTGTTGCTGCTGTCGGTTGAGAATGCCTAGGAAGATATCTGGAGATTGTTGCTGCTGTCGGTTGAGAATGCCTAGGAAGATATCTGGAGATTGCTGCTGCTGTCGTTGAGAATGCCTAGGAAGATATCTGGAGATTGTTGCTGCTGTCGGTTGAGAATGCCTAGGAAGATATCTGGAGATTGTTGCTGCTGTCGGTTGAGAAATGCCTAGGAAGATATCTGGAGATTGTTGCTGCTGTCGGTTGAGAATGCCTAGGAAGATATCTGGAGATTGTTGCTGCTGTCGGTTGAGAATGCCTAGGAAGATATCTGGAGATTGTTGCTGCTGTCGGTTGAGAATGCCTAGGAAGATATCTGGAGATTGTTGCTGCTGTCGGTTGAGAATGCCTAGGAAGATATCTGGAGATTGCTGCTGCTGTCGGTTGAGAATGCCTAGGAAGATATCTGGAGATTGCTTGCTGCTGTCGGTTGAGAATGCCTAGGAAGATATCTGGAGATTGTTGCTGCTGTCGGTTGAGAATGCCTAGGAAGATATCTGGAGATTGCTGCTGCTGTCGGTTGAGAATGCCTAGGAAGATATCTGGAGATTGCTGCTGCTGTCGGTTGAGAATGCCTAGGAAGATATCTGGAGATTGTTGCTGCTGTCGGTTGAGAATGCCTAGGAAGATATCTGGAGATTGCTGCTGCTGTCGGTTGAGAATGCCTAGGAAGATATCTGGAGATTGCTGCTGCTGTCGGTTGAGAATGCCTAGGAAGATATCTGGAGATTGTTGCTGCTGTCGGTTGAGAATGCCTAGGAAGATATCTGGAGATTGTTGCTGCTGTCGGTTGAGAATGCCTAGGAAGATATCTGGAGATTGTTGCTGCTGTCGGTTGAGAATGCCTAGGAAGATATCTGGAGATTGTTGCTGCTGTCGGTTGAGAATGCCTAGGAAGATATCTGGAGATTGTTGCTGCTGTCGGTTGAGAATGCCTAGGAAGATATCTGGAGATTGTTGCTGCTGTCGGTTGAGAATGCCTAGGAAGATATCTGGAGATTGCTGCTGCTGTCGGTTGAGAATGCCTAGGAAGATATCTGGAGATTGCTGCTGCTGTCGGTTGAGAATGCCTAGGAAGATATCTGGAGATTGTTGCTGCTGTCGGTTGAGAATGCCTAGGAAGATATCTGGAGATTGCTGCTGCTGTCGGTTGAGAATGCCTAGGAAGATATCTAGAGATTGCTGCTGCTGTCGGTTGAGAATGCCTAGGAAGATATCTGGAGATTGCTGCTGCTGTCGGTTGAGAATGCCTAGGAAGATATCTGGAGATTGCTTGCTGCTGTCCGGTTGAGAATGCCTAGGAAGATATCTGGAGATTGCTGCTGCTGTCGGTTGAGAATGCCTAGGAAGATATCTGGAGATTGCTGCTGCTGTCGGTTGAGAATGCCTAGGAAGATATCTGGAGATTGCTGCTGCTGTCGGTTGAGAATGCCTAGGAAGATATCTGGAGATTGTTGCTGCTGTCGGTTGAGAATGCCTAGGAAGATATCTGGAGATTGTTGCTGTTTTCGGTTGAGAATCCCTAGGAAGATATCTGGAGATTGTTGCTGCTGTCGGTTGAGAATGCCTAGGAAGATATCTGGAGATTGTTGCTGTTTTCGGTTGAGAATGCCTAGGAAGATATCTGGAGATTGTTGCTGCTGTCGGTTGAGAATGCCTAGGAAGATATCTGGAGATTGTTGCTGCTGTCGGTTGAGAATGCCTAGGAAGATATCTGGAGATTGTTGCTGCTGTCGGTTGAGAATGCCTAGGAAGATATCTGGAGATTGCTGCTGCTGTCGGTTGAGAATGCCTAGGAAGATATCTGGAGATTGCTGCTGCTGTCGGTTGAGAATGCCTAGGAAGATATCTGGAGATTGTTGCTGCTGTCGGTTGAGAATGCCTAGGAAGATATCTGGAGATTGCTGCTGCTGTCGGTTGAGAATGCCTAGGAAGATATCTAGAGATTGCTGCTGCTGTCGGTTGAGAATGCCTAGGAAGATATCTGGAGATTGCTGCTGCTGTCGGTTGAGAATGCCTAGGAAGATATCTGGAGATTGCTGCTGCTGTCGGTTGAGAATGCCTAGGAAGATATCTGGAGATTGCTGCTGCTGTCGGTTGAGAATGCCTAGGAAGATATCTGGAGATTGCTGCTGCTGTCGGTTGAGAATGCCTAGGAAGATATCTGGAGATTGCTGCTGCTGTCGGTTGAGAATGCCTAGGAAGATATCTGGAGATTGTTGCTGCTGTCGGTTGAGAATGCCTAGGAAGATATCTGGAGATTGTTGCTGTTTTCGGTTGAGAATCCTAGGAAGATATCTGGAGATTGTTGCTGCTGTCGGTTGAGAATGCCTAGGAAGATATCTGGAGATTGTTGCTGTTTTCGGTTGAGAATGCCTAGGAAGATATCTGGAGATTGTTGCTGTTTTCGGTTGAGAATCCCTAGGAAGATATCTGGAGATTGTTGCTGTTTTCGGTTGAGAATGCCTAGGAAGATATCTGGAGATTGTTGCTGTTTTCGGTTGAGAATGCCTAGGAAGATATCTGGAGATTGTTGCTGCTGTCGGTTGAGAATCCCTAGGAAGATATCTGGAGATTGTTGCTGTTTTCGGTTGAGAATGCCTAGGAAGATATCTGGAGATTGTTGCTGTTTTCGGTTGAGAATCCCTAGGAAGATATCTGGAGATTGTTGCTGTTTTCGGTTGAGAATGCCTAGGAAGATATCTGGAGATTGTTGCTGTTTTCGGTTGAGAATCCCTAGGAAGATATCTGGAGATTGTTGCTGCTGTCGGTTGAGAATGCCTAGGAAGATATCTGGAGATTGTTGCTGTTTTCGGTTGAGAATCCCTAGGAAGATATCTGGAGATTGTTGCTGTTTTCGGTTGAGAATGCGTAGGAAGATATCTGGAGATTGTTGCTGCTGTCGGTTGAGAATGCGTAGGAAGATATCTGGAGATTGTTGCTGTTTTCGGTTGAGAATCCCTAGGAAGATATCTGGAGATTGTTGCTGTTTTCGGTTGAGAATCCCTAGGAAGATATCTGGAGATTGTTGCTGTTTTCGGTTGAGAATCCCTAGGAAGATATCTGGAGATTGTTGCTGTTTTCGGTTGAGAATCCCTAGGAAGATATCTGGAGATTGTTGCTGTTTTCGGTTGAGAATGCGTAGGAAGATATCTGGAGATTGTTGCTGTTTTCGGTTGAGAATCCCTAGGAAGATATCTGGAGATTGTTGCTGTTTTCGGTTGAGAATGCCTAGGAAGATATCTGGAGATTGTTGCTGTTTTCGGTTGAGAATGCCTAGGAAGATATCTGGAGATTGTTGCTGCTGTCGGTTGAGAATCCCTAGGAAGATATCTGGAGATTGTTGCTGTTTTCGGTTGAGAATGCCTAGGAAGATATCTGGAGATTGTTGCTGTTTTCGGTTGAGAATCCCTAGGAAGATATCTGGAGATTGTTGCTGTTTTCGGTTGAGAATGCCTAGGAAGATATCTGGAGATTGTTGCTGTTTTCGGTTGAGAATCCCTAGGAAGATATCTGGAGATTGTTGCTGCTGTCGGTTGAGAATGCCTAGGAAGATATCTGGAGATTGTTGCTGTTTTCGGTTGAGAATCCCTAGGAAGATATCTGGAGATTGTTGCTGTTTTCGGTTGAGAATGCGTAGGAAGATATCTGGAGATTGTTGCTGCTGTCGGTTGAGAATGCGTAGGAAGATATCTGGAGATTGTTGCTGCTGTCGGTTGAGAATGCCTAGGAAGATATCTGGAGATTGCTGCTGCTGTCGGTTGAGAATGCGTAGGAAGATATCTGGAGATTGTTGCTGCTGTCGGTTGAGAATGCCTAGGAAGATATCTGGAGATTGTTGCTGCTGTCGGTTGAGAATGCCTAGGAAGATATCTGGAGATTGTTGCTGCTGTCGGTTGAGAATGCCTAGGAAGATATCTGGAGATTGTTGCTGCTGTCGGTTGAGAATGCCTAGGAAGATATCTGGAGATTGTTGCTGCTGTCGGTTGAGAATGCCTAGGAAGATATCTGGAGATTGTTGCTGCTGTCGGTTGAGAATGCCTAGGAAGATATCTGGAGATTGTTGCTGCTGTCGGTTGAGAATGCCTAGGAAGATATCTGGAGATTGTTGCTGCTGTCGGTTGAGAATGCCTAGGAAGATATCTGGAGATTGCTGCTGCTGTCGGTTGAGAATGCCTAGGAAGATATCTGGAGATTGTTGCTGCTGTCGGTTGAGAATGCCTAGGAAGATATCTGGAGATTGTTGCTGCTGTCGGTTGAGAATGCCTAGGAAGATATCTGGAGATTGTTGCTGCTGTCGGTTGAGAATGCCTAGGAAGATATCTGGAGATTGTTGCTGCTGTCGGTTGAGAATGCCTAGGAAGATATCTGGAGATTGTTGCTGCTGTCGGTTGAGAATGCCTAGGAAGATATCTGGAGATTGTTGCTGCTGTCGGTTGAGAATGCCTAGGAAGATATCTGGAGATTGTTGCTGCTGTCGGTTGAGAATGCCTAGGAAGATATCTGGAGATTGTTGCTGCTGTCGGTTGAGAATGCCTAGGAAGATATCTGGAGATTGCTGCTGCTGTCGGTTGAGAATGCCTAGGAAGATATCTGGAGATTGTTGCTGCTGTCGGTTGAGAATGCCTAGGAAGATATCTGGAGATTGCTGCTGCTGTCGGTTGAGAATGCCTAGGAAGATATCTAGAGATTGCTGCTGCTGTCGGTTGAGAATGCCTAGGAAGATATCTGGAGATTGCTGCTGCTGTCGGTTGAGAATGCCTAGGAAGATATCTGGAGATTGCTGCTGCTGTCGGTTGAGAATGCCTAGGAAGATATCTGGAGATTGCTGCTGCTGTCGGTTGAGAATGCCTAGGAAGATATCTGGAGATTGCTGCTGCTGTCGGTTGAGAATGCCTAGGAAGATATCTGGAGATTGCTGCTGCTGTCGGTTGAGAATGCCTAGGAAGATATCTGGAGATTGTTGCTGCTGTCGGTTGAGAATGCCTAGGAAGATATCTGGAGATTGCTGCTGCTGTTGTCCATTGGAAATCTTCTGGAAGATTTCTGGAGGTTGTTGATTAACATAGTACAAGAAGAAATGGTGATTTGACAAAACTCTCATGGCAGACACCAGCAATAGTACAGATGAAGTAATTATATGGTGATATTTACATTGTGGTAATTATGTTGTAATAATTATATTGTATTACATAATTAGACCAAGAAAAATGATGCTGGATAGATTGAGACGGTGGCATAGAGGAATATCATCAGCAGAGATGTTCCAGAACACCAAAGACCGAGGTCTGTGGAGAGACATGAACGCCTACTCCTGTGGGCAGGTACTTGATGATGATGATTAGACAATTATAGTTATAGAGGTGGATATATAATGGGAAAAACGACATCTCAGATAGTTATAAAGCTGGATATATAATGGGAAAAACGACATCTCAGATAGTTATAGAGGTGGATATATAATGGGAAAAACGACATCTTAGATAGTTATAGAGGTAGGTATATAATGGGGAAAACGACATCTCAGATAGTTATAGAGGTAGGTATATAATGGGGAAAACGACATCTCAGATAGTTACAGAGGTGGATTTATAATGGGAAAAACGACATCTCAGACGAAATGACACTCTAGTGGATGAATAGATACACAGACAAGTCTAAGCTCGGTCATCAGAAGTGAAAGCTCGGCCTAGATACACAAGAAAACTCACGAAATAATACAGGCAAGAAGCTACTGAGATATAGGCAAAAATAATCATATGACAGATACCATATAGAAACCGGGAATGCTAAAATAGAAACCGGGAATACTATAATCATGTTTAACTGTTGTCATGTTATGTGCTGGGAGGTCCAGTTGTCATACTCATTTTATGTGCAGGGAGGTCCAGTTGTCATACTCATTTTATGTGCTGGGAGGTCCAGTTGTCATACTCATTTTATGTGCTGGGAGGTCCAGTTGTCATACTCATTTTATGTGCTGGGAGGTCCAGTTGTCATACTCATTTTATGTGCTGGGAGGTCCAGTTGTCATACTCATTTTATGTGCTGGGAGGTCCAGTTGTCATACTCATTTTATGTGCTGGGAGGTCCAGTTGTCATACTCATTTTATGTGCTGGGAGGTCCAGTTGTCATACTCATTTTATGTGCTGGGAGGTCCAGTTGTCATACTCATTTTATGTGCTGGGAGGTCCAGTTGTCATACTCATTTTATGTGCTGGGAGGTCCAGTTGTCATACTTATGTTATGTGCTGGGAGGTCCAGTTGTCATACTCATTTTACATGCTGGGAGGTCCAGTTGTCATACTCATCATGCATTCCCCCTCTCTAGGAAAACTATTAATCCACTTCGTGCCCACAACAGTAAGGCCTTATGCGTTTAGAGGAGTTTAAAAGGTGAATGGACGGATACAACTCACACGAACTTGTGTGCGGTGTTTGCCTATATGATATTCTATCGCAATGTCTGGCATAGATACTGGACGATGTTGTGACCGCGACCTAATAACACGCGGACATATTACTCACGTTTCACTCATTACAATAATCAAGACATCATTGTATGACTGTAACATGAGACCCAGCCCTGTTTGATTGTACTCCCAGCCAATCAGGCGATGTCTAACTTGACGTGGGTGGTCGTTCTTTGTGACAATCGTTTCCTTGTATGACGTAGTCTGTGAAACTTCTACACTCAGGATGAAAGGAAGCAAGACATTGTCGACTGGGCGAGCATAGATGTGTAGATGTGTGGGCACCGTTCACATTCTTGGGACATGTCATGAGAAAGAGAAAGTTGGAGTACCTCGTGATAATTTGACATTTGGAGGGGAGGAGAGGCAGGGAGAGACTAAGTGAGAAAATGGTGTAGAGTTTGATATCATGGTATGGAGGCACATTGGTATCAGAAATGATTTTAGTATACGAGACTAAGAGCTGTGGACAGATTTGATCACCAACGCCACATGGCATGGACTAGAAGAAGCAGCAGCAGAAGAAGAAGCAGGTAGTAGTAGTAGTAGTAGTAGTAGTAGTAGTAGTAGTAGTAGTAGTAGTAGTAGTAGTAGTAGTAGTAGTAGTAGTAGTAGTAGTAGTAGTATAGTAGTAGTAGTAGTAGTGGTAGTTGTAGTAGTAGTAGTAGAAGTAATAGTGGTAGTAGTAGTAGTAGTAGTAGTAGTAGTAGTAGTAGTAGTAGTAGTAGTAGTAGTAGTAGTAGTAGTAGTAGCAGCAGCAGCAGCAGCAGCAGCAGAAGAAGAAGAAGAAGAAGAAGAAGAAGAAGAAGAAGAAGAAGAAGAAGAAGAAGAAGAAGAAGAAGAAGGGGAAGAAGAAGAAGAAAAAGAAGAAAATGACGATGATGATGATGATGATGATGATGACAAAGAAGATGTGAAGATGTATAGATAGACAGAGATAGAAACAAAGATAACAGAGGGCACACACACACACACACACACACACACACACACACACACACACACACACGCACGCACGCACACACATACACACACAGATGAGTAAACCAGTTTATGATAAAAGCAGTCCACCAGCAACCACCAACAAGTCAATACATTCAGGAATCGTGTATATTTCGCAAGCTGTAGTTTCTGTACAGGAAGCAGTTGTGAGGGGCTAGAGAGATAGATACGAGCACAGCGGGCCGGGTTTCTGTAACAAGCTACGTGGAGGGTCTCAAATAGCCTTTCACAATGTTTCAATACTATTCTATAGCCCTGGCTGGGATAGGTCTTTGCTTGCCAACCCTCCTCCGTTCCCTGGACTCACTGTCACTCTATCTTTCGACCTCGGGACCTATTTCCTGCAGTGTTCTTCTGGCTGATCCATATATATATAACACAATGATCGTTGGAATAAACTAAAACGTGATTTATTAAATTAATAAAGAACAGCACAGGAAAACATCAAGGCAGTTAATACAGATAGTTCTAAACAGACACAACACGGATAAAGTTCAGGCACAGAGCCTCATGGCTTTCCCTCATAGACCGAAGAGTACTACAAAGTCCCGTCAGTCGACATCTGCCTCACCGATTTGGTCCGCAGGTATTTTCCTCCGTCCCGATAGGTGGTACAAACAATAGGCGCCTGTAGAACCAGTCCCACTAGTTCCAGTGGTCTTCTCTACACAATGAGTCTGGTGTTCGTTGTAGCCCAATGGTACAGGAATACATCACTTGTCACAATGGGACCAGTTCTTGAAGGGGAAAATGTGTATGGGTGTTTCAATGTCACTGACCAGATGAGTAGGACCGAGAATGAGCTGTAGGTCCATTCAGGAACATAGGTTCAATCACTCCACTATTGACGATGGGATTTGTATAGAGCGGGTACCGAAGGATGCCACTAGATCAGGACTAATCGGACATTGATTCCTTGATTGGAGTCATTAGCCTGTGGCCGTCCTGAAAGTCCATGGTTCACCTGAGAATGTCTTAAGGTGATACTCTCGTGGCCTTGCAGATCTCTTATGCTCCCTTCAATTCAAGGAGGACCCTGGAGATGACAGAGAATAGTGAACGACTAGGCTGACTCAAGTACCACAATCCTGAGGACCAATAGGGCCTCAGTTACTACATTTGACATATAGGTTCCCTACCCAATACATTAGATACGAGGCCCGAATGAATGGGCCTGACCTGTCAGGTAGCCCCTGGATTGGCTACGTCTGGGCTTGAGTAGACCTCCAGCTTGTAGACGTCCGGTTGTCCACCCTAGGAACTTTTTGCCTACAAGATTCACTCTCCACACTCATACCAAGCCTTTATTATTATTGGGCACATTCATTTCCAGGCTTATCTCTCACTTGCAAACCCTGCCTTTCTCACGACAAAGCTCTTGTGGTGTTGTGTGGGTAATTATGTGTATGTAAAGAAGTGTCGTTCCCCATTCCCAGCAAGAATAGGAAAAAAAAATACTACTCCTTCCGGCCGCTGCTCTTGTCTGAGCTGTCGCCAAGATCATTGGGAAGATCGGATCTAGCAGAACGGCTGCCTGGATAGTGCCGGTAACATATTTCGATTTGATGTCTACCTTCGCAATCGGAAGAGACATCGCTACCGCACTCTTGGTCGCCGTTTGAATCTCAATAGACTCCCCGGTTAGCTGTTCTGGGCTCACTAAGTGTGAGGAAATTACGGCCCCAGACTGCAGATCGGTGTCATAGAGACACTCGACTGGTTGTCCGTTCACAAGTATCGTCTCTACTACTGGTGGTTTCTCTGAATCTTTGTTCTCAAGACCCCTCCCTTCTACCTCCTTGTTAGACCCTTCCCCGGTTTCTACAAGACAAGCAGCATAGTGAGAGTCTTTCTGTTTGCGCCTGCAATCTGCCGTATTGTGGGTGGGAGATTTGCAGTAGGCGCACCACTTTTCACTCCACTTTCTTTTATGAGATCCAGGTGGACTCTTACCAGAGGGTTTCTTAATTGGAACTTTATCGAAAGGATCCTCCTTCTTGGTGTGAGCTGTTTTAGGGTTCTTCTTCTTTCCAGACCATGTGTCTGGTGGTCGGGGATTGGGTTGTGACAGTTCCCCATTATCCCCATGAGCTAGCACATACCTTTCCGCTAATGTGTTTACTACGTCTAACCTTTCTGCCCCATTTTCAAGCAAGAAGGTTTGCAATGGCTTAGGTATCATCCTCTTCATTTGGTCCGCGACCACTAATTCTTCTAAACTTTCATAGTCGTTAGCAAAACCAGCTAATGACATCCACTTCAAAAGGTAAGACTTAAGTCTAACGCTGTAGGCTGCAAACATCTCCCCTGGCTCTCTCTTTGACTTTCTGAACTGCTGTCGGTATGTATGGGCCGTCATCCGGAACCTTTTCAATAATGCTTTTTCCAGGGCCTCATAGTCATTCTCCATACCAGGTGGCAACCTTGAGTAGACCTCGTACGCTGTCCCCCTCAGGCCCTGTGAGAGTTTCAAGTTCCATTTCCCACGTTCCAATCCCATAGCCAAAGCCATCGACTGAAATCTGTGAAGATACTGGTCGATCTTATCTTTGTGTTCATCGAACGGGAGTAATGGGAACTTCATTGCCTGGTATGGACCACCACTAGAGGTTGTTGAGTCAGGGAGAACTGCGCCTCCCACTGCACCCTCGCTTTCCTTGGCAGTTTGAGCTTTCAACTCCAACTCCCTCATACGGAACTCATGGTCTCTGACTGCCTGCTCAGCCTCAATCTTCCTAGCCTCAGCCTCCATCTTCCTAGCCTCAGCCTCAGCCTCAATTTTCTTAGCTTGTCTGAAGTCTCTTTCCACTTCCTGAACATATTTCTGTAACTCCGCCCCATCATAACCCATCTCACGCCCTGTAGCCTGTACTTCGGCAACATTAAATTTAGCGGATGCCATCTTACATTCAGAGGGTAAGGGAAGAGGTAATTGTATATTAAATTTCAATCTCAAGTACACAACTGGTTATTTTACCTGACCACAACACGTCGTATGTCGGTCAGTCCGTGTCAGAAAGAGTATAGACAATAGCCAGGCACGGTAGCAGAATCTATTGATAGTAGACAAGAATATCTGTCCCCTATCACTATATCAGCCAGAACTCCACCAGGATTTCAAATATCCCGCGACGTGCCCCCAGAAATTGTAACAAGCTACGTGGAGGGTCTCAAATAGCCTTTCTGAATGTTTCAATACTATTCTATAGCCCTGGCTGGGATAGGTCTTTGCTTGCCAACCCTCCTCCGTTCCCTGGACTCACTGTCACTCTATCTTTCGACCTCGGGACCTATTTCCTGCAGTGTTCTTCTGGCTGATCCATATATATAACACAGTGATCGTTGGAATAAACTAAAACGTGATTTATTAAATTAATAAAGAACAGCACAGGAAAACATCAAGGCAGTTAATACAGATAGTTCTAAACAGATACAACACGGATAAAGTTCAGGCACAGAGCCTCATGGCTTTCCCTCATAGACCGAAGAGTACTACAAAGTCCCGTCAGTCGACATCTGCCTCACCGATTTGGTCCGCAGGTATTTTCCTCCGTCCCGATAGGTGGTACAAACAATAGGCGCCTGTAGAACCAGTCCCACTAGTTCCAGTGGTCTTCTCTACACAATGAGTCTGGTGTTCGTTGTAGCCCAATGGTACAGGAATACATCACTTGTCACAATGGGACCAGTTCTTGAAGGGGAAAATGTGTATGGGTGTTTCAATGTCACTGACCAGATGAGTAAGACCGAGAATGAGCTGTAGGTCCATTCAGGAACATAGGTTCAATCACTCCACTATTGACGATGGGATTTGTATAGAGCGGGTACCGAAGGATGCCACTAGATCAGGACTAATCGGACATTGATTCCTTGATTGGAGTCATTAGCCTGTGGCCGTCCTGAAAGTCCATGGTTCACCTGAGAATGTCTTAAGGTGATACTCTCGTGGCCTTGCAGATCTCTTATGCTCCCTTCAATTCAAGGAGGACCCTGGAGATGACAGAGAATAGTGAACGACTAGGCTGACTCAAGTACCACAATCCTGAGGACCAATAGGGCCTCAGTTACTACATTTGACATATAGGTTCCCTACCCAATACATTAGATACGAGGCCCGAATGAATGGGCCTGACCTGTCAGGTAGCCCCTGGATTGGCTACGTCTGGGCTTGAGTAGACCTCCAGCTTGTAGACGTCCGGTTGTCCACCCTAGGAACTTTTTGCCTACAAGATTCACTCTCCACACTCATACCAAGCCTTTATTATTATTGGGCACATTCATTTCCAGGCTTATCTCTCACTTGCAAACCCTGCCTTTCTCACGACAAAGCTCTTGTGGTGTTGTGTGGGTAATTATGTGTATGTGAAGAAGTGTCGTTCCCCATTCCCAGCAAGAATAGGGAAAAAAATACTACTCCTTCCGGCCGCTGCTCTTGTCTGAGCTGTCGCCGCAATGTACCGGCAGTGCCTCAAATAACCCATAGATTCAGATGAGTTCAGGTTCTCCCAGTGAGATAGAGAAGTCCATTATCTTCCCGACATCATCCTATCGACTAAAAGACGAAAGAGATAGCACTGTGGATAGCCTCTTCCGGCTCAAGAAGATAGATCATAGATTGGTGGACCCCATCCCCAAGGAGCCCTTCCCTCCTTCCGGCATACCGTAGCTATCCAATGATTATATTCTACAGAAAGATGACAGTATGCCCAGTTCAGGCCGTAGAAAGAAAGATAGCAACAGCTCATCTGCCGCCAAGTTAGTTAGTTAGTTAGTTAGTCGACAGATCATCCTCGTTGCACATCGGACCATTCAGTCCATAAGTGCTCGGATCCCCTCCTCAGCAAATCCCGCAGCGTGTAGCGGCTAACGACGCCAGTTCTGTGTTGGTTTATCAATCTTCTTTGGCTTCCTGCGTAGTGTTCTTGTTTGGCCACCCCTCTTTTAATTTGCTGCTCTCGCAGTCTGGCCATTGTTGTAGATTCACAGTCATCACTTGGTTCTTGCAAAAGTCTCACTTCTCGTAGAGCATTCAGAATGTCAGCCTGGTCCATGGCGCGTCCGCCCTCAACAGTAGCCTCACCTGCGAGCTTGTCAGCCCGCTCATTTCCTTGTACTCCCGCATGCCCTGGCACGAAGATGAAACTAATCTTTGCCAGCCGAGACCGCTTCAGAGGCAGCAACCATTCTCTTCGGATCGACCCCTCCTCTATCCTCTTGATCATGTTCATTGAGTCGCTAAGGAAACAAGCCCTAGTGAATGTCTGTGTCTCGAGCCATGTTATTGCTTTACTTACTGCCATGACTTCCATGGTCAGGCTACTTGTGGTTTCAGTGAAAGCACCAGAGTCCTCCTTCACAATTCTCCCTCCGGCCCGAGCTGTAAAGGCCCATGAGCTTCTCACATGTCGGACGACCGACCCATCTGTGTAGATGACCGCGTCACCGTCTAGCGAATTCTCGAAAATCAACGCTTGTACTTCAGCCTCAACAGCAGCCGGATTTTCTTGTCTGCATTTTCTATCTAGTTGGATGCAAACTGAAAAGGATGTGCAGAAGTCTGTTGGCACTTGCACCCACTCCTCGCCAGGTTCTAAGTCCTCAAGTGAACACACCTGTTGAAGAATGTCCTCGGCTTGACCCATCCACGACCGTCCTCTTTTTAACCTGCTGCCCTTCACCTTCCTAATTTCACTATGCAGTGGATGCTGTGTGTTTGCGTTAATTCTGAGGTAGGCGCGTGCCCTGCAAACTTGCATTCTCTCTTCAATGGTTGGAAAATCAAGAAGGTAGCGCATCGCTCTGCATGCTGTATCTCTTGTACATCCAAGAATAATGAGCATAGCTTCATTCTGTATCCTTTCCATCCTTTCTATCTGCTTATGGCTGAGAGTCAGGATTGCCATTGCATACTCCAAAACAGACATGACCAGCCCCTCGTATAGAAGACATAGATGGCGCTGCTCACAGTTTGCTGCCGCCATCACCCGCATCGCTGCCAAACCCCGCTTGGCCTTTGTTATCACCTGGTCTATGTGCACATTATAAGCAAGGCTTCGATCAAACCGTATCCCCAGGTAATTCATTGCCTGGGTTCTTTCCACCGTCTCTGAACACAGCATTACAGTTGGTGTTGGATTGTTGACAATATGATTATTCAACGAGAACCAAGTCACTGTTGCCTTTGTTGGGTTGACCATTGCCCCAGCTTCATCACACCAAGTACTTATGCGATTGAGTTCGGTTTGTAGTTCCACAGCAACCTCCTCTCTATCCTTACCCTGACTATACACTAAAACATCATCGGCATATGACAATGTCCTGCCAGGTCCAGTGATCTGCTCACTGGTGATTCTCACTGTGTAGGCGTTGAACAGTACCGGAGATAATGGTGATCCCTGTGGTAGGCCAGGATATATTGTTGTTGGTTCCGAAGTCCAACTGCCACATCTAAAAACTACTTTCCGTTGGAAGAGAGCTGCAGCGATCCAACTAAGGAGGAATGGACTTACGTTTAGTTCAAGAAGCTGAAACATTAAAAAATCCAGTGGTACTCTGTTGTATGCGTCCTCAAGATCAATCGCTGCAGCAACGGTTTCAGTGCCTGAGTGGAAACCTTCATAGACATCGTGGGCAAAGACTGCTGCATTGGTCCAGGTTTCTCTTTTTGGACGGTACCCACCCAGGGTAGGTGGAAAAACACCTTGCCTCTCTAGTTGGCTTGATATTTTCCTGGCAATTACCTTCTCCAGCAGCTTGCCTATTGTATTCTGCATGGTTATAATTCGATATCCCTGAATTTTTTTGTGGTCTTTGTCAGGCTTCGGCAAGGGAATCAGATAGCTGTGTAACCATTCCTCCTTGATGCTGGCACTCACTATACTGTTGTTGTACATGTCTGCTAGTTTCTCTAGCTCATTGTCGGTACACCTATTTATGTCGTCGTATCTTATGCCATCAGGACCTGGAGCACTGTTTTTTGATCGTCGAAGCACAGCCTTCATCCGAAGTGTTCTGGGCCTTGCATCTGTCTGAGGTGACCTCCTTGGCCAGATTCCGGCCTCCCATGTCTGTCTGGTTGCTCTGCTCAAGGTAGCGTTCAAAGAGGGCTTTGCCCTTGTCCTCGTCAGTCCTCTGCCAGATGAGGTCAGCACCTTGGAAGTCAGAAATGCTCTTATTCTTTACTACACCACTCATGCTTTTATGTAGTCGCCAGAACAATTTCAGTGACTTGTCTGTGCTTACTCTTTGACACACCTCTGCCCATTTTTCGCTTTTAACCACCGTGACCAGTTTTTTGAAATAGCTTACTTTTGTGTGCATCTCTCTTTCTAAGTGCAAGCAGGGACTAGGATGACCAGCTCTGTTCTTCTTGGCATTTTGCCATCTCCTTACAGCACTACGCTTATCCACCCAAGCCTTCTCCACCTCGAAACTCCACCACGGTGGCTGCTCCCAGCTTTTTTTTTCCTTTTCTTCCTGCCCTGAAACGTTCTGCGCTTGTCACGTCTTATTTTACTCACCACATCTTGCCCTGTACTGTCATACTGGAACGTCTTTACCTTTAGCTTGTGCTGCCTGGTTCTGCCTTTCTCCACCAATATGCTGCATGGGTGGTGGTCGCTGCCATGGTGTCCTAGGACACCCCATCTACACACTGTAGTGAGTGAAGGTGAAACTAGCGCCAGATCAATAGCACTGTCCTCATCGCCTGGACGGCTTGCTGTCCTGGTGACACAGCCACTGTTGATACAAACCAGGTCGATGGTTTCCAGTGCAGTCTCGAGCTCCTCCCCTTGTGTATTGGAGGAAGTGTTTCCCCATGATCTGCCTTTAGCGTTGAAGTCACCACAGAAAATAACATTTCTCTCGTGGCCTAATATGCCACTTAAGCACTGCCACTTCTGGGCGTCCACACTCGCATTGCGGGCATAAACATTAACCAACACGAATGGTATACTGGAATGAACTCTCAACGCCTGTATTTGTCTATCTTCACTGTTCCAACTGGACATGTCTAGCTCTGACGCCACCATGCTGTCGCAAACGAGAATCGCCGTTCCCAGATGTCGTCTGTTATAGAAACATTTGAAGCCGGCAATTCGGAGTAGCTGATCGCCCAGTCTCGTCTCCTGGAGTGCTACAATGTCGTTCCTGTAAACTAGGGTTTCTAAAATAGAGCCCCGTTGTTTTACACTGGCACAGTTCCAATATAGAATACGGATGTTCCTGAGTCCTAGACGGTGACACTTGAGTCTAAAACGTCTCAAGCCACCGCGCTTACCTGGCTTCTTTTTCCCTGCGCGGCTACCACGCCGCTTCGGTATGTTGACTGCTGATCGTTCGGAAAACACACGTTGTTCCGCCATGTTGAAAAAACGTAAACACAGACTTTTGATTGAGAACCACACACGCTGCTGAAAATTCACTCAAGGATGGCTTCGCTCGATGCACGAACTCCGTAGCACCCGCGCAGATCTTGAGTAGAAACTCCTGGTTTTACATCCTGGCACACCAATTACACGCAAGAAATGAATAAATCCATCCCTTACGCGAAAAAGTTAACGAACACAAAACAACACGACCGTCCGTCGCCATCTTGAAACCGGAAAAAAAAACTGCCGCCAAGAACAAATGAAATCCTCTGGGGAGATATATTGTTCAGATTCACTCCCCCGGCTATGCCAAGAACAAGACGCCTAGTTAGATTGGCCAACGGTCAACCAACTCTTCATATGTTATGATTGGCTTTTCGCCAATTCATCTTCCCCGTCGAGACAAAATACATTTATAGGTCCAGGTCAGGCTGGACTACCCACAACCCAATTATTACCTTTCCAACTGCATCAGTAGTAGGTTGCACCTCTGTCTTAATCTTTAAATCAACTTGACATGCTGCAACTACCAAACGGTATGTGCTGGAACGGCCATGAATTGCACCAGAACTTGCACTGGTGCTCATTTGGTGTAGGGGACCCTATCGGGTTTTCCCCGAAGAAAGATATATTTCTAATAATTCTATTAAGAAGAACGTGTTGTTAAAGTATCTTCCATGGGGATTGAGCGAACAAGAGAACTGAGGGTTCCCGAAAGCTGTTTCCCTCTATTTCCCCAAATTTATAGAAGGCATGAGGACATGAGCCACTGGCGTTTCGCCACAGTTTCATCCACAATAGTGTGACAGCTGGGCTACAACCGGTGTGGCTCAAGGCTCGACCCAGCCTTGTGTAATGGATGCTGGTCAATGTTCAGTATATTCTGAATGTTGCCTGGAAATGAGAGAACGCTCCAACAGGAAAGTACTGCCATAACTATGATGCTGAAATTGAGGCAATCAAGATAGCCACAGAGAAATTACAAAATACCAGCCATAGTACACAACCTGTGGTGATATTGACAGATGCAAAATCCGTAATAGAGGCGCTCCTGTCTGGGAAATTGCCAGTTCTGATGACACTACTTTCTGAACTTAGCAGTCAGCGTAAGATCACCATACAGTGGATACCATCCCACTGTGGAGTCCCCGGAAACGACAGAGCTGATCGATTGGCTAAGGAAGGAGCGAAAGAAGAACAACCTGATGTGCCTATTACATACCACCAAAAGAAAAGAATGATCAAATCAGTCAGAAGGCCACCAAACCTTACTCAAGACGACTACCACGTTATGGACAGACCAGAACAGGTAATTCTTCTTCGCCTCAGAACAGGTGTCACTTGTTTAAATTCCAGAGAGAAGGTTGGACTCAACAAGCACATCTATAAAACTGATTATCTGTTGGGGTTATTGCCTGACTTGGGTCTACACTCCTCTCTTCTGTCTTCCCTTCCATATATCTACTTCTGTCACTCTCTCTCTTATTCTCTCAACACATACTCCGACAACATTTCCTTTCAACATATAATAAAAGATTTATTAATAAAGAAAACTATGTCCGGTGTGTGTATGGATATTGTCTGTGTAGTTGCTATTGTATTCTATGGTTGTGGACAGAATGAACTCAGAATGTCTATCAGCTGTATCTTCTCGCCAGTCATTCTTCACGATTACAGGACATCACATCAAACAGGACAGAGCTCACCCGGGATGATCCGTAGGCTTGAATCTGATGGTAAATCCGTTAGTGAAATGAAAACAAACTGTTCACCCCTGATTCACCGTATTGCTATAAAAGTCCCGTAAGTTTATGACTGTGCCCAAATCGGTTTCATGATATTAAGTATCCATCATCGAAGAAAAACACCACATTGTCAAAGTTCTTCCTATTGTCTATTATGATTATCACTATTGTCTTTGTCTATTCCTTCTACCCTATGTATGCAAGTCGTATGTAGGTTGAAGTCTCTGCTTGCCCCACCTTAACCTCTCTTTCTGTTTAGTAGCCCCCGTGGTATATGCGTGTTAGCATACAGTCTTCTGTATTTTACTTGATGTTAGTATTTGTTCATCTGAACGAACTGTTTAGGTTCTTTCTGGATCTAAGTATGTACTTTATTGGTTCACGTAGAGTAGGTTTTTCTTTCTTCTCTAATGTCCCTAGAAACTGGGAACCTGTGGATGAATATAACACGTCGAGTGGTAAGCGTCCGCCCCTTACTCCTAACTTATGCAAGTGTCCTTCTCCAGCCATAATGACAAGGCTTTCGAAGTCACCATCCGCATAAGACATAAGAATTCACCTCAGTCTAAAACACCCACTAATAATATGTAATGATAAAGGTAATACACGCTCATCTATATTCCTATTCTAAAACGATATTTTAATATACCTTATACACATCGATGTTCCTATATAGAATTAATGTAGATCCACGAATCGAAATTAATCCTCAGCCAAGCACTTTATCCCATTATAAAGGAGGATATTTCTTTTCATTACAGGACACATAATTCTATCTTTCCGTCCAGTTGGGGAACACACACTAAACTGACACAAAGACGTGGCCACTCTCTTTAGATCATCTTTGTCCCATCGTCCTTGACATTGCTGGACAAAGCAAATTCAGACTTCATTATCCCTGGTCAGTGGAAAATTCCAGATCTGGGCTTTTCCGTATATCCCTACCTCCAGAACGCAATAGACTGATCCATGATACTGTCTGTCTTTGTAGCAAACTAATTTTTCCACTCTCCCGGTCACCTGTATTGTAGTCGACTCTCCCGCCTTGACCTATATACATATGCGCTGGTCAATCCGTTGTGTTTTATCCTTCTGTTTCATTAACCCTTCTACTCCCTGGGTATTCGCTGCATACAGTCGTCGATCTGGGATTCACTAACATGCAGCATTTCATGACATAGGCCCCCTCTTAAGAGATTAGACCGCGTCGAATCTTTCTCGCTGTAGGTTTGATTCCCATGATCCACAACCCTAGTCTTCTTCCTCCGGATCTGGATGTCTGGATAAGAAATCTGCTCCTACATTCTCCTTTCCAAAGTATTCCACTGTGAAGTCCCGTTGCAGCAACAACGTCCATCACATCCATCGTGCGTTGAGCTTCTGCGAAGTAGCTATTAACACCACGTGTTGATGATATGATTGGGTCCTCACATGGCTCATCTCATTATCCAGTAGGCGCTCTAATTGACACCCTACTATACTACTAACGACTGAAACTAGTGTTGGCTCCTCGCTCCTGTACGTTCAGTCGACCTACTTTCGACTTGCGTCAGCGACGGCTCACAATACAGACGGATTGTCCCATCCTGATTGTAACACTGCTTCCATGTCCTCTTGGTTTCCCCCGGCTTTTCCTCTGGGGATGTTCCGCCTCGTCCTCGTCGGACCGAGTCGTCTTTCCCAAACCTCCTGGGCTTTTGCTTCCAGGACCATCTTGGGCGATATTGTATCTGGTCAGCCAATATTCGGTTGGAGTCCTGGGTAATTCTCGCTTTTCCCGACGTTACCCACCCCTTCTGAACTTGGTTACCGGTGAAACTTTCACTCTTGTCCTTTCGCTGACTTGTGATTTCCCTCCTCCTGTCGTTGGGTAAATCTGACCTATCACGTACTGTCCCATAGGCCCTCCTATGTTGTACTGGCGATCTCTGGTCTTCGTCTGGACTGGTAACCTTTGTCCTAATGGCTGCCATCACCATAAAGTGTGAAGCTTTGCTCCCGGATCTCTCCTCATATTTCCTAATGAGATGTCTAGGGAGATTTTTCTTCTCTTCCCCGATCCGTATTTTGTAGATGTTCTTGGACACCACCTTTTCCACAGGATAAGGTCCTTTCCATCCTACTTGGAGTATATTGGTCTCTGCTGGACTCCACACTTCCACTTTGTCTTCCACTTTAAGAGCTAGTTTCCTCTTAATTCGCTTGTTGGGTGGTGCTCTCTGGCACTCCGAACAAGACTTCACCCACCGGCGTACATCTCCGGTCATTCCTGGCCAGCAATAATGGCCGGATATTTGCTGCAAGGTCTCTCTGACACCCATATGTCGATTCTTGTCTATGATGTGTCCACTCTGAAGAATGTGAGGACGGTGGGTCTCTGGAACCACCCACTGCTCATACAGGTTATCTCCCCTCCCAGCTCTCCGATAGAGTAGTTGATTCTTCAGAAAGTACTGTCCCCGTTCTGGTGGCTCAGCACTTCTTTGCAGCTTCCTGTAGCAAGGATGCAACGTAGTATCCTTCCTCTGGGCAGTATGCAATTCTCCTATCTCTGAGTTGTCGCATAGTGTCTCTGCCTCTTTTTCCTTCCCTTGAGATCCACTGACTACTGTTCCCTTGTGGGCTTGCTGTTTGGGCATCCCCAAAAAGACATATTTCGTGCCAATGATCATTGGAAATAAGGAGTCAGATAATACAGCAGCTGGAATAATGCCCGTGACGTACCTGGATTTAATCTCCACCTTGGCGATTGGCAGCGTCATGGTAACAGCACTCCTCATTGCCGGCTGTATCTCTATGGTCTCCCCTGTAAGTTGGTCTGGGCTTACCAAGCTGGCGTCCACCACCGCTTCCCCATCCAAACCGGTATCGTAGAGACAAACAACCTGCTGGCCATTGACTTCAATAAGTTCAACCACAGGTGGTCTCTCTTGGTCCTGAGTGTCTTTCATCTCCTTGACCGTTTCCTTGCCTTCCTCTTTTGATTCCTCGAGGTTGGTTATGCAATTGGCGTGTTTTGCCTTGCATCTGCAGTCCACAGTATTATGTGTTGTCGACTGGCAGTGTGTGCACTCTGTTCCCTTCCTAGGTTTCCGTGTGTCCTTTTTGTTCCTTTCTCCTTCGCCGACCTCAGCCTTGTCTGTGATCACCGATGTAGGAATCACCTTGCATGCTGCGAAGTAAGAACTTTTAGGTTTCGATCTGCAGTCTTTTGTGTTGTGGGACGCTGCCCTACAAAATGAACACCATTTCTCCGACCATTGTCGTTTCGCTTGAGAATTCGCGGTGCTCTGGTTTCCTACCTTCACCTTCTCTGAACTCTCCTCTGTGTGCTTTATATAAGGTTCCCCTTTTTCTCCTTCCCAGTTTTTAGGTTTCTTTTTCTCTGTTTTCTCCTGACTTTTGGATTGTGTACTTAGTTCCTCCGTTTCACCATGTACTTCCACGAATCGTTCAGCCAGCTTATTCACCACATCAATCCGTTCCGCCCCTTGTTCTCCCAAGAAGGTTCTGAGAGGTTTCGACATTTGCTTTCGCATTTGGTCTACCACCATCATCTCTTCGAGACTCTCATAATCCCTCTGGAATTCTGCCAAGTCCATCCATTTCTGTAGATAGGATTTCAGCCTCAGACTGTAGGCGGCGAATAGTTCCCCCGGCTCTCGTCTAGACGATCTAAACTTCTTCCGATACGTTTGTGCTGTGACTTCATAATGTTTCATCAAAGCTGCTTTCAATTCCTCATACTGATTTTCCTGTCCTGGTGGTAGGCGTGTGTAGACCTCGTAGCCCGAACCACGTAACGACTGGGATACTTTAAGAGCCCATCTGGTTCTATCTAGTCCCATAGCGACTGCCATAGCCTCGAACCGATCCAAAAACTGGAATATCTTCTCTTTACTTTCATCATAGACCGCTAAGGGAAACTTCATGGCCTGGTAACCCTGTCCACTCATGTAGGTTGCTCCAGGTGAAGATGAACTTCCTTCTGCTGCATCTATTTCACCCTTAGTTTGTGTCTTGAGTTCTAACTCTTTCAAGCGGTATTCATGTTCCATTTCCAGTTTCTTGGTCTCCTGGTCCATTTTCTTGGCCTCTTGTTCCATTTCTAGTCGCTTGGTCTCCTGGTCCATTTTCTTGGCCTCTTGTTCCATTTCCAGTCGCTTGGTCTCCACCTCTATTCTTCTCACTTCCAACTCAGTCTTTCGATCTTCTCGTTCCGCCTGACGAATCTCTCGCTCTCTTTCTTGGATGTAATCAGTTAAGTCTGAACCAGCCAACCCAATTTCCTCTCCGTTTGCCCTAAGTTCTGCTGTAGTTAGTTTGGGAGTGGCCATAGTTAAAGCAGGTAAGTCAGCACGTTGAGTCAAGACACCTCAAGGCAGAAAAGAAGTACTCACTATACAATTATATTCCACCTAGAACCTATATCATTATCTATATCTATTACTTATTATAAATCTCCAACACCACACCGTACATCACAACCACTCTCTCATCCACAAGAGGAGATATAGGATAAAGACTTATGTAGACGTGTGACCGTGTGACTAGGTATGTAATGTCTTACCACCTATCCACATTCACTCTGTCTGGAACTTTCTCACTGCAAAGTCACCAGCATTAATGAAATGTTTCTACCATATATGTAATGGCACCATATATCCAATGGACGTCCTTCCATTAAAAGTCATCAATATATACTTATATTCCTTCCAATCAGTATGTCCCAACATGTAGGTACTCCGCTATGCCTGTGCCAATATGCAAGTACCTCTCTCTATGCATATGCCTCTTTATGCTTTTAGGTCATATGAGTATTATGTATGTACGTACCCCGCTGCTCCACCATTTATGTCACTTGTTTAAATTCCAGAGAGAAGGTTGGACTCAACAAGCACATCTATAAAACTGATTATCTGTTGGGGTTATTGCCTGACTTGGGTCTACACTCCTCTCTTCTGTCTTCCCTTCCATATATCTACTTCTGTCACTCTCTCTCTTATTCTCTCAACACATACTCCGACAACATTTCCTTTCAACATATAATAAAAGATTTATTAATAAAGAAAACTATGTCCGGTGTGTGTATGGATATTGTCTGTGTAGTTGCTATTGTATTCTATGGTTGTGGACAGAATGAACTCAGAATGTCTATCAGCTGTATCTTCTCGCCAGTCATTCTTCACGATTACAGGACATCACATCAAACAGGACAGAGCTCACCCGGGATGATCCGTAGGCTTGAATCTGATGGTAAATCCGTTAGTGAAATGAAAACAAACTGTTCACCCCTGATTCACCGTATTGCTATAAAAGTCCCGTAAGTTTATGACTGTGCCCAAATCGGTTTCATGATATTAAGTATCCATCATCGAAGAAAAACACCACATTGTCAATGTTCTTCCTATTGTCTATTATGATTATCACTATTGTCTTTGTCTATTCCTTCTACCCTATGTATGCAAGTCGTATGTAGGTTGAAGTCTCTGCTTGCCCCACCTTAACCTCTCTTTCTGTTTAGTAGCCCCCGTGGTATATGCGTGTTAGCATACAGTCTTCTGTATTTTACTTGATGTTAGTATTTGTTCATCTGAACGAACTGTTTAGGTTCTTTCTGGATCTAAGTATGTACTTTATTGGTTCACGTAGAGTAGGTTTTTCTTTCTTCTCTAATGTCCCTAGAAACTGGGAACCTGTGGATGAATATAACACGTCGAGTGGTAAGCGTCCGCCCCTTACTCCTAACTTATGCAAGTGTCCTTCTCCAGCCATAATGACAAGGCTTTCGAAGTCACCATCCGCATAAGACATAAGAATTCACCTCAGTCTAAAACACCCACTAATAATATGTAATGATAAAGGTAATACACGCTCATCTATATTCCTATTCTAAAACGATATTTTAATATACCTTATACACATCGATGTTCCTATATAGAATTAATGTAGATCCACGAATCGAAATTAATCCTCAGCCAAGCACTTTATCCCATTATAAAGGAGGATATTTCTTTTCATTACAGGACACATAATTCTATCTTTCCGTCCAGTTGGGGAACACACACTAAACTGACACAAAGACGTGGCCACTCTCTTTAGATCATCTTTGTCCCATCGTCCTTGACATTGCTGGACAAAGCAAATTCAGACTTCATTATCCCTGGTCAGTGGAAAATTCCAGATCTGGGCTTTTCCGTATATCCCTACCTCCAGAACGCAATAGACTGATCCATGATACTGTCTGTCTTTGTAGCAAACTAATTTTTCCACTCTCCCGGTCACCTGTATTGTAGTCGACTCTCCCGCCTTGACCTATATACATATGCGCTGGTCAATCCGTTGTGTTTTATCCTTCTGTTTCATTAACCCTTCTACTCCCTGGGTATTCGCTGCATACAGTCGTCGATCTGGGATTCACTAACATGCAGCATTTCATGACAACAGGACACAATCGATTACACAAAATTCAGGATTGGTGACTCAGCCATGTGCACATGTGGTTTGGCGTTGCAGACAGCAGAGCACATACTCCAGGATTGCCCAAACTACAACATATCCAGGCGAACCTTCTGGCCTAGAGAGACAACAGTGGAAGATAAACTCTATGGACCGCTGAATAAACTAAAAAAGACTGTTGGATTCATACAAGAGACAACATTGCAGTTATAGGCTTATTTCAGGCGAACGAAAGAAGAAGAAGAAGAGAACTGAATAAACGTATTCGGTATGCCGTAATCTCGTGAATGTGATGGCATAACATCCTACAGCAAGTTTTGGCAAGGAATGTTTTTTAGCCTTGTAAGCATACGAGAAATTATATTTATTCTGTGAATGGTTACTACGTTATCTAGTTCATTAAAAACGAAAAAAAGTTCAAATAAATGCATAGAACAGCCGTGGATTGCAGGGGTACCATGATCGAAGCATCAACACCCAATGTGAACTGACAATCATAGTTTTTCAGGTTCAAGATTTCAGGACTGACAGATCTGTACACCGTAACTAGTAATTATCAGTATTGTAAGTTGAAATTATCTGTCAGTAACAATGGTATGATGGATCGAATGTGTAAACAGACTCCTTCGATTGAAAACTTTCGGGAATACCCTCTCCACAGGACTACTAAAGCAGGAAGTTAAGTGAAAAGATCAACGCGTAGACATATAAGCTTTCCTGTACATATAGTACAACTAATTCAGCGTATCTGTAACTTCACTGTGTCAGAAGCCACCAAGGGCTGTCACTATTTAAACACGGTAAGACAATCTGCAATATTGATGCCAGAGTGGACTTATTCAAGGTATCACTTCACATACACATTGTTTCTCCATATACAGTAACTAGCCGTATCACTTGTAAGAAACTTTTCTCATCACAATAGCTCACACGGAGATTGTCGCTAACCTTAGCGTCTGATTATCTACAAACGTAGAACACTAATATATTCACATCTAAGGGCAGACGACGCTAAAACAAGCCAGATATATTCTGGCAGTTCCAGTGTTTCAGATTCTGTATCTTCCTAGTGACTGATATGTCTTATCACCGCTGATCATCAGTTTCCGTGACTCATTATTTCGAGTTGTTAGATTTCCCCTGTGTAACATTCCCTGTTATTAGTGTTTAAACAAATGATTATTGTTTTACTTCTGCCATTGTTTGTTTCCGTTATGTGGTTGTCTTAACTATGAACTCTTCCAGTGGTAGGCAAGTGTAACTTGAACTTGTTCAACCCTAACAGCCGCTGCTTTGCACTTATGCATGGTTCAGGCCACATGAGGTCACGGTGGTGTGACTATGGGATAAAAGGTCGTTAAACCAGCAACAGAGAAGGAACGGGTTAATATAGCAAGTGAAGAGGAGAACGAGTAACGTGTACACGTAAGATGAAATGCTTGGTACAACATGAGTTAATTCGCTGTTCCTATTTTGTCATGCTATCACTTTACAGAAAGGGGTCAAACATCCCTGTAAATGATTTCCTCGATTAGAGATTAGAACCTGCCACTTGTCCAGTTAGTGGCTAACGGCATCGCAGTCCCAAGCATATACTATCTATATAATACTGTGGCTGTTTTAATGGATGGATGTTCTGTGAGACTGAATGTCATCCTTGGCTGTTTCTCTGGGCTGACTGATGATGAGACGGTGTGATGTTGGCTTCTGACTTCAGTTGTGATGATTCTCGCTACACGAACAAGCATGTGTCGTGTGTTTTAGAAATGGTGACATGAGAGAACCCAAGCAACAGTTAAGATATTTACAATATCATGTTTAGAAGTATGATTGCTTCTCACAGAGCAGCCCAAAAGATGAAGATATATCAGAATACCCAAAACAACAGCAGCAACTTAAATCTTGAGGCACAACAGTCTTGATCGTGTCATCTCCAAGTGACCTCATGGCTTTTCTGAAGCAACTTGTACGTGAACCTGGGCATGTTATTCTAATGATGATTGCCATGGCATAGAGGTATACTGAGCATTTGGTTGGTTGGTTGTTTGACTGAGTTGTATCTCTTCAAGTCCAGTGCAGTGAGATTTAGGTTAGGCGGTCTGAACACACACAATGCAGTGACATTTAGTGGTCTGTGTGTGCGCGAACACACACGCACGCACACACACACACACACATACACACACTGTGCAGTGACATTTAAGTGGTCTAAGCAGGTGCTTGGAACTATCGGAATGAGATTGATGCCAAGACTTTGTCTCGATCCCGCACCAAATGACCATCTTCGCGGGACTGTTTTCCAGAGTTGTTCATCCTCTCTCCAAGCTCTCTCCAATCAGCGGGATGTGCAAAACCTTGGTCGAAACCTGCCATCTGTGGGGAGCTGGCAGCGCTGGCCTGTACCCAGGCCATTCAGCGTATAACCCATGGGCTGGCCGGAGTTAGGTCCAGGTTCGGCATGTTTCCGCCCAGGCTGTTGGGTGTTTCGTGGTCAACCTCCTCTCTAGTGCGCAATTAGCACGATCACAGCCCCCACCGAGGATAACTTGGTGCCTCGCATGTATAACAGGTACAGTGGCGTAGCCAGGTGTTGAAGTGACGACAGAGAGGATTATAATACGGAATACAGGATTGATTGTCAACGTGGGAAGAAGACTAGGCCTGCCAGTACATCCTAGTAAACGTTCCATGATATAGTGTGATGAACACGAGCAGACTAGGCGTGCCGGCTGTATCAAGTGGCTAGGGAGACTGGCATGAGAGCAAACTGGGATTACGTAATGAGCACAGCTGAGGCCAACGGTTTCCCGTCAGTGAGGCACGAGAGTGTGGCTAGTGCGCCGGAAGATTCTAATACAGCTAGGAATTATACTCCGTATTCTGAATACGGTCAGTACAAGAAATGTAAAGTTTGCGAATCACTGATTTAAACCAAGAAGAACCACGGGCGTGTTCCTTTCTGGCTGGTTACAAATTATGACTAACAAAGGGTGCGTTAGTGTGACATTCGCAACATTGTGGCATGACGTTACAGAAACTACTGCAGTCGAGTGACAAAGGTTAACTCCCACATGTCTACAGACGAATCAGCTCCGAGACTGTTGTGATCACTATCACACCGACCGCCTGTACCACCCTGGACATTTCCCAGTACCCAATTACCTGGGAGGACAGGTCAGGTTTAGACATGCGCCGGGGTGCGAATTTCAAGGCTGGCCCTAGAGTTAAGCCGAACCCCTTGGATGAGGTTGGTCACTATTGCTGTGTACTGGGGGGGGGGGGTGTCAAGGTTTATACGGGAGGGACAGACTGACCACCGTGCACCCAGACTTACACACTGACCACCGTGCATCCAGGCATACACACTGACCACCGTGCACCCAGGCCTACACACTGACCACCGTGCATCCAGGCATACACACTGACCACCGTGCACCCAGACCTACACACTGACCACCGTGCATCCAGGCATACACACTGACCACCGTGCACCCAGACTTACACACTGACCACCGTGCACCCAGGCATACACACTGACCCCCGTGCACCCAGACCTACACACTGACCACCGTGCACCCAGACCTACACACTGACCACCGTGCACCCAGGCCTACACACTGACCACCGTGCACCCAGACCTACACACTGACCACCGTGCACCCAGGCCTACACACTGACCACCGTGCACCCAGACCTACACACTGACCACCGTGCACCCAGGCCTACACACTGACCACCGTGCACCCAGGCATACACACTGACCACCGTGCACCCAGGCATACACACTGACCACCGTGCACCCAGACCTACACACTGACCACCGTGCACCCAGACCTACACACTGACCACCGTGCACCCAGACCTACATACTGACCACCGTGCACCCAGACCTACACACTGACCACCGTGCACCCAGACCTACACACTGACCACCGTGCACCCAGGCCTACACACTGACCACCGTGCACCCAGACCTACACACTGACCACCGTGCATCCAGGCCTACACACTGACCACCGTGCACCCAGGCCTACACACTGACCACCGTGCACCCAGGCATACACACTGACCACCGTGCACCCAGGCCTACACACTGACCACCGTGCACCCAGACCTACACACTGACCACCGTGCACCCAGGCCTACACACTGACCACCTTGCACCCAGACCTACATACTGACCACCGTGCACCCAGACCTACACACTGACCACCGTGCACCCAGACCTACACACTGACCACCGTGCACCCAGGCCTACACACTGACCACCGTGCACCCAGACCTACACACTGACCACCGTGCATCCAGGCCTACACACTGACCACCGTGCACCCAGGCCTACACACTGACCACCGTGCACCCAGGCATACACACTGACCACCGTGCACCCAGGCCTACACACTGACCACCGTGCACCCAGACCTACACACTGACCACCGTGCACCCAGGCCTACACACTGACCACCGTGCACCCAGGCCTACATACTGACCACCGTGCACCCAGGCCTACACACTGACCACCGTATGAAGAGTTATGACCACACTTACCAGTGAACTGCTCTCCAACTCATTTCTGACAATGCTCCACAGTCAATCTCCATGCTAGTTTTCCTGTCCATGATGAATGATCTCTCAGAGTCACACACTTTCAAAGCATGAGTACCATTGAGATTCATTATGAGAAGTAATGGCTTTGCAGTTAAACCAACTTCTATATGTCTGATGAGAGTGGTATAATTCCATATGTCTCTCACTCATTTATTTTTATCAGAACTTCATTCTTCCCTTCGCCTCTGGAGAATGATAATCCTGTGAGAGTGTATTTAACTGAACACTTTCTCCAACAATAATCTTGGCATTTGGAACTGGGTTAAAATTTTTGATCATCACCGGAGCAAAGACAATCACTTCCGGGTGAACAGTATAGCAGCCGCTGCAGAACTTAAGACTATAATCTACTAGTGCAGATTTGGTTAGCGTTGGACACAGGGTCTACCTTTCCAATAAGCCTCTTGTGTTTGCAGATAGTAGCAATTTCCCATTATATTTCTTTGACTTATTTCTGTAGTCTTACCATAGATTTAGAGGTGCACTCATTGGTTGAGATTTCCTCATTCCGTTAGGCCTCTATTTTGATTTGTTGTGAGAAGTGACAGCATTTTCTCTCCTTAGTTGCTAGATAGTTGCAATAGTGCAATCCCACCCCGGACTTGTCGTGGATTGGCCACTCAGCGTCCATCATGTGTAAGCTGTTTCTAACGTAGCAAATGATTTTGTAGATGCAGTTATACTAACATCCACTAAGCTAGAATTCCAGGTGGAATTTCCATCTTGTCTTCAGCAACTCTCTAGCTAAATGCTTTTGAGTGGCTGGAGTATCCGTTCTTTCTCTCCCACATGAGCAAACGTTTACTATTGACGAATATAAGGCGTTTCCTCTCAGCAATAGAGAAGTTCATCATTATCACAGCCACCTTTGAAGGGGTGTGATTATGTGGGTATAGCTTCATAGATCCCAATATTGACTGGAATTTTTGGAACCCATTTTACTGACTTTGAGGATAGGACTGGCCAGGTCTTGTGAATATACCTCGCAGATCAGTAATAATATAAGATTCCACTGCGTAATGCATGGTTCTTATTATGTAAAGAGTCGACTGCTGAATTGCAGGGATCTTTATCTTGAAAGGAGTCAGCTGTTTGAAACTGATCTTTCGTTAGTCCACTTTTGCAGACATTGTGTATAGAGTGTCAACTGCTGGCGTTGCAGTGGTCTCTACCATATAAGAGTTTACTGTTTAAGAACAGTAATCCTTATTTACATTCCCACCTTCTTCCGGCAATTGAGGATGAAAAAGGGGAATGACATCAGTTGTACTCAACTTTGTCCGTCCTTTAATCTCCACCATTTCAGGCAGAAATGCTTTCTCAACTGAGGATGAATTGACGGCCGACATCGGAGACGGATCCTGTTCTATCTCTTCATGAAATTTTTCAGGTTGTCCACGTTATGCTCCTAGTCGTATGATACGCCAATGACATCAGGTTGGTTATCCATCGTTTCCCAGACACATACTTTGCGTACGCTCTCCACTGCCATATGAATATCCAGGGGTCCAGTTATTTTGATGGCCTTCCTGGAGATTCAATGAGTTCACTCCTGGTGACGTGGATCCTAGTACACCAGAGATCACACCATCGAACAATAGACTAATGCCTTATAGACACCAGACTGTGGTCGGTTTTGTATGACCGCCCATGACATCAGGTAGAATTTTCCCTTCATCTCGTCCATCACGTATCAAGTACGCTTAAGACTACCACTACCTCAGGAATGGCAAGTGACTGAGTTGATAAGGATGTTTCTCCTGGAGATTCCATCATGCTTACCTTCTCCGCAACGTGATCAAGGTCACTGACAAGGTCACACACTGAAGAATAAACCCATTGTCGAATTGACACTGGACATTAGCTGGTACGAATACTGACTATACTGAAAGAGATTGCCAGTGAGGTGTCTTAATGGTTGCCCAAGTTTTCCATCAGGGTTCACACTCTCTACTCTCAGTGTTGCCAACATGTTATGGGGACTGAGGAATTAAGTATCCACTATATGATATGATGCAGTGATATTAAAATGTAAATACACTAATTCCCCTTTCTCCCATGCTAGCCAATAGAGTTGAAAATGGCGTAGGTCCCCTATTTATTCCCTGGATCAAGTGTCTTAATTTATCTCAAGAAAAATCAAATTTATCCTGAAATTAGCTGTCTATGTTATTTAAAAATAATTTGTGTCTTCTGGTTCTCAGGTACCTTTGATACTCATAGTGAACACAGTATGCACAAAATTACACAACAACATTGACAGTCTATTACATCAGCCCATCTTGAAACACAACATTATCATGGGTATAGCAAACATGTTGACCCATAAGATAATTAACATTTTTGTTCAACTACATTGTACAATGTGACATTTGTGAACAGTGATACATGCAATCTATCACCATTGATGAAACAACCACCACCCGAGATTTACTTGTGGGTTTAAACATCTGGACCTTTTGTCCACATTTATGTAACGAGATCCATTAACCACATCATAAAACTCTAAGCAATAGGTTTAATTTTGCGAGAGGTTACTCCCTGATTCTAATACAAACATAGATATCCTCCACAGGAGTCCCAGACAAGGTATACCCATAGTTTACATCCCGAGTCGTCAGACCTCGTTATGTGAATCCCATAAAAGGTATTCCCAGGGTTCAATTAGTGCATAGAGCACTCAATATGTGATTACCTTGAGGGGTGTTCCCAGGGTTCTAATTGCCTATATTAGTCCACAATATGTGATCCCCTTTTGCAGGTTATTCCCAGGGTCCAGTCGCGGATACGGGTCCACAACATGTGATCTCCTTTAGGGGTGTTCCCGGGGTTCAATCGCGGATACGGGCCTCCAACATGTGAGGTTTTTTTGTGGGTTTATAGAGAATTACAGAAGTTCCAATGAGTGAAGTTCTATAAAGTATATCTCTCCATAAAAGATACAGGTTAGTAACAGCAAGTGTTGTCTAGAGGTATTGATATTTATTCTCGCATAACCGTTGTAGAGAAACCATTCAGAATTTTGGCTCATCGAGTACCCCCACTGTGAGAAATTAGACCTAAGTTAAGTTCTACACAGAATTATTTATTGATGATTTCTCTTCTAGGCCATATTATAGAGATCTTGGCAGTTAGCCACAGTAACCAATGAAAGCAGTTCTCTCATCTTCCAGTTGACTGTGCTCTGATCGCCAACCTCATTTTTGATCTCTTTAATATTATTTCAAGTGACACAAGACACTTGGACAAATGATCACATTGACAATTGTACCATTGTAGTGAACATAAACAACAACAACTGTATTTTACCCTGGTTGAACAAGACATCAACATGAGAAGATCTTGACAACAGTTGGACAAACATTCACAAAGGAATGATCACACCAACAGATTAGACAAGTCATACATCATGGAAGATACTTGACAACAACCACACAGAACTTTCACAATCTCTGTAACCAACCACAACAGTAGAGTAACAGTCACCATGAAGATGCTTGACACCAGTTGGACAAGACAACCACAGGGACATATATCTCAAAACTGTTCTCTTACAACTAATCTTTTATTAATGTCTGATGAGGTCAAGTGAAGACTCAGGCTTCATATTCTGCCAACAATTTACATCTCAAATATAAGTTTATATGCAAATTATAGTGACATTATCTATGAAAACGCAAACACCTCACTCAATATCCCCACAGAAACATCAATCTAAAACAAACCCTCCTCCATCACATCTCTACCACATCAAGATATCCTACACCACAACACTTTAATCATGCTATCACTTTTCCAACCGTCAAATGAGGAAAACACATGATAAACCTATAGCCGGGCACAAGTATAGGGAGACGCTGCTATACTGATCCGTGTACCGTCTTTTAGCACCAATGAAGGTGTTGGGAATGTCTCAGGTTTCAGCTTTCCCCATAATGTTTTTCCAGTTCAGGCTATTCCCTACTTTGACTAGTCCGAAGCAAGTGACAAACATGTCCTTCCGAAGGGTGAGTAGACTGTTCGCAAAGTTGATAATTTGGGATTAGTTTTACTTTTCAGTAGATGAAGATCTAAAAACTATTATGTCCCATCATTCTTCTCTGCCAGTCTATCTCCCACAAAAGGTTCTGATGTAACTGAATCACCACACCTAATTATCACTAATCCATTTTGAGAATTTGCTTTATGTTCTATACTTCTTCTCCATTAGCCTTTCAGCCAATATTAATAATAAGCTGTGATATAGTCTGCTCCAAGTGCACCTTTAATGTCCACTCTTAGCCAGTAGTGACATGCTGAAAACCAGGTAATCTCTCCTCTTAAGGTTTCTTCTTGAATTTATCTTGAAGATATAGCCTGGGGATTTTACAAAATTGGAGAGTATCCCTGTTTTAGGCTTCTCATCAAAGACTATTTCTTCAGTGCCAACTGTATAGGCCAGAATTAGTGAATTCAGGCTGAACATTTGCAACATGTTGTTCATGTGGTACTTTTTGGAGTTTTGACTTTTCAGCTGGAGTTGAAGCTAGAGCTCAGGACTTCCCTGGAGTTGTCCTGGTAATTGAAAGGCCTCCCCCATCTTCCTCATTCTCTGATGTGCAGATGACCACATCTTAAAGAATGCTTTTGGGCAAGTTTTACCACTGCATCTTGAACACGTTCTTACGGAATGGAATCAAGGCTTCGACTGCCGGGCTAATTATGTATTAAGGAGCGTTACCAGCCCAAGGGTTACCCAATGAAATTGAGTCCCCACTATTCATCTACCCTCTCTCGATCTAGAATCTACGATTCTATTTTTAGATAAGGTATCACGACGGCTTACGTGGTTAACTACTGAGTATTGAGAAATGTAAATGGACTGGGGATGCGAACGTCTGAAGACATCATGCTACAACCACCCTAGTCATCACCCTAGTCACCATCTTAGTCACCATCACCACCCTAGTCACCATCCTTGTCACCATCCTAGTCATCACCCTAGTCACCATCTTAGTCACCATCACCACCCTAGTCACCATCCCCATCTTTGTCACCATCCTACTCATCATTCTAGTCACCATCCTAGTCACCATCCTTGTCACCATCCTAGTCATCACCCTAGTCACCATCTTAGTCACCATCACCATCCTAGTCACCATCATATTCACCATTACCATCCTAGCCACCATCATGGCCATCACTATAATCACCACCCGAGTCACCAGCACCATTGTAGTCACCATCCCAGCCAAACATCACAATCGAGTCACCATCATCATCCTTGTCACCATACTCATCACCATCCTAGAAACCATTACCATCCTAATCACCAACTTAGTCACTATCACCATCCTAGTCACCATTCTAGTCAACCATCACCATTCTAGTCACCATCACCATCATAATCACCATCCTAGTCACCATCATCATCCTTGTCACCATACTGATCACCACATTAGTCACCTTCCTAGTCAAACATCACCATCCTAGTCACCATCATCTCTTAGTCACCATCACCATCCTAGTCATCATCCTCTAACACCATCCTTGGGACAACTGGTTAAATCACAGAGGGAGGGGGCAAATCCTCTTGTTACGACCAACGCCTCACTGATTAAGATGCATCTTGAGACGACAGGCAATTTGTTGTGTCCACTCCCTTGTGTTGAGTTGTTCTACTCTGATGTCAAGTGTTCAACCACTCGTGCACAACTACCGAGCAATGACCGACCGGCCATATGTTTGAGACAATGGTGGGCCATCAGAACAGAAGTAAAACCACCCCCCCCCCCCACTTCTCTTCCCCCACTGCCTTATTCATCGCCGCCGTCTTCTTTCTGTCATCTCCCGGTAGATCATAGGTCGGCAATCAACTCACGCCAAGCCTGGAATACTTATTCATGTTTACTTGGATATTGCAGCTACAGTTTTCAGCCCGGGATAAGGCATCTAATCTCACGCCTCTTTTCAGTCGTCTCTTATAGTGTTACTTTTATTGGTTTCCCTATGGGCACCAGTTACACAGGACATGCATTTAACTTTATACAAGAGTATACTGCGACACTCAATTAACGTTTGCTGAACGTCGTGTGTTCTACACTGATTATTTACATCTTGGTATTAGACCACACAACTGTGGATGCCAGCGAGGTCAATGGATCGTGTGTTTATTTGCGATAGAAGCCCGTGAGATAGGCACGCATCTGCCAGGTTGAGCGCCATATTTCCCAGAACATAGCTGCAAGTGTTCCTCCAGACAACGATGTGGGTGTGCGTGTACGTATAAGATACGTGCCTATATCGAATGCAGTAATAAGCATGTTTGTGCGATGTTTGTATGCATGTGTGCGATGTATTGTTGTTGTTGTTGTTGTTGTTGTTGTTGTTGTTGTTGTTGTTGTGTGTGTATGTGTGCTTGTGTGGTGATGTGGTGATAGTATGCGCGCACGTACGTGGCTCATGGTTGTCGCCGGGGTGAGAACGCCGTTGGTTCCAGTGAGGTTCTGATAGCGCATGTTGTCTAGCCTAGCTATCGCAGCTTATCTCTTTCCAGTTCCGAAGTTTCTAGAATCTCGCCATCGTTCTTTATTTCTGTGTTACACATGGTACGTTGTGTCCACCTCCTGTGGAATCAAGTTTATTCCCCTCGTGTATTTGTACTGCATTCAAACTAACCGAATCTGCCGGTCCTACATCTTTAATGTCAGGCTGTTCTTGACCTCATTTCACGTGCTGTTTATGCTCGCATGTATGTCTACTGACCCGGATGTTAAACATTTAACATTGCAGAAAACTATTTAATTATATACCCATCATGGACCAATTTCGAAAATGTGTAGATTGTTCTAGAGTCGTTACAGTAATCGCCCAAGTTAAACTTCCATTTGGCGCTTCGCACATGATAGCGCCAGTTGTAATTCTAAGTCCTCGAGTGGGTGTTATCATTGCTAGTGTGTAGAATGTTATAAGACAGTGTGTGGAACAATACACACACATTCGACCAACTGTAAAACACTCATACTACAATACCGTAGTCATATGTCAGTATAGACACGGTTGCTAGATACTGTATTTACTGACAGTGTTGTGGACACTGTACTTACTGACATGGTTGTGGACACTTTACTTACTGACATGGTTGTCGGACGCTGTACTTACTGACAGTGTTGTTGGACACTGTACTTACTGACATGGTTGTTGGATACTGTACTTACTGACATGGTTGTTGGACGTTGTACTTACTGACAGTGTTGTGGACACTGTACTTATTGACCTCTGCAGAGTCCCCTGCCATGACACCATCTGACCTTGCTGAGGCTGCTGTAAACCCTCTGCACTCTCTTATTGTCCCCGCCTTCATGAATTTCTTGGACCACCATGTCTCTGCGCTGCCTGGCCGACGCCTTTGACAACCATTTTGTCTTGTTTGGTAGCCAAATCCGTATCTGTTGGACTGGGTGTGTCCCATTGCTTCCCTCAGCTCGGACAAATCTAGCGCCGACTCTACTGCACTGTCAATCTTCCACTTGAACAAATCTTGCGTCGACTCTACTGCACTGTCAATCTTCCACTTCCTTCCCGTCTTGAGCACGGGCTGGGAGTTGCTGACTGTATCGCCTTTACCGTGCTCCTGAGTGGCACCTTGCAGTCTTGACAGAGCAAAGTATGTGAGTTGGAATGGGGCCAATATTCCATCACAATGCCTGGACAGAGCTTCAGAGAAAAATGTGGTGCCCAAACGACATGTTCCCTCTCTCGGCCTAATCTTGTGTTTTCCAGAGGAATTGGTAACCAATACGTCTGGCACAAGGTAGGCTGCAGACGCTGGCGGCACAGCGTCAAACCTCCGAGACCTCGCCACCACGAGCAGGTGGCGAGTGATGGCCAGACCCTGGAACCCAAAGGACCCGGCTTAGAGGCGTTCAGCCAAGTCTCACAGGTGAGAAACACATCGTAATTGAGTATGGGCCATAACAGTTTCAGTCAGAAGCAGTATGAACTGGAGACAACCGATCTTGAATTTTCCGATGAGCCTGCTTTTATCGATGCCTCGCAGACTGTCTTCTGTTGTCTGGCGTGTGTGTTGTACTATGTTCTAGTCTGTCAACGAGGAATCGTGCACTTGGCCGTGGCTTTTGACGGGTTCTTCCGTTACATTGGGGATTGCCTGGTTGGTCACCTTGAATGCAGTTGCCGTCACATTGCCCTTAAGGATCTACAGACTTCTCGATTTTTTAGGCTTGAAGCTCATCCTGCACCAGTCGATCAGCTGATCCAGCCTTTTTGAGCATGTGATGTGCACGATTCTCATCCTGTGTCAAGATTGTCGTGTCGTCCATGAAGACACTGAGAGGCGACATTCTACATTTCTCACTAAGTTTCGGTCCTTGCGCATCGCCGCATACAGAACGACCTGCATAGCCATGACAAAGAATATCGGCGAAATCGTACATCCTATTGCTACATCCACCTGGAGGTCGATACATCTGTTCGTGAACGTCGAGGTAGAGAAGTGGAGAGAGAGAGAGCACCCCGAGAAATACTGCTTAAGCATCCACGTGACCTCCTCGGACACGTGATACATCCTGAGTGCTGCCACAGCAACTGGTGGTGCACTGACCCGTAGGCGTTGGCCAAGTCCAACCATATCATGTGAAGATTTACCTTTTCCGTCTTCACTATCTGGATAGCTGCCCACATCACGGTAGCATGTTTCACACACCCGGGGACTCTAGGTATATTCCCCTTTATAACAGTTTTGTCGACATACTTGTTCGCCATTGGGTATGTCGTGATTCCGCTGGCTATGATTGAGAAGAATATGTTGCCCTCGACGCTCAGAAGTGAGATTGGCCTGAACTGGTTAATGCTTAACGAGTTGTGTTCGTTGGGAATATAGATTCCATTGGTTTTATTCCACTCCGGACTTATGCGTTGGTGCTTCCACTCGGATCTCTGTATCTGGTGGAGTTTGTTAAGGACGTTCGGACATCACTTGTACACTGAACCATTGGAACGTAATGCTGCCTAATCTCGTGGCTTTTTCAAAACAGCCATGACTTCGTTCCACGTTGGGGTATTAACAATGAAACCTAACGAAGGTTACTCTGGCGATACCAGCCCTTCTAAATCTCAAAATGGAACGTCGCGCTGGACATCTGAATACGTATGTACCAGTTGCTCTTCCAGCTCCACTTTCCCGATATTGAGGCTGCCGGATCGTGGCTGTCCGAACACGTTTCTCGCCAATAAGAATGGCTCGCGGAAAAATACTCGCGTGCTCTCCGCATTCTTTGCCTGTTCTTGCGAAATCTTTCTGCTCTGTACTGGGCATTGTTTTGACTTTGGGGTGCTGCCACACCTCTCACAGCCCTTCTTTGTCACTTGCATTTGTCATTTAGAATGTTTCCGAACAGCTTTCTTTTACTCTCTCACCCCGGAGACTAGTTTTTCCGACTGCTCATCTGCGAACTGGTTACTCTCTTCATCTCGCTGCCACGAAATTGACGAAGGCGGTAAATGTATATGATCTTTCCAAACCTGTCTATTTTGTCTATTAGCGGTGTATCTTTCAATTCCTCATCTTAATCTTGCGCCGACTCTACTGCACTGTCAATCTTCCACTTGAACAAATCTTGCGCCGACTCTAATGCACTGTCAATCTTCCACTTGAATAAATCTTGCGCCGACTCTACTGCACTGTCAATCTTCCACTTGAACAAATCTTGCGCCGACTCTACTGCACTGTCAATCTTCCACTTGAACAAATCTTGCGCCGACTCTACTGCACTGTCAATCTTCCACTTGAACAAATCTTGCGCCGACTCTACTGCACTGTCGATCTTCCACTTGAACAAATCTTGCGCCGACTCTACTGCACTGCCAATCTTCCACTTGAATAAATCTAGCGCCGACTCTACTGCACTGTCAATCTTCCACTTGAATAAATCTTGCGCCGACTCTACTGCACTGTCAATCTTCCACTTGAATAAATCTTGCGCCGACTCTACTGCACTGTCAATCTTCCACTTGAACAAATCTTGCGCCGATTCTACTGCACTGTCAATCTTCCACTTGAACAAATCTAGCGCCGACTCTACTGCACTGTCAATCTTCCACTTGAACAAATCTTGCGCCGACTCTAATGCACTGTCAATCTTCCACTTGAATAAATCTTGCACCGACTCTACTGCACTGTCAATCTTCCACTTGAACAAATCTTGCGCCGACTCTACTGCACTGTCAATCTTCCACTTGAACAAATCTTGCGCCGACTCTACTGCACTGTCAATCTTCCACTTGAACAAATCTTGCGCCGACTCTACTGCACTGTCAATCTTCCACTTGAATAAATCTTGCGCCGACTCTACTGCACTATCGATCTTCCACTTGAACAAATCTTGCGCCGACTCTACTGCACTGTCAATCTTCCACTTGAACAAATCTTGCGCCGACTCTACTGCACTGTCAATCTTCCACTTGAACAAATCTAGCGCCGACTCTACTGCACTGCCAATCTTCCACTTGAATAAATCTTGCGCCGACTCTACTGCACTGTCAATCTTCCACTTGAATAAATCTTGCGCCGACTCTACTGCACTGTCAATCTTCCACTTGAATAAATCTTGCGCCGACTCTACTGCACTGTCAATCTTCCACTTGAACAAATCTTGCGCCGACTCTACTGCACTGTCAATCTTCCACTTGAACAAATCTAGCGCCGACTCTACTGCACTGTCAATCTTCCACTTGAATAAATCTTGCGCCGACTCTACTGCACTGTCAATCTTCCACTTGAATAAATCTTGCGCCGACTCTACTGCACTGTCAATCTTCCACTTGAACAAATCTAGCGCCGACTCTACTGCACTGCCAATCTTCCACTTGAATAAATCTTGCACCGACTCTACTGCACTGTCAATCTTCCACTTGAACAAATCTTGCACCGACTCTACTGCACTGTCAATCTTCCACTTGAACAAATCTAGCGCCGACTCTACTGCACTGTCAATCTTCCACTTGAATAAATCTAGCGCCGACTCTACTGCACTGCCAATCTTCCACTTGAACGAATCTTGCGCCGACTCTACTGCACTGTCGATCTTCCACTTGAACAAATCTTGCGCCGACTCTACTGCACTGTCAATCTTCCACTTGAACAAATCTTGCGCCGACTCTACTGCACTGTCAATCTTTCACTTGAACAAATCTAGCGCCGACTCTACTGCACTGCCAATCTTCCACTTGAATAAATCTTGCGCCGACTCTACTGCACTGTCAATCTTCCACTTGAATAAATCTTGCGCCGACTCTACTGCACTGTCAATCTTCCACTTGAATAAATCTTGCGCCGACTCTACTGCACTGCCAATCTTCCACTTGAATAAATCTTGCGCCGACTCTTCTGCACTGTCAATCTTCCACTTGAACAAATCTAGCGCCGACTCTACTGCACTGTCAATCTTCCACTTGAACAAATCTAGCGCCGACTCTACTGCACTGCCAATCTTCCACTTGAATAAATCTTGCACCGACTCTACTGCACTGTCAATCTTCCACTTGAACAAATCTTGCACCGACTCTACTGCACTGTCAATCTTCCACTTGAACAAATCTAGCGCCGACTCTACTGCACTGTCAATCTTCCACTTGAATAAATCTAGCGCCGACTCTACTGCACTGCCAATCTTCCACTTGAACGAATCTTGCGCCGACTCTACTGCACTGTCAATCTTCCACTTGAACGAATCTTGCGCCGACTCTACTGCACTGCCAATCTTCCACATTGTGTTCTCTAGTCTTCCCCATGCCTCCTTTTCTCAAGTTGGCGTGAACTTGATCTCCACGCGTGGACCGTCAGAAAAGCACTTTAGTGCATCACCAGGATTAACTTGAATATTCTCAGCTCTGTGGGGTTCTCCCTGGCTGAAATCTTTTATCGAATCACCCACCCCTCTAATGGCAGCGCGCTGTTGATCACTCTGTGGTGCACTTGTGCACTTCTTAAGTCGAGCGTGAATTCGCATTCCTGGTTCAGTAGTGAAGCTTTTATTTTTAAAAAAACACACGGCCAGCCCGGACGTGAGGCTGAATACAAAGATCGTGTGTCGTTCCGTGTCGTAACCGTGGGATCATTACTGGATCTGTCATTCTAACCCCTTCGGTGAATTCTGTGGGAATTTGCTTTTCTTGCTTTGCGACTTGGATTTTACCCAACCTTAGGCGTTGTCTGCCCAGTCTGCTATCGACTTTACTGTCGCTAGTGAAGTCAATAGACTACTGCCTTGTAGCGGCTCCAGTCTTTCCAGGGCATTAATCTGTCTTTCCAGGGCATCAATCTGTCTTTCCAGGTAGTCAATCTGTCTTTCCACGTAGTCAATCTGTCTTTCCAGGGCATTAATCTGTTTGCCACGTAGTCAATCTGTATTTCCATGGGCATCAATCTGTCTTTCCAGGGCATCAATCTGTCTTTCCAGTAGTCAATCTGTCTTTCCAGGGCATCAATCTGTCTTTCCAGGTAGTCAATCTGTCTTTCCAGGGCATCAATCTGTCTTTCCACGTAGTCAATCTGTCTTTCCAGGGCATTAATCTGTCTTTCCACGTAGTCAATCTGTCTTTGCAGGGCATTAATCTGTCTTTCCAGGTAGTCAATCTGTCTTTCCAGGTAGTCAATCTGTCTTTCCAGGTAGTCAGTCTGTCTTTCCAGGTAGTCAATCTGTCTTTCCAGGGCATCAATCTGTCTTTCCAGGTAGTCAGTCTGTCTTTCCAGGTAGTCAGTCTGTCTTTCCAGGTATTCAGTCTGTCTTTCCAGGGCATCAATCTGTCTTTCCAGGGCATTAATCTGTCTTTCCAGGGCATCAATCTGTCTTTCCAG
The DNA here is from genome assembly GCA_014155875.1 of Cepaea nemoralis. NCBI lineage: Eukaryota > Metazoa > Mollusca > Gastropoda > Stylommatophora > Helicidae > Cepaea > Cepaea nemoralis. Next base: position 43,624 of record JACEFZ010017350.1, on the reverse strand, counting down.
GGCATTAATCTGTCTTTCCAGGGCATCAATCTGTCTTTCCAGGGCATCAACCTGTCTTTCCAGGGCATTAATCTGTCTTTCCAGGGCATTAATCTGTTTTTCCAGGGCATCAACCTGTCTTTCCAGGGCATTAATCTGTTTTTCCAGGGCATCAATCTGTCTTTCCAGGGCATCAATCTGTCTTTCCAGGGCATCAATCTGTCTTTCCAGGGCATTAATCTGTCTTTCCAGGGCATCAACCTGTCTTTCCAGGGCATCAACCTGTCTTTCCAGGGCATTAATCTGTCTTTCCAGGGCATCAACCTGTCTTTCCAGGGCATCAATCTGTCTTTCCAGGGCATTAATCTGTCTTTCCAGGGCATCAATCTGTCTTTCCAGGGCATCAATCTGTCTTTCCAGGTCATCAATCTGTCTTTCCAGGGCATTAATCTGTCTTTCCAGGGCATCAATCTGTCTTTCCAGGGCATCAATCTGTCTTTCCAGGGCATTAATCTGTCTTTCCAGGGCATCAATCTGTCTTTTCAGGGCATTAATCTGTCTTTCCAGGGCATCAATCTGTCTTTCCAGGGCATCAATCTGTCTTTCCAGGGCATTAATCTGTCTTTTCAGGGCATCAATCTGTCTTTCCAGGGCATCAATCTGTCTTTCCAGGGCATTAATCTGTCTTTCCAGGGCATCAATCTGTCTTTCCAGGGCATTAATCTGTCTTTCCAGGGCATCAATCTGTCTTTCCAGGGCATCAATCTGTCATTCCAGATTGTCTAATGGACTAGCCATGTATCAGTGGCAAAAACTCTAGGTAGTATTGTGGGTCCTGGACCGACCCAGCCTCTGAAACTAGCTGTCCGTGATTTCTGTGGGAACGGACAGCCACGAGGACATGCGTTGGTGTGGTATGTTTGTTGTATGTAAATGTGTAATATGTAATATGAAATCGAGATTCAACATCATTGCACCCCGATCTTTTCCACACGTGGCCTCCCCCCCCCCTTTTCTTCAGTAGCTTATTACATTATCCGTTAGTCTCAGATAAATCACTAATAATATCATAATAATAAAGTGTCTATATGTTAAGTTTATAACATATAAAATGTAAAGTTTGTTGTACATAAATTGTGCTGCGTGTAAAGTTTGTTGTACATAATGTGTACTATATGTAAAGTTTGTTATATATAAAGTGTTTAGTTTAGTTTAGTTTAGTCGACAGATCATCATCATGGCTTACTGGTGTAACCCATACAAGCCTGAGTACGGATAATCTCAGCTCAGTGCACGAACTCCGTAGCACCGACGAGGATCCTGAAATACTTTGGGTAGATTTTTTACCCACAATTTTGCCCTGGCAGCACCGTTAGGCTACTATTTTTCGATTTCCAACTGCCAATGGGTTTTTTACGTGCGCAGCAATAGGGACGGGCGTCCGATCTCACTACCCAGACAAGGTGAAATTTTGTTACTAGAAGTCCACGTGAAAAAAGTTCCCTGCCCTCACCGGGGCTTGAACCCGGCACCTCCAGCACTCGAGGCGGACACCATACCTCGAGACCACTCAGCCCCCCCCCCCCCGATATACATATACATAAAGTATACATATACATAAAGTGTGCATATACATAAAGTATACATATACATAAAGTGTGCATATACATAAAGTGTGCATATACATAAAGTGTGCATATACATAAAGTGTACATATACATTAAGTGTGCTACATGTAAAGTTATTTTATATCTAAACACCTACTGACACAAGTGCAACTACTTCCAGTGCACTGTTCTTAGTTTTGCGTGTGGATTAGCTTTCCCTTTTACTAGTGTCCAGGTGAACCCACTCCGACTTCAGGGGTACTTGTTGTTTAAGTCAACATTTTAGTCCAACTGTCCCGTGTAGCGTACCTTAGCATCAGCACACCGGATGTTTAAGAACGAGGGCTTTTATCTATTCTGCCATGCTGTCCTCCGAAATGAATGGAGCCTGCCAGCGTCCAAGAAACAAATGAAACCATAATCTTATCTAAGAAATTAGGCCAGGCCAGTCAGCAATCTTGGGGGGAATGTTATGAGGAGAAATATACTGGAAAACTTTATGACAACTGCCAATATTGATGGTAAAAGAGCAAGGTGAAGACATACATTAAATAACAGGAAGGATTGGCCAGATGAAATACTCAAGACAAGAAGACCGATCTGATCCAATCATCTGGTGATGCTGTGACATGGCCAACTATGGCGGCCACCGCTTATCGGCTGGGCACATGCTCATGATGAGAATACATGCTGGAATTATTGAGTCACCGCGCACACATTGTGTTGCAGTCAATCATTCAACACACACATATCAGCCAGCAGTGCAGCAGTGCGCATACACTGCAGCAAACTAATTCCCCTTACACTCAGATTACGGCTTTTGCAAACATGGGATAAGATCAAGGCTGCCTAACGTCCGTGCTTCCCGCCTCAAAACTATCCTTTCCTTTGATATATGCTGTGCAACTGGAGTTTGACTGTCTTTAAATAATGCCTGTTCATGACGTGATCATCCGTTCGGCTCTGTGTCACACCTCAAGGCCCACTGGACGTATGGTGCTGGGACCCTATCTGTGTAGACCAATCGGCGCTCGGCACGTGATGTGGCCAGCACCAGGCCGGTCACCTTGACTTCCCCAGACATTTCCTGGTACCCATGTTAGTCTTGATTGACCAGGGAACCCTTGTACATTTTACACATCAGGACCAGGGAACCCTTGTACATTTTACACATCAGGACCAGGGAACCCTTGTACATTTTACACATCAGGACCAGGGAACCCTTGTACATTTTACACATCAGGATCCTCCCTGAAGTGGTTCAAACCCATGACATGTGTAATCAGTGAACTAAAGGCAAAAAACGTAAATATCAAGAAAGTAAACATCAAGAAAGTTAACATCAAGAAAGTAAACATCAAGAAAGGAAACATCAAGAAAGGAAACAACACTAAAGATAGCAGAGAAATAGTAAACACATGCAAGGCATTAAAATACACGCAGCTAAATACGAAACCTAGACACCTTGATAGATATCTCATAACGGATATACAGAGTTAAATTAAAACAAGTTGCATGCCTTTTTCAAGCCGTTGTCTGCTTTCATGTCGCCATCAGTTGATTTCGAACTTTGGACTCAGTAAGTGGAGGAATGATGAAACTGTGCCGGTGGCTACTCCATACATCACACAGCCGGTGAGAGGCTGAGTACGGTCACAACAAGAGAAGCAGATACATAAGCACATGAGATGCCCACAATCACACGAGGATGTAATATTAAAGCCAACTGGGGTTTAACAAATAGGTAAAATAACACATACAGGGATATCGTGATCATGAAAGCACAAAGAAAAGTATATATAAAATGCTAAAGGAAATTATGCTACATATGCAAACTGTGGCCTAATGTTTAGAGACAGCGGATGATTGTATTAAGGTTATCAAAACGCGAAAATGAATTCAACACTTCTGTATGCATGATTGTAACAAATATGTATGTTTAGATTCTGCAGATAGAATGTGCATCCTTGACAATCTGGCAACTTCTTTAAAAAAAATCCTCGTCTTCTATAAATGATAGGTTGAATGAAAAACACCGTGAATGTAAAAACTGGCAATGAATACGTCTCTCTCTCTCTCTCTCTCTCTCTCTCTCTCTCTCTCTCTCTCTCTCTCTCTCTCTCTCTCTCTCTCTCTCTCTCTCTCTCTCTCTCACACACACACACACACACACACACACACACACACACACACAAACACTTAACTTTTCATGCCAGTGTCTGTACGTGTGTGCGATATTGTGTTTCCATATGTTTTTCATTCAGCAGCAATAATCAACAAGTAAGCAGGCAGCCATTATTGATTACACGCGAAAATTGGCCAGCTTGGATTCTGTCACTTGTAAATAAAAGGCAACAACAATTCGAATCACGGAAACACCCAATGAGATCAGGCAGAGCGATAAACACAGCTAAGGCTGGACAGAATAACTTTACACAAGTATAGAGATCATGGACAAGTGGACAGCGTATTGGCTGACACAAATCACGAATAATGTTGCAGAACACGGGATGGATTGAGAATGAAGAAGGTACAAATTAATAAGAAATACATGCAAACTGAGCACGCTGAGCTCTTGCGCTAAACAGTTTAACTCTTTATTTCCACACTAATGTTATTACTTCTAGCGGAGCTTATCTGGAGTATCAAGTTTCGTTATTTCAACGTTGAATCCCGTACATATGATTGACTAGCATCTTTCATCGGTAGAAGGACAGATGTACAGGAGTATTGTCGTGAGGGGCAGCATGTCGGAGACAACATGTGACAGACAGACCGTGGAAGACGATAAGATATCGATACCATATGGCAGACAACTTGGAACAGACATCATGTGAGAGACAGCATGTGAGACCCATTATATGAAAGACATAATATACATCCACCTATGAAATCTTAACAAAAAAGCTTGCTTGCTTTAAAAACAAAAATTCCAAATTCGGCCTCGTTCAACCTGCTTCTTTCAGCTATGGTTATTGTTGAGGTCCGTGGTTTTTGTGTTTTTATTCACCCTGATTCTTGACTTGTGCGCTCTTACGAGTTGGTCCTGGTCCGGACTGGTTATATCGGCTTTTGTGTCTGTGACGTCAGCTGGGGGATTGATGGCGGCTGTACTTTTGTGCCCGTTTCCTCTGGTGGTTTCTTTTGTTAGTGAGGGCTCCTGGCTCGTCTGGCTTGAGTGGCTGCAGTTCTTATAAGGACTTTGTATTTGGTCCTCTTGCCTCCTTTTTTGTGTATTGTCTGGATAAACTTTTCGATGTTTTCATTTTCCTCATTGCGCCATTTTTCACTTTCGATTTTGAGTTTCTGTTGCCTTTCGATTTCTTCCTCTACAGTCAGCCATGGGATCATCTCTTCGTCTTTTATATAGTACGTTTAGCCGGGTCCGTCCTCACCGTTATAGTGTCTATCTGGGTATTCTATCGGTCTCCTGAGTTTCTTGGGCTTCTTCTTTTACATAAAAGCATCCACGAAAGCATACATACATGCACCCATGAAAGCATAACATACATCCTCCCATAAAAGCATAACATACACCCACCCATGAAAGCATAACATACATACACCTATGAAAACATAAAACACATCTACCCATTAAAACATAAAACACATCTACCCATTAAAACATAACATGTTTGCACCCATGAAACATTTCATACATTCAGCCGTGCACAGTAATTTGCCACGCAAACGTAGCATACAATCACATGTGTACTGCATTCTGCCACGCGAACGTGACATACAGTCACATGTGTACTGCAGTCTTCCACGTGAACATAGCATACAGTCACATGTGTACTCCAGTCTTCCACGTGAATATAGCATACATTCACATGTGTACTGCAGTCTTCCACGTGAACATAGCATACATTCACATGTGTACTGCAGTCTTCCACGTGAACATAGCATACATTCACATGTGTACTGCAGTCTTCCACGTGAACATAGCATACATTCACATGTGTACTCCAGTCTTCCACGTGAATATAGCATACATTCACATGTGTACTGCAGTCTTCCACGTGAACATAGCATACATTCACATGTGTACTGCATTCTTCCACGTGAACATAGCATATATTCACATGTGTACTCCAGTCTTCCACGTGAACATAGCATACATTCACATGTGTACTGCAGTCTTCCACGTGAACATAGCATACATTCACATGTGTACTGCAGTCTTCCACGTGAACATATACAACCACCCGTTGACTGTAGTCTGCGCCAATAACATACACTCACTCGTGTACTGTCGCCTGTCAAGTGAGAATAACATACACTCACTCGTGTACTATCGCCTGTCACGTGAGAATAACATACACTCACTCGTGTACTGTCGCCTGTCCAGTGAGAATAACATACACTCACTCGTGTACTGTCGCCTGTCCAGTGAGAATAACATACATCTACCCATGCATCGTAGCATACCACGTGAACATAGCAAGCAACCGCCCGCTCACTGTAGTTTGTCAGACGAGCAACATACACTCCCAGGTGCACTGTGGTTGCCTCATGAACATACATACAACCATCCGTTCCCTGCATGTTCCCATCTAAACATACCATATAACCATCCGTTTACTGAATTTTCCCATCTAAACATACCATACAACTGCCCGTTCAATGTAGTCGGTCAATGACAATCACATACAACTAACCATACATCGTAGCCTCCATGTGAATCACGCGCAAACCAAATAGAAGCCTGCTGGGTTTGTTAGCCCAGGCATAAATATATGTACACATATACATATTGGCACGCCTTCACCGGCACTGCAGCCTACCACATGCACCCTAACATTTGAGTCTGTGGTACGTTCTCACATACAGAGCCTTGCTCATCTGATGCACGTGCCTAGGAGGGAATGAAAGGAGGAAGAGGCGGAGAAAAACCTTTGGATAAGTCCTACAACAGCCATGTGTACAGCGTGTGCAACCCTTGGGTCTGTTTGTTTTCCTACCTCTAGATAGGCAGAAAGACTGACGACACACCCACCCACCCACCCACACACGCACACACACACACACGCACACACACACACACACACTAAACAAAAACACAACCCCCAAATACGTATTTCAAGGATCTTAAATAAGAAGACGAAGAAGAAGAGGGAGAAGAGAAGGAGGGGAGGTCGAGAAGAAGGAGGAGCAGCAGAAGGAGGAGGAGGAGGAGAAGAAGAAGAAGAAGAAGAAGAAGAAGAAGAAGAAGAAGAAGAAGAAGAAGAAGAAGAAGAAGAAGAAGAAGAAGAAGAACGCTTTCAACTACCAAAAACAAAAACAAAAACATAATATTAAAATATACTCTGTGCAAGACTAAAAGATATTTTAGACATTTTCTGGTTACTAGAAATGATCTATTTAAGGATGAACAGCTACAAACGATCATTTTAGTTAAGGGTGAACAGAACTATTCTCAGTCACTGACAAATCTGAACGTGACACGTGACACACCTGGCGAATCAAGCAATACTGAAGCCTCATATAAACATAATTGTTTCAGCAGAAAGCTAACAATTCCGAGTGTGTGGTTACAGTTCTACTCCTCTATAAATATATTGTAAAATAAGAGAGTTGACAATTCCTCATGTGTGTGTGTGTGTGTGTTTGCGAGCGCGCGCGTGTGAGTGTGTGTGTGTGTGTGTGTGTGTGTGTGTGTGTGTGTGTGTGTGGTTACAGTTCTACTCCTCTATAAATATATTTAATATATTGTAAATTAAGAGAGTTGACAATTCCTCGTGTGTGTGTGTTGTGTGTGCGCGCGCGCGCGTGTGTGTGTGTGTGTGTGTGCGTGGGTGGTTACAGTTCTGCTCCTCTATCAAATTGTATTAACAAGCGAGTAGACAACCCCGTGTGTGTGGTTACCATTCTAGTCCTGTCTAGGCTGACGGTGGCATCAGGTTAATGTATGCTGTCTAGACGCCCAGACGTGAGTAACTAGGTACAGACAGTCTGGCCAGTTTTTGTGTAGAGATAATTGTGTAGAGACACGCAAACAATTAATAGAACATGTGCTATCCCGATGATTTCCCATCAGTGTTACTTTCTTTTCTTCTCGAGATATTCTTTCTTCGTATTTCACACATTAATACACAACATGCCGGATGGACTTATGTATCTACTCTTTACAGACATAATAATGAAATGTGTCTGTATAATAATATCTTATATATTCACAAACGTATTATTATTGTTATTGTTATTATTTTTTTTTTTAAATCTAACATTTATTGTAATATGTGGATGGGTAGTTTTGAAGCTTCATTTAACTAACAGTTCAGGCGATTTGGAATCAGGACGTCTTGCGCTGGTTTTCATAGAATAATATGAGTGCTAGCCGTTCAGAAAGCAATCAAGAAATCACAAACAGCCAAACATTGCTGGGGTTGACAGCCACGTCATGTAAGAGGTGTAGAAGTAACTTAACCATTAACTACACAATCATGACATACTGGCATGTCCATTATGCCACAGACACACACACATATACACACACTCTCTCTCTCTCTCTCTCTCTCTCACGCTCACTCATGCATGCGCGCACACACACACAGACACACAAACACACACTTGGGCATTCAAGCTGATGTTGTGTCAATATGTCATCGTACTATTCATTATTATTTTCATCTTGTTTTAAATCAAGCTAGCCCGATTGTGAAAGGTCTGGTCTAATTCCCGAGTTTAGTCACTAGTCTGACACATGCCAGCCTGGATTTACTGCGTACGTTCAGGGCCGGAAGTGAGCAACACACACGGTAACCTGGCCAGTTCGGCCTGATTTCTTAGAGGAGTCGTTGTTGGGAGCCTATGAGGTAAATGGCTGTGGTGCTCCGCCGAATGGAGAGATTGCCCACACCTGATGATTTACTTCAGTGTCAGCACCTCCGTGGCAAAGACCAGCAAGGCTATATATCACGTAATGAATATGATGTACGTACAACTTAAGCACTGAGGACAAATAAAAATCATGAGTTAAACAGACTAAACAAATATGTCATGGGAAAGATTCTACATAATGTTTTGTCATATCTCTCTCTCTCTCTCTCTCTCTCTCTCTCTCTCTCTCTCTCTCTCTCTCTCTCTCTCTCTCTCTCTCTCTGTGTGTGTGTGTGTGTGTGTGAGTGTGTGAAAGAGAGACATTTTTGTCCGAGTAGGATTACTAATGTTGAAATGTTACCTGGACAGTGGCCTATCTGGCCTGCCGCTGCTGATGTCCAACCGGCCAGGGAATGTTCAAGTGGGTGCACGCGGGTCCTCCCAGTTATTTACAGAGAAGACTAGACGTTCGATCCATCACGGCAGAGGATCAGAGCGGGGGGGGGGGGGGGGGGGGGGTGTGGCATAACGTCCCGTTCTCGGCAAGTCCAGTCAGTAAAGACCCAGTTGACCAGCCTTAAGTGTCACCGGGTGTTCGGTGCTTGACTCAATATTGTGTAGTTCAATCAGTGTACGGTGTCACCGGGTATATGGTGCTTGACTCAATATTGTGTAGTTCAATCAGTGTACGATGTCACCGGGTATATGGTGCTTGACTCAATATTGTGTAGTTCAATCAGTGTACGGTGTCACCGGGTATAGGGTGCTTGACTCAATATTGTGTAGTTCAATCAGTGTACGGTGTCACCGGGTATATGGTGCTTGACTCAATATTGTGTAGTTCAATCAGTGTACGGTGTCACCGGGTATAGGGTGCTTGACTCAATATTGTGTAGTTCAATCAGTGTACGGTGTCACCGGGTATAGGGTGCTTGACTCAATATTGTGTAGTTCAATCAGTGTACGGTGTCACCGGGTGTTCGGTGCTTGACTCAATATTGTGTAGTTCAATCAGTGTACGATGTCACCGGGTATAGGGTGCTTGACTCAATATTGTGTAGTTCAATCAGTGTACGATGTCACCGGGTGTTCGGTGCTTGACTCAATATTGTGTAGTTCAATCAGTGTACGGTGTCACCGGGTGTTCGGTGCTTGACTCAATATTGTGTAGTTCAATCGGTGTACGATGTCACCGGGTATAGGGTGCTTGACTCAATATTGTGTAGTTCAATCGGTGTACGATGTCACCGGGTATAGGGTGCTTGACTCAATATTGTGTAGTTCAATCAGTGTACGATGTCACCGGGTGTTCGGTGCTTGACTCAATATTGTGTAGTTCAATCAGTGTACGGTGTCACCGGGTATAGGGTGCTTGACTCAATATTGTGTAGTTCAATCAGTGTACGGTGTCACCGGGTATAGGGTGCTTGACTCAATATTGTGTAGTTCAATCAGTGTACGGTGTCACCGGGTATAGGGTGCTTGACTCAATATTGTGTAGTTCAATCAGTGTACGGTGTCACCGGGTATATGGTGCTTGACTCAATATTGTGTAGTTCAATCGGTGTACGATGTCACCGGGTATAGGGTGCTTGACTCAATATTGTGTAGTTCAATCAGTGTACGGTGTCACCGGGTATAGGGTGCTTGACTCAATATTGTGTAGTTCAATCAGTGTACGGTGTCACCGGGTATAGGGTGCTTGACTCAATATTGTGTAGTTCAATCAGGTGTACGGTGTCACCGGGTATAGGGTGCTTGACCTCAATATTGTGTAGTTCAATCAGTGTACGGTGTCACCGGGTATAGGGTGCTTGACTCAATATTGTGTAGTTCAATCAGTGTACGGTGTCACCGGGTTATAGGGTGCTTGACTCAATATTGTGTAGTTCAATCAGTGTACGGTGTCACCGGGTATAGGGTGCTTGACTCAATATTGTGTAGTTCAATCAGTGTACGGTGTCACCGGGTATAGGGTGCTTGACTCAATATTGTGTAGTTCAATCAGTGTACGGTGTCACCGGGTATATGGTGCTTGACTCAATATTGTGTAGTTCCAATCAGTGTACGTGTCACCGGGTATATGGTGCTTGACTCAATATTGTGTAGTTCAATCGGTGTACGATGTCACCGGGTATAGGGTGCTTGACTCAATATTGTGTAGTTCAATCAGTGTACGGTGTCACCGGGTATAGGGTGCTTGACTCAATATTGTGTAGTTCAATCAGTGTACGGTGTCACCGGGTATAGGGTGCTTGACTCAATATTGTGTAGTTCAATCAGTGTACGAGTGTCACCGGGTATAGGGTGCTTGACTCAATATTGTGTAGTTCAATCAGTGTACGGTGTCACCGTGTATAGGGTGCTTGACTCAATATTGTGTAGTTCAATCAGGTACGGTGTCACCGGGTATAGGGTGCTTGACTCAATATTGTGTAGTTCAATCAGTGTACGGTGTCACCGGGTATATGGTGCTTGACTCAATATTGTGTAGTCCAATCAGTGTACGGTGTCACCGGGTATATGGTGCTTGACTCAATATTGTGTAGTCCAATCAGTGTACGGTGTCACCGGGTATATGGTGCTTGACTCAATATTGTGTAGTTCAATCAGTGTACGGTGTCACCGGGTATAGGGTGCTTGACTCAATATTGTGTAGTTCAATCAGTGTACGGTGTCACCGGGTATAGGGTGCTTGACTCAATATTGTGTAGTTCAATCAGTGTACGATGTCACCGGTATAGGGTGCTTGACTCAATATTGTGTAGTTCAATCAGTGTACGGTGTCACCGGGTATAGGGTGCTTGACTCAATATTGTGTAGTTCAATCAGTGTACGATGTCACCGGGTATAGGGTGCTTGACTCAATATTGTGTAGTTCAATCAGTGTACGGTGTCACCGGGTATAGGGTGCTTGACTCAATATTGTGTAGTTCAATCAGTGTACGGTGTCACCGGGTATAGGGTGCTTGACTCAATATTGTGTAGTTCAATCAGTGTACGGTGTCACCGGGTATAGGGTGCTTGACTCAATATGTGTAGTCAATCAGTGTACGATGTCACCGGGTATAGGGTGCTTGACTCAATATTGTGTAGTTCAATCAGTGTACGATGTCACCGGGTATATGGTGCTGACTCAATATTGTGTAGTTCAATCAGTGTACGGTGTCACCGGGTATAGGGTGCCTTGACTCAATATTGTGTAGTTCAATCAGTGTACGGTGTCACCGGGTATAGGGTGCTTGACTCAATATTGTGTAGTTCAATCAGTGTACGGTGTCACGGGTATAGGGTGCTTGACTCAATATTGTGTAGTTCAATCAGTGTACGGTGTCACCGGGTATAGGGTGCTTGACTCAATATTGTGTAGTTCAATCAGTGTACGGTGTCACCGGGTATAGGGTGCTTGACTCAATATTGTGTAGTTCAATCAGTGTACGGTGTCACCGGGTATAGGGTGCTTGACTCAATATTGTGTAGTTCAATCAGTGTACGGTGTCACCGGGTATAGGGTGCTTGACTCAATATTGTGTAGTTCAATCAGTGTACGGTGTCACCGGGTATATGGTGCTCGATTCAATATTGTGTAGTCCAATCAGTGTACGGTGTCACCGGGTATATGGTGCTCGACTCAATATTGTGTAGTTCAATCAGTGTACGGTGTCACCGGGTATAGGGTGCTTGACTCAATATTGTGTAGTTCAATCAGTGTACGGTGTCACCGGGTATAGGGTGCTTGACTCAATATTGTGTAGTTCAATCAGTGTACGGTGTCACCGGGTATAGGGTGCTTGACTCAATATTGTGTAGTTCAATCAGTGTACGGTGTCACCGGGTATAGGGTGCTTGACTCAATATTGTGTAGTTCAATCAGTGTACGGTGTCACCGGGTATAGGGTGCTTGACTCAATATTGTGTAGTTCAATCAGTGTACGGTGTCACCGGGTATAGGGTGCTTGACTCAATATTGTGTAGTTCAATCAGTGTACGGTGTCACCGGGTATAGGGTGCTTGACTCAATATTGTGTAGTTCAATCAGTGTACGGTGTCACCGGGTATAGGGTGCTTGACTCAATATTGTGTAGTTCAATCAGTGTACGGTGTCACCGGGTATAGGGTGCTTGACTCAATATTGTGTAGTTCAATCAGTGTACGGTGTCACCGGGTATAGGGTGCTTGACTCAATATTGTGTAGTTCAATCAGTGTACGGTGTCACCGGGTATAGGGTGCTTGACTCAATATTGTGTAGTTCAATCAGTGTACGGTGTCACCGGGTATATGGTGCTCGACTCAATATTGTGTAGTCCAATCGGTGTACGATGGATAATTTGATCAGTACTACGTCGGCCGCCTTTACTTCCCAAGACCAGGCTGATCAGCCTGAGAGCCCAGATCAATTTTCAACTTCCGAATCAGCCCGGATGTGGATCTAACCCATGCCCACCCAGCAGACAGGTAGCGCATGGCCACTACGCTAACGCGGCTTCCCGCCCGTTTCCTGTTGGGTGTTGTTTAAATGCCCACCGTCCAGATCATGAAAAGATCCAGATCTGCAAGAGTCAGAGGTGGACGTCGTACCACTGGCCAGTCCGCTCCTTTATATGTTCTTTGAACTGAATCTTTGCTTTGAAAAAAAAAAACAACAACAACAAACAAACAAACATAAAACATATACACATTTTCTCAAATCGTTTAGAGAGTGTGATACACAAAGGGGGCGGTTTTCGACAATAAATTAAACATAAATGTCATATATCCAGAAATAAACAAAATAATAAATGATCTCGTTTCCATTAAAACATAGCACAGCAGTCACGTGGCTCTAGACCAGGGGTCACCAAACTATGTCCCTCGGGCCGGATCCGGCCTGCGACGTCATTTCATCCGGCCCGCCGACGGTACTCGAACTTGCTTGATATAACGTATGGAACACGAGATGTTGTGATACAATTTACATGTAAATATTATGTTTAGAATAATAGACGATCTTCACATGTGCGGAGACCTCCTGGCTGCTACGTGTCTAAACTTTACCATTTTAAATTATAAATTGTTGTATTTAGATTGTTTATCGCAATGTTTGCTTATTTAGCGCCATCCCAAGCCCTCCCCCGGCTCGTGGTAGCACAGCCTACGCTATGACGTTACCATAGTTCTCATGGCAAAACACACACACACACACACACACACACACACACACACACACACATGCATCTTTCCCTTCCCCAGATGCGTCCGGCTGTCAACATAGGTCCTATGCTCCAGAAATATTTACTTCTTTTTGCCAGTCATCCAGGTATGTAAGAAGAATAACTTTGTTTGACAGTGATAGGTAAGTGAGCTACAAGTGTGAATAGAGGCAATAAAGTAGCAAACATAGCAGAAAATGCCATATAATCCTCGTGTTGTTACGAAAATATTATCCCCAGCTTAGAAAAATTCCCCGGTCAAGGTGTTAATCGAGCTGGTCTCTAGGCCAGTGTTTTTAACCTTTTTGCTGGAGCAGATCCTTACGCAAACGTTTACGCTGCTCAAGGAACTCAGTGCGATGATCCAAGTGACTGTCCTACTTTATGTAATAAACCAGATGGATAGAAATATTGCATTTGGGCGATTTCGGTCTGTTTCGGCTGAACCACTAGCTGCCACTCGCGGAACCCGGGTTGAAAAACTCTGCTCTAGGCTGTTTATTCAGGCCGGCAAACATTATGTAATATATATTATTACCAAAGGTACCTATAAACTTTATATGTACCTTTGGTGAGCCGTAGCTTCACCAGTGACCCCTAGTCCTATACTTGTCTTTTGTTTCAATGGGATTTTAATTATGTTTCTAATTCAATGTCTTTTTCATTTTAAGATTCCGTGAACTTCACCCTTCATTATGGCTACTAAGAATAGAAAAGTGGACGCCGAGTGTCGCGTTTTTAATTAAGAATAGGGAGTAAAGTACTTCTTTGTGGAAACAAAGGACCAGAAAACCATTGCGTAATATGCAGCGAAAGTGTTGCCGTTTTGAAAGAGTATAATCTTCGGCGTCACTATGAAACAAAACATCTATCAACATACTCAAAGTTTTCTGGAAAGTTACGCTCTGAGAAATATGAGTCCATGAAGCGTGGTTTAGAAACACAAAGAAATCTCTTCACGAGAATGTTTGCTGAAAATGAATCTGTCACTCGTACAAGTTACAAAATAGTGCGTAAGATGGCAGAACGAGGAAGCAGCAAATGACTTGTGTCCTGAGAAAGCCGATGTTTTTTGGAACTATCAGCCTTTCGACAAGTTCAGTTGTGCGAAGAACAGAAGAACTTGGAGAGTTCTACAGATAATAGTGTTGTATTTCTTCAGTTTCGGAAACTCAACATTAGATAAGCAGCGGTAAGATTCAACAAGCTTTAGATATAAATAAATAGATGTAATAAAAATAAATAGATAGATATATATATATATAGATAAATAGATAAAATATAAAATAAAAAGATAGTAGTGCTACAGATAAGCGAAAAAACTAGGAACTTGTGGTATTCTCTGGCGCTGGATGAGTCTACTGATTTCTCGAGTTCGTCACAACTTCTCGTGTTCTTTCGTGGTGTCAATTTTGACTTTCAGATAGCGGAAGAGTTGGCATCCGTTTTCAGCATGCATGGAACAACAACTGGAAAAGCCATTTTCATGGAAGTGCAAAAAGATTTACAAGACTATAACTTCATTAGAATCAGCTGCGGGGTGTTACAGCTGATGGAGGGAAAAACATGGCTGCAATGAGGAAGGGTCTGGTGGGGCAGATCAAGACGCAGTTGGAAGATTTGCAGGCGCTCTGTTCATACATTGCATCATACATTAGCAAGTCTGTGGGAAAGACTTAGATATTGCTTGTGTACTGAAACAAGTCGTTTCTGCCGTGAACTTCATTCGGGAACATGCACCCAATCACCGTCAGTTCTAGGCTTTTCTTGAAGATATTGATTCTGAATTCTGTGACTTGCCTTATCACACATCAATCAGGTGGCTCAGCTGTGGTAAAGCCCTGTTTCGTTTTTACAAGCTCCGAAATGAAATATATATTTTCCTCAATGAAAAAGTTAGAACTGATCCACAGCTGTCAGATACTACCTGGCTGTCAAAGTTGTCATTTTATGTGGACATCACATCCACATGAATGAACTGAATTTGAAACTTCAGGGAAAGGATAACCTCGTCTTTGATCTCTACAGAATCATCAAAGGATATCGGAGAAAGCTGTCATTGTTTGAAGCACAACTGGAAGGAGAAAACTTTTCTCATTTTCACTGTTTCAAAGAGTTTTGGACTACAATCGCCGAAGATGTCAACCTTGATTTTCCGGGGGGGGGGGAGGGGGGGGGGGGGGACAAAAACAGATTATTCGCTACTTGAAGAAGCATTTAAAAAAGAAAAAAGAAAGAGATTTTAAGATCTTGGCAAAATTGACAGTAACATTTTTCTGTTCCAGAATCCGTTTCATTGTAACCATGATGATGTGCCAGTTGAACTACAGTTGGAGCTCATTGATTTGCAAGCAAATGACTTTTTGAAAGAGAAGCACAGAGAAGGAAAGCTTGTTGAATCTTACCGCTGCTTATCTAATGTTGAGTTTCCGAAACTGAAGAAATTTGCCGCTGGTATGGCATCAGTGTTTGGATTAACTTATGTCTGTGAGCAAACATTTACAAAAATGAAATATGTGAAGTCAA
>JACEFZ010017350.1:0-22500 GCA_014155875.1 Cepaea nemoralis | reverse complement strand
CCTATTTTGGTTAGTCCATTGAGTGGCGAGTGGCGGGATCTATCCATCTAATGGCAAGTTTTGGTCTGTCCATTGAGTGGCGAACTTTAGTATATCCACTGTCTGGCGAATGTTGGTCGCAAATGCTGCTGGGCTGGTCATCTGAGAGAAACACCCGAAAGCAATTTTGAAAATAGGTTACTTATTTCTTTATAGTTCATGAATATAGTACATTTTAAAAAAATCTATTTGAAATGTGAAAATGAAAATTACGGAGGCGGGTTAGCAAAAACAGAGCAACCATTAACTAGCGCTCAACTTCTGAATATTTCACGAATTAGAAACCATTGTGAAGCAGGAAGCAATCATTAAAATACTCATTCTAAGAGAAGTCGAAGAGAATTTCAATCCGCTGAATACGTAGCCACCATACAGTAATACAACTCACGTAGACATAGAATCAAGATCTGTTTAAGAGCGGGTGGGGTGGGGTATAACGCATTAGCGTACTCCCGTTCTGACAGAAGGTGAAGAAGCAACCACATACATACATTAGCAGCATGACTACAGCCAGTTCCGTCTACAATAAGCCATGGAACACGTGGACATTGTCAATGCCAGGCACATTCGCCAAGTTTAGACTATAGACAGTTCCGCGCTGTTTATGCTTCTATGCCGGCTGCATGGCGAAGAGGTTACGGACGCAGTTCGTAATCTCGCATACCCGCGTTCGAAACAGCTGTGGGAGATTTGACAGCAGACCGCCTTGCGTTGGTGTTTTACGAAATGGTATGGGTGCGAGTCGTCCAGAAAGAAAAGGCAAACTACTGAACGTAAACTTGCCAAGAGATCACAACAATAAAAAAAAATGCTGGTGTTGACTGCAACTTTCTATAACTTTTTAAAACATGCTTCTATACTTAATGCTTAATTGAAGAATGGACATCACTGCAATCGGCACATTCCCAAACTTGATTCACCCCCTGCAATCGGCACATTCCCAAACTTGATTCACCCCCTCTTCAAAGGGCAGGGAAGGGTTACCATGGTGATTATACCCCCCAGCACAATTACAAGTTTATGGTCCTTAAAATGCAGAAAGCTGAAGAGTAAAAAAAAAAACAATAAAAAAACATTGTTAGTGAATATGGTCATTAGGCCGCGTTTTTATTGAAATGTCTGGCAACACGCTACCTGATCTGACTTCTGCCATTCTTCTTCGCTTGTGCTGACTATCACTTCCATGATCAGGGTACGCCGCTGGTGTGCCAGTGTGACAGGACTCCTGGTTTCCAGGCAAGAAACCGCTCAGACTTACCGACTGTAAGCATAGGAAACTGACTGGCTACTGAAGCGAAAGAAATGGGCTTCTGACGGGGTTCTGGACATACTGCAGTGGTCATGTATGGGGGATCATCTTCGCTTACAGTGTGCCTAATTTAGTGTTTCAAGTCTGTTTACCGCTGCCAAGATAGCTGCAGGGAGACGGGACCTTTGGGAAGAAACAAGCAAGTGAATATCTCTTCATTCGCATTAATATAGTGTGTTGTACGTATGTGTTTGTTTCTTTGTGTATGTTTCTCTCTCTCTCTCTCTCTCTCTCTCTCTCTCTCTCTCTCTCTCTCTCTCTCTCTCTCTCTCTCTCTCTCTCTCTCTCTCTCTGTGACATGATAGGATACCTCTAGAAAGGACGCACACTGAATCTATACAGTTGTAAGAATACATGTCGACACCATCCCCATGTGTCATGCCGACAGGCGTGGGTGGTCTCGGTTCCCAGTCTTATACGATAACGGAAATCTTGGACCAGGTCTGTGTTCTGGACCCGATCACAGGTTGTGACCGAGCCATGCGGGCGAGGTAGTCTCTATCTGATTCATTCCTGTGTCCTTCACCGTGAGAGCACATGAAGCGGTCTTCCAGGAGGAGACTAGTACCACAAGCGCAATACACCTGTAGGGTGTGTCAACAAGGACCATTGCTTCTACTTCACTTACAAACCTCGGTTATATACAAGTCCCTTTAGTTCACATTTTAAAATCGTCATTACTTCCCTCCTCTCATGGATATTAAAATTGTGGTCGTTTTATTGCACACATGTTATGTCATATCCGACTATATAGAACATAGGTGCACACATGTCATATCTGACTATATACAACATAGATGCACACATGTCATATCCGACTATATCCAACACAGGTAGACACATGTCATATTCTACTATATCCAACATAGGTGCACACATGTCATACCCGACTATATCCAACATAGGTGCACACATGTCCTATCCGACTATATCCAACACAGGTACACACATGTTATATCTTACTACATCCAACATAGGTGCACACATGTCATATCTGACTGTATACAACATAGGTGCACACATGTCCTATCCGACTATATCTAACACTGGTGTACACATATCATATCCGACTATATCCAACATAGGTGCACACATGTCATATCCGACTGTATACAACATAGGTGCACACATGTCCTATCCGACTATATACAACATAGGTGCACACATGTCCTATCCGACTATATACAACATAGGTGCACACATATCCTATCCGACTATATCCAACATAGGTGCACACATGTCATATCCGACTGTATACAACATAGGTGCACACATGTCCTATCCGACTATATACAACATAGGTGCACACATGTCCTATCCGACTATATCTAACACTGGTGT
Organism: Cepaea nemoralis; assembly: GCA_014155875.1. Classification (NCBI taxonomy): domain Eukaryota; kingdom Metazoa; phylum Mollusca; class Gastropoda; order Stylommatophora; family Helicidae; genus Cepaea; species Cepaea nemoralis. The sequence goes on along the minus strand of JACEFZ010017350.1, from coordinate 19,811 downwards.
ACACATGTCATATCCGACTATATCTAACACTGGTGTACACATGTTATATCCGACTATATCTAACACTGGTGTACACATGTTATATCCGACTATATCTAACACTGGTGTACACATGTTATATCCGACTATATCTAACACTGGTGTACACATGTCATATCCGACTATATCTAACACTGGTGTACACATGTTATATCCGACTATATCTAACACTGGTGTACACATGTCATATCCGACTATATCTAACACTGGTGTACACATGTCATATCCGACTATATCTAACACTGGTGTACACATGTTATATCCGACTATATCTAACACTGGTGTACACATGTTATATCCGACTGTATACAACATAGGTGCACACATGTCCTATCCGACTATATACAACATAGGTGCACACATGTCCTATCCGACTATATACAACATAGGTGCACATATGTCCTATCCGACTATATACAACATAGGTGCACACATGTCATATCCGACTATATCTAACACTGGTGTACACATGTTATATCCGACTATATCTAACACTGGTGTACACATGTCATATCCGACTGTATACAACATAGGTGCACACATGTCCTATCCGACTATATACAACATAGGTGCACACATGTCCTATCCGACTATATACAACATAGGTGCACACATGTCCTATCCGACTATATCCAACATAGGTGCACACATGTCATATCCGACTGTATACAACATAGGTGCACACATGTCCTATCCGACTATATACAACATAGGTGCACACATGTCCTATCCGACTATATCTAACACTGGTGTACACATGTTATATCCGACTATATCTAACACTGGTGTACACATGTTATATCCGACTATATCTAACACTGGTGTACACATGTCATATCCGACTATATCTAACACTGGTGTACACATGTCATATCCGACTATATCTAACACTGGTGTACACATGTCATATCCGACTATATCTAACACTGGTGTACACATGTTATATCCGACTGTATACAACATAGGTGCACACATGTCCTATCCGACTGTATACAACATAGGTGCACACATGTCCTATCCGACTATATCTAACACTGGTGTACACATGTTATATCCGACTGTATACAACATAGGTGCACACATGTCCTATCCGACTGTATACAACATAGGTGCACACATGTCCTATCCGACTGTATACAACATAGGTGCACACATGTCATATCCGACTATATCCAACATAGGTGCACACATGTCATATCCGACTGTATACAACATAGGTGCACACATGTCCTATCCGACTGTATACAACATAGGTGCACACATGTCCTATCCGACTATATACAACATAGGTGCACACATGTCCTATCCGACTATATACAACATAGGTGCACACATGTCCTATCCGACTATATCTAACACTGGTGTACACATGTCATATCCGACTATATCTAACACTGGTGTACACATGTTATATCCGACTATATCCAACATAGGTGCACACATGTCATATCCGACTGTATCTAACACAGATGCACACATGTCCTATCCGACTATATACAACATAGGTGCACACATGTCCTATCCGACTGTATCTAACACAGATGCACACATGTCCTATCCGACTATATCTAACACTGGTGTACACATGTTATATCCGACTATATCCAACATAGGTGCACACATGTCATATCCGACTGTATCTAACACAGATGCACACATGTCCTATCCGACTATATCTAACACTGGTGTACACATGTTATATCCGACTATATCCAACATAGGTGCACACATGTTATATCCGACTATATCTAACACTGGTGTACACATGTCCTATCCGACTATATCTAACACTGGTGCACACATGTTATATGCGACTATATCCAACATAGGTGCACACATGTCCTATCCGACTATATCCAACATAGGTGCACGCATGTCCTATCCGACTATATCCAACATAGGTGTACACATGTTATATGCGACTATATCCAACATAGGTCTATAGGACTATATCTAACACAGATGCACACATATCCTATCCGACTATATCTAACACAGGTGCACATAAATCGTCAACTATTGGCTGTTGTTGTGTTGATGAAAGCCAGGGGGCCAAGGCTCGGTGGCCTATTAACTCGACACATGTCTTCCTGGGAACTCGGTTTTAAGGGTACTAACAATACTGCACTTTTCCCAAGGAAGGTCAGCGTCCTGTGTTGTTGCCTCACTAATTAGTGCATGTGCATATCGGTGTGTAGAATGTTGCAGTTAATTAGATTCCGATCTGTCAATGTGTGTCAGGAGTAAAATGTAGACATGTCCGAGCTATGATCTGTTTGTGGAATCACAATTTACGCAACACGTTGCAGCAATGATGTGTTAGTTCATTAACTTCAGAAACAATTAGTAAATTGTATTGACGAAGTGAATAGAGCTTTATGAGTGTGGTTATATAGACAAATAGGAGGGATGTAGCTAATGATGTGGTTATATAGACAAATAGGAGGGATGTAGCTAATGATGTGGTTATATAGACAAATAGGAGGGATGTAGCTAATGATGTGGTTATATAGACAAATAGGAGGGATGTAACTAATGATGTGGTTATATAGACAAATAGGAGGGATGTAGCTAATGATGTGGTTATGTAGACAAATAGGAGGGATGTAGCTAATGATGTGGTTATGTAGACAAATAGGAGGGATGTAATTAGGGATGTGGTTATTTAAACGAAAAGGGGGAATGTAGTGACAGGAGACAGAGAAAATATGGTCGAATCCCAGAGAAACAACAGTGGAACATACACATTATGCACCACTGAGCCAAATAAAGCCAGACAATAAAGTTTATACAAGAGAAAACATTGCAGACAGTAAAGTTTATACAAGAGACAACATTGCAGACAGTAAAGTTTATACAAGAGACAACATTGCAGACAGTAAAGTTTATACAAGAGACAACATTGCAGACAGTATAGTGTATACAAGAGACAACATTGCAGACAGTAAAGTTTATACAAGAGACAACATTGCAGACAGTACAGTTTATACAAGAGACAACATTGCAGACAGTAACGTTTATACAAGAGACATTGCAGACAGTAAAGTTTATACAAGAGACATTGCAGACAGTAAAGTTTATATAAGAGACAACATTGCAGACAGTAAAGTTTATACAAGAGACATTGCAGAGAGTAAAGTTTATACAAGAGACATTGCAGAGAGTAAAGTTTATACAAGAGACATTGCAGACAGTAAAGTTTATACAAGAGACATTGCAGACAGTAAAGTTTATACAAGAGACATTGCAGACAGTAAAGTTTATACAAGAGACATTGCAGACAGTAAGTTTATACAAGAGACATTGCAGACAGTAAAGTTTATACAAGAGACATTGCAGACAGTAAAGTTTATACAAGAGACGTTGCAGACAGTAAAGTTTATACAAGAGACATTGCAGGCAGTAACGTTTATACAAGAGACATTGCAGACAGTGGAGTTTATACAAGAGACATCGCAGACAGTAAAGTTTATACAAGAGACATTGCAGACAGTAACGTTTATACAAGAGACATTGTAGACAGTAACGTTTATACAAGAGACAACATTGCAGACAGTAACGTTTATACAAGAGACATTGTAGGCAGTAAAGTTTATACAAGAGACATTGCAGACAGTAACGTTTATACAAGAGACATTGCGGACAGTAAAGTTTATACAAGAGACATTGCAGACAGTAAAGTTTATACAAGAGACATTGTAGACAGTAAAGTTTATACAAGAGACATTGCAGACAGTAAAGTTTATACAAGAGACATTGTAGACAGTAACGTTTATTCAAGAGACAACATTGCAGACAGTAAAGTTTATACAAGAGACATTGTAGACAGTAAAGTTTATACAAGAGACAACATTGCAGACAGTAACGTTTATTCAAGAGACATTGCAGACAATAACGTTTATTCAAGAGACAACATTGCAGACAGTAAAGTTTATACAAGAGACATTGTAGACAGTAACGTTTATTCAAGAGACAACATTGCAGACAGTAAAGTTTATACAAGAGACATTGTAGACAGTAAAGTTTATACAAGAGACAACATTGCAGACAGTAACGTTTATTCAAGAGACATTGCAGACAATAACGTTTATTCAAGAGACAACATTGCAGACAGTAAAGTTTATACAAGAGACAACATTGCAGACAGTAACGTTTATACAAGAGACATTGCAGACAGTAACGTTTATACAAGAGACATTGCAGACAGTAAAGTTTATACAAGAGACAACATTGCAGACAGTAACGTTTATACAAGAGACATTGCAGACAGTAACGTTTATACAAGAGACATAGCAGACAGTAAAGTTTATACAAGAGACAACATTGCAGACAGTAACGTTTATACAAGAGACATTGCAGACAGTAAAGTTTATACAAGAGACATTGTAGACAGTACAGTTTATACAAGAGACAACATTGCAGACAGTAACGTTTATACAAGAGACATTGCAGACAGTAAAGTTTATACAAGAGACATTGCAGACAGTAAAGTTTATATAAGAGACAACATTGCAGACAGTAAAGTTTATACAAGAGACATTGCAGAGAGTAAAGTTTATACAAGAGACATTGCAGAGAGTAAAGTTTATACAAGAGACATTGCAGACAGTAAAGTTTATACAAGAGACATTGCAGACAGTAAAGTTTATACAAGAGACATTGCAGACAGTAAAGTTTATACAAGAGACATTGCAGACAGTAAAGTTTATACAAGAGACATTGCAGACAGTAAAGTTTATACAAGAGACATTGCAGACAGTAAAGTTTATACAAGAGACATTGCAGACAGTAAAGTTTATACAAGAGACATAGCAGACAGTAAAGTTTATACAAGAGACATTGCAGACAGTGGAGTTTATACAAGAGACATCGCAGACAGTAAAGTTTATACACGAGACATTGCAGACAGTAACGTTTATACAAGAGACATTGTAGACAGTAACGTTTATACAAGAGACAACATTGCAGACAGTAACGTTTATACAAGAGACATTGTAGGCAGTAAAGTTTATACAAGAGACATTGCAGACAGTAACGTTTATACAAGAGACATTGCGGACAGTAAAGTTTATACAAGAGACATTGCAGACAGTAAAGTTTATACAAGAGACATTGTAGACAGTAAAGTTTATACAAGAGACATTGCAGACAGTAAAGTTTATACAAGAGACATTGTAGACAGTAAAGTTTATACAAGAGACAACATTGCAGACAGTAACGTTTATACAAGAGACATTGCAGATAGTAACGTTTATTCAAGAGACAACATTGCAGACAGTAAAGTTTATACAAGAGACATTGCAGACTGTAAAGTTTATACAAGAGACAACATTGCAGACAGTAAAGTTTATACAAGAGACATTGTAGACAGTAACGTTTATTCAAGAGACAACATTGCAGACAGTAAAGTTTATACAAGAGACATTGTAGACAGTAAAGTTTATACAAGAGACAACATTGCAGACAGTAACGTTTATTCAAGAGACATTGCAGACAATAACGTTTATTCAAGAGACAACATTGCAGACAGTAAAGTTTATACAAGAGACAACATTGCAGACAGTAACGTTTATACAAGAGACATTGCAGACAGTAACGTTTATACAAGAGACATTGCAGACAGTAAAGTTTATACAAGAGACAACATTGCAGACAGTAACGTTTATACAAGAGACATTGCAGACAGTAACGTTTATACAAGAGACATAGCAGACAGTAAAGTTTATACAAGAGACAACATTGCAGACAGTAACGTTTATACAAGAGACATTGCAGACAGTAAAGTTTATACAAGAGACATTGTAGACAGTAAAGTGTATACAAGAGACAACATTGCAGACAGTAAAGTTTATACAAGAGACATTGCAGAGAGTAAAGTCTTTACAAGAGACATTGCAGACAGTAAAGTTTATACAAGAGATATTGCAGACAGTAAAGTTTATACAAGAGACAACATTGCAGACAGTAAAGTTTATACAAGAGATATTGCAGACAGTAACGTTTATACAAGAGCCAACATTGCAGACAGTAAAATTTATACAAGAGACATCATTGCAGACAGTAACGTTTATACAAGAGACATTGCAGACAGTAACGTTTATACAAGAGACATAGCAGACAGTAACGTTTATACAAGAGACATCATTGTAGACAGTAAAGTTTATACAAGAGACAACATTGCAGACAGTAAAGTTTATACAAGAGACAACATTGCAGACAGTGGAGTTTATACAAGTGACATTGCAGACAGTAAAGTTTATACAAAAGACAACATTGCAGATAGTAAAGTTTATACAAGAGACATTGCAGACTGTAAAACTTATACAAGAAACATTGCAGACAGTAAAGTTTACACAAGAGACATTGCAGACAGTAAAGTTTATACAAGAGACATTGCAGACAGTAAATTTTATACAAGAGACATTGCAGACAGTAAAGATTATACAAGAGACATTGCAGACTGTAAAGTTTATACAAGAGACAACATTGCAGACAGTAACGTTTATTCAAGAGACAACATTGCAGACAGTAAAATTTATACAAGAGACAACACTGTAGACAGTAAAATTTATACATGAGACAACATTGTAGACAGTAAAGTTTATACAAGAGACAACATTGTAGACAGTAACGTTTATACAAGAGACATTGCAGACAGTAAAGTTTATACAAGAGACATTGTAAATAGTAAAGTTTATACAAGAGGCATTGCAGACAGTAACGTTTATACAGGAGACATTGCAGACTTCAAAATTTATACACGAGATACCATTGCAGACAGTGGAGTTTTAAAAGAGACAACATTGCAGACCGTAAAGTTTATACAAGAGACAACATTAAGAAAATACAGTTTATATAGAGACAACATTGCAGACAGACAGTTTCAGACGTACGGGAAAATAATTAGAAGAGGAATGAGATAAAGTTTTTTTTTTTTTTTTGTTCGCATATCCTTTACAGGACATCGCTGTCAACATCAGCATATTTCAGCTGATTGTTGATTTCTTGGCACGATTACGATCAGTAGTTTGCCATTGCTTTCGGAGCGACCGGCTCACATACCCCGTAAGTTACCGACGCGGAGAGAATCGCTACCGATTCTCGCGCACGTGACGTTATTCGCGAGATTATACGGGATTACGGAGAAAGTCGTGTAACTCCTAACCAGGGAGACCGGTGAGATAAAGGTGAGACATTAAAATACTTTAGCCGTGGACAGATCAACAGTTTCTTATTGCATGGTCTGCTGGGGGAAGAATGGCGGCAACATGTGTAGGAGGGAGACAACCTTACGTGGGGGGTAAATATAGTATGTCCAGAAATGAATGCCATCATTCACGATCAATTATTTTGAAAACTGTCTGTTGCATCGCTATGAAATTTTTCCTGCCGTCTTATATTTACCCCCACCCAAGGAATATGTCTTTGATAGGTCCAAAAGCAACTTAAATCATGAAAAGCGGCGACATTTCTTTGATGTTTTGATGAAAAACTAGTGATTTCTCGCTAACAAACTTGTTTTACAGTAATGCCAATGCCCCCGCCAGTTCGGATGACAAACACAAAGCGTATCCAGAATCGTATGGGAGTGGGTGCATTGTCTGCGCTGCTGAGACGGAATATGATTACATGTTTTGCACGACGAATATAGCTGTGAATGTCTCTGTAGTGGGCTTCCTTCTTAACGGTCAAGATGTTGGTCCTCTTTTCATTGAAGTTTAAAGAATGATTCGTATATTCGTGTGTTGTCCCCTGATTTGACAAACGTGTTTCTTCTCACGTTTCTTGTTATGCCACAATATGTCAGTTCCCACCACAAAATTACTCTTCGGTTGGTATTCGATGCGTCTAGAGCTTTTTGTTTTTTCAATGTCAATTGTTTGTCACAGTTGAGAGCTCACGGAATTGAAAATTCATCACTGTGGAATACAAACTGTTGCCATTAACAAGATGTATTGTTTATGCCGATGCTGTACTGTTTAGGGCCTGCAATTCTTCTGAATATTTGTAGCACAATATCCCAGTTGGTGTGCACGTGGATTAAGGTCTGTGATCTGCTCAGACCTTAATCTGTGTTGGACGATTCCAGTAGGTTGATGACTGCTGTCGGTTGCATAAAATTCAATCCATCCTTTCTCCAATAGTCCTCTTCCTCTTTCAACACATGGTCCTCACATTTTTCCAGTAACTTTTATCAATATTTAATAGCGCGGACTGGATTAGTATCTTGACGTCAGACAATTTGAATATAGTATTGTCAGCTGCCACCTGTCCTTTAATTTTAGCCCACACTCTATAGGGTTAAAATGAGAATGGTACGGCGGAAGTCTCAAGCACCCATGACGATGCTCTTCTATCAACTTGTCGATTTGATATTTCTTGCTTTTTGGCGTCTGTTTTACAAGGGAAAAGAATTCTAGCTTGAAATACGTTTCTGGAAATGGTATGTTTTCCATTCGGAGCCATATCTTTATTGCTCCCTTTGTGCTAGATGCTGTAAGTATTTTGTCTTCTTGGGCAACAGCATTAATATCATGCATTGTCAATAATTGGACCCGACGGTCTATCTAGGGATGGAAGCACAGTATTCTCGAGCCAATCTCTAAATACATTCCATTCGTCTTATTATGATAATCCCTATTGTCTGTATGCTTTGATACGAACACGAGCCCTGCATTCTGTTGTAAGCCATTATGCGTATTACCAGCATGGGCCATGACCAAAAGCTGTCCTATACTACTGGAAACATATCGCTTTATCTGTCCATCCACTGATTGCCATTCCTTCTCACTTGTGTGGTGCGCATTGATTCACATTTCTTCCAAACACACTATGCCATAATTTTCTTTGCGCATTTCCCTTATTTCACGTAGGTATCTGCTTCTCATGGCTCCTAAATGCGGTCGCTCGCAAAGAATATTTCTACTGCCCTTGTACTTTCTAAAAGTGGAGATAATATCCTTAAAATTTTCCACAAAGTTGTTTTGGTTAGCTCTATGTTATTGTTCTTTCTCAACCAAACACTAAGTTTTTTTACAGTCACTGTTTCTTTGGCATCCAGCATTTTTATAATGCTGGATAATCCTGGATATAAAATCCAAAATTTCTATAATTTTAGGAGTCTCCGTGGCGAAGTGGTCAAGCCTTTTGAATCGGGCTTCAAAGGTTGTGGGTTCGATTCCGGGCCGCATCCTTCGGTTCACAAGTTAAATTTTTCGGAGACTTCTGTTGGTCGTCGCAAGAGCTGTGGATTTCGTGCTTTGTGCGATGCTTTCCGCGATGCGGAAAGAGACCGAGCCATATGGGATAGAACCCGGTGCAATGAAGTCGACCATGTCTACTCTTAAGCGACTTTTTAAAGCATTTTATAATAGCTCGCCTTATGACATCTTTGTCAAAGCTGTGTACAATAACCTCTCTACCTACCGTTTGGTTATTGCGTGGTGGTTTAATTCCAGATTCTTGCACCAATAGACGAAATGACCGTTTACTCAAACCCAATGCATGCACTGTTCTTTTTTCGGAATTTGTAATAGTATAAAACAGTTTCCTGCGATCAGCTTCTTGACAAAAATATGTGTACAACTTCATAGCGATGCTTTAAAGTGTATACACAATTTCGCATTCAGTCCCATTGAAAAATATTCACACATTTCAATGTTAGCGATAAGTGGTAAGATTTAAAAAAAAAAAAAAAAAAAAACATATTAATCAGGTTTCATGAAATAACCCACATTTTGAGACACCTCTGAACAGTTCCAGTTTAAACAACGTGGGGTTCTTGGCATAATCCCAATCCCGTGAAACACGTAAAATATTCAACATTGAACGCTGATTGTCTGGCTACGCTGTAATACATTTAAAATTATGAATTTCATCTCGGACCCGTAAATTATATACCGCATATAAACAAACTTTGAAATCTGCTTTAAAATCTCCAGAACAAAAAAATGTTTGTTTGGTGGACACAATGATAAGGTTATATGCTAAATCTCATCATTTTCCTTCAGTTGGTTACTGAGATATGGAATTTTATATTGGGGCAGACAAAAGTAAACGCACTATAGCACCAAGAGAGGTACTTGTCGAAGCCTGTAGCAGTAGTCATGAGGAGGGACAAACGGCAATGTGCACTCACTGCAGCCGACCTTCAAAGCGGAGATGGCGCTTGATGATGAAGATTGAAGCGATTGGGACCATACAAGGGCTATTGCTTATTAATTATGCATACGACCCTTTAAGGCCAGTTTTTCACCAGCCAGTGCCGGTTCTCTTCTAGTCTGTGAGAAGGTAGGTATATTAGGTGTGGCTTTGTGATGTAATAATTGCACACTGATCAGCCGAAACTGGGAGGGCGGAACTGGTGGCCTGTTCACCGTAGGGCGGCTGTTTTACCTCTCTACCAAGTATCTGCATGATTAATCAGAAGCCCGTTGTAATGACTCTCATTAGGAATCGCCCATGACTCATCGTGACTCACAAACTCAGTGAGGCGATTAAATAATTAAATTGTACGCCTCAACAGCCGTATTCCCCTCCTAATCCTCCTCCTCCTCCTTCTTCACAGCTGTCTGTCTGTCTGTCTGTCTGTCTGTCTGTCTGTCTGTCTGTCTGCTGTCTGTCTATGAGAATAGAATATGTCTGTTGTTTCTTACAAGGTTTTTGGCTATCTTAAGCTATTTCGAAACATTTCAATTACTCATTTGCTGGTCTGATAGTTTCTGAAATCCTCTGTAAAGTAAATTTATGTGATTTTGCTTATTTTGTCCAGGATTCAGTTGTATGTTACATTTGTTGTTATATATCACGCAAGAAATCATTTTGTAACTTACAACTGCGGGAAAAACAATGACAGTAAATTGTTTAAATACGGTCATTTGTATTTTTTAATTTGTCAAGATTCAGACGAATTGACACACAGACATGATGTAACATATCGTATTCGACGCCTGGTCCCGTCGCTTGCCAAAGTGAGAGAAAGATGACCGCCTATTCCTCCTTGCTGTCAGGTCTACAAAATGAGGGAAAGATGACCGCCTATTCCTCCTTGCTGTCAGGATTACAAAATGAGGGAAATATGACCGCCTATTCCTCCTTGCTGTTAGGATTACAAAATGAGGGAAAGATGACCACCTATTCCCCCTTGCTGTCAGGCCTACAAAATGAGGGAAAGATGACCGCCTATTCCTCCTTGCTGTTAGGGTTACAAAATGAGGGAAAGATGACCACCTATTCCCCCTTGCTATCAGGCCTACAAAATGAGGGAAAGATGACCGCCTATTCCTCCTTGCTGTTAGGCCTACAAAATGAGGGAAAGATGACCGCCTATTCCTCCTTGCTGTCAGGCATGCAAAATGAGGGAAAGATGACCGCCTATTCCTCCTTGCTGTTAGGCCTACAAAATGAGGGAAAGATGACCGCCTATTCCTCCTTGTTGTTAGGCCTAAAAAATGAGGGAAAGATGACCGCCTATTCCTCCTTGCTGTTAGGCATACAAAATGAGGGAAAGATTACCGCCTATTCCTCCTTGCTGTCAGGCATACAAAATGAGGGAAAGAAGACCGCCTATTCCTCCTTGCTGTCAGGCCTACAAAATGAGGGAAAGAAGACCGCCTATTCCTCCTTGCTGTCAGGCCTACAAAATGAGGGGAAAATGACTGCCTATTCCTCCTTGCTGTCAGGATTACAAAATGAGGGAAAGAAGACCGCCTATTCCTCCTTGCTGTCAGGCCTACAAAATGAGGGAAAGAAGACCGCCTATTCCTCCTTGCTGTCAGGCCTACAAAATGAGGGGAAAATGACTGCCTATTCCTCCTTGCTGTCAGGATTACAAAATTAGGGAAAGATGACCGCCTATTCCTCCTTGCTGTTAGGCCTACAAAATGAGGAAAAGATGACCGCCTATTCCTCCTTGCTGTTAGGCCTACAAAATGAGGGAAAGAAGACCGCCTATTCCTCCTTGCTGTCAGGCCTACAAAATGAGGGAAATATGACCTGTCGTGTCCTCCTTTAAAGTGTCGTCCCTGGAGTGAGGAGATCCGACACCCACATTATAATATTATTTTTTTTTTCCCTCAATATTCTGGAGAATCCACCAGCTTCCGTCCAACACACTCCATCAGCCTATGGACACCTTTTCCTATCACTCTCACACTGTCGTACTATGCCCCCTTCTCATACTTCCCCAACGCAACATACTCAACAACTCTTACTTCTAGAAATTAATAAAGATTAATTTATTAAAATAAAAGTGTAACGTGTATGAGACGTGTATGCGAAGAAAATGTGTGACGTGTTCTATAAAGTGTAGAGAATCTGACTCTCAGACATCAGATCAGTCCGCTGATCACAGCAAAGATAGACCACAGCACGTTACGTCAGAACAAGTACGTCTCACCCGTTGCCGGAACCATCCTGCCGGATACTGCTTTGCTTCTGTAGACCTCTGGTAATCCCATTTCATGAACATGAGAAATAGACACCGGTGGTATGAACCGTTACTTATGGACCGGATTCACTCTACACAATGTCCGTTCCTAATGTTCTCTAACCAACTGCACAAGTTCTTTTCTAGTGTTTACACAGTTAGTAAAGTTAAGTGTTAGTCGACAGATCATCCTCGTTGCACATCGAACCATTCAGTCCGCAAGTGCTAATTACTAATGTTAATTGTTACTGTACTAACACTAGTTACTCTTAACCGGTTCTCGGTTCGTTACCACTGTTTAATGCTGTATGGTGCAACTGTAATCTTCACTATGTTGGGTGAATCAACCTCCCTCTAGCTTTTAATCACGTCTGTAAGCAATCTTTATTGATTGCCGAACTGGTGTTCTTCCGACTGGGATTTTCTTCCTTCCCAAAACTTTATTGAGCTTCCTTGGATCTGGTAGGGAACCTAGGATAGAAACAACACACCTGGTGATAGTACTAGTTCATGATTCTTTCGGCTGAGTGTAAGCCTATCACCTTGCCTAATGATCGTTAGCTAACTAGACTTAGTCATAGAGCAGATTAGCTACCCACCTAGAGTCGAATCAGGTTATGACAAAGAAAAAATCAGCAAACAGAATGTGGAACCCCTCCCACAAGGGACACCTACGGGAAATCCCAATTATCCCTCATTACTCAATTCTCAACTAGTAAAGCTTATCAACACTTCACTAATCTATTCTAGCTAACAGAGTCAAGTATCACTTCCCTACTCTAGCTAGTTTCCACTAACAGTGCTAATCATCACACTATAGTTTAACAAGGCTACTGCCTAAAGTAATTATAACGAATATATTATAATAGGTTATACCTTAAATGGCACCACTGCAGTCCTATCAATCATATCTACATCTGCCATTATAGGCACGTGTAAAATTAAGTCACTAATTAACACACGGTAGATATTATTTCCACTAGGCGCTGCCGTGCCCTGGCACTCTGACTAAAGCATAATTTCAAGTCCTCCCTAGCTGGTCCCAACTAGAGTTTATATGGCAAACTACCAAAGTTGTCCACGTGACTTTATCCTCTTCTCCCCCACACAGGTGTTATTTGGACATATCAACCATTTGCAAGGATCTATTTTTCCGGGCTTAAATCCTGTCAAAGTTGTCAGTAATTGTTAAGATTCTCAAAACAAGCCAGCGAATTTTATGACGACTTCCAACAAACAGTTGCAAATAACCCCGTCAAACTCTTCATGTTCCGGAAACCAAGAATTGACATATGTACTGTTTTCTCCCTACTAAGTACTTCCGTTTTACATCTGCCATTGTGATCTCACGGCTTCCATCTGCATTCAAATGTTGACAAACTTGTCAATCTTCTGTTCCGTGGTGACAATATATGTGATTCTAACTGGTAATGAACTGCCAACTCGGTGTATCCCTTCCTTCTCACTCAACACCAAATGTGTAGATGGGCTGACCCCACTGCTTCCATTTACATTCAAATGTAGACAAACTAATCAAGGCGATGCCAGGACCTGTCACCATCAACACCGACCGTTCCAAATCCGTTATAGATGTACACGTGCAGCTACAAATATTGTCCTGAGATTTTGACATCCGCGGTGTTTTTCCAGTTAGTAAAATAATGGTGCTGAAAATACACGCCAAGCAAACGTCGGGAATATTTATCTGTTTAACTCATGGCAATCTCGCGACATAGGCCCCCTCTTAAGAGAGTAGTCCATCTCACTCTCCTCCACCATGAGTTAAATCCAGATAATTCATTCCTCTTCTTCAGGAGCTGGGTGTCTTGACAAGAAATCCGCTCCAACATTCTCCTTCCCAGGAATGTACTCTACTGTGAAATTATACGGTTGAAGTAACAACGACCACCGCATCAAACGTGCGTTGAGCTTCTGAGAAGTAGCCAGGAACATCAGGGGCTGATGATCCGACTGAACCCGAAACTTAACTCCATACAAATATGGCTGAAATTTTTGCACTGCCCATACGAGGGACAAGCATTCTCTCTCGACGGTTGAATAATTCCTCTCCGCCTGTAGAAGTTTCTTACTTGCGTATGCCACAGGTTTCAAAACCGAAGCATCGTCTTTTCCTTCCTGTAACAAAGCGGCTCCAATTCCAATCCCACTCGCATCCGTTCTCAACACAAATGGTTTGGAAAGGTCAGGGAGCTGTAATACAGGTTTGCTGACCAAGGCCTCCTTTAACTGACTATAGGCATTCTCACATTCTGGTGTCCAAATGATTTGATCCGGGAATCCCTTTTTCAAGGTTTCGGTCAACGGAGCTCCCAGTTCCGTGAAATGTGGGATAAATTTGTGGTAGAACCCACACAACGAGAGAAAAGATCGCACATCCTTCTTCGTTTTTGGCCTTGGTGCATTTCTGATTTTCTCCAGGTTCTTCTCTTCTGGAACAATGTGTCCTGGAGTGATGGTGTGACCTAGAAATTCCAGAGTCTGGTAACCAATCATGCACTTGGTTGGACGAGCAGTAAGCCCTGCTTCCTTGAGCCTATTAAACACTCTCTCCAAGGATTGTAAGTGGTCATCCAGGCTGTCACTGGAAATCAGAATATCATCCATAAATGAGATGATGGACGGATCCTGTAACGGATCTAGTAAAGTCCTCATCATGCGTGTAAACACACTAGGTGCATTGCTAAGTCCAAAGGGCATGACCTTAAATTCGTAGTGTCCACTGGGTGTACTGAAAGCTAACAGTGGTCGAATCTCCGGTTTGACTGGTATCTGATAGTACCCCCGACTCAGATCCACCTTTGAAAAGTACCGAGCCTTATGGAGCCTAGCGAATAGCTGAGTTGGATTCGGCAAAGGTTCCACCTGAAACTGTGTATGACTGTTCAGCAGTCGGTAATCTATACACAACCTGTGTTCTCCACTTGGTTTGCGTAACAAAACTACCCCCGCATTGTATGGGGATGTGGATGGTGCAATCACGTCATCCTCCAGCAATTTTTTTATTTCCTCCTCCAGGGCCTTTTCTTTAGAGAATGGCACTGGGTAAACCTTCTGACGAACCGGCTCCTGTGTGGTCAAAGTCATCTCAAACTCCACCAACCTCGTTCGTCCAGGTTATCAGTCAGTATCTCCTTATGAGACTTGAGAACCTGGGTTATCCTTTCCCTCTCCTGGGAGGTCAGATCAGGGTTCACTTGTACATCCCTATAGGTTTCCTGGTGTACTAAGGGATATTCCCTGCCCTCGCTGGTTCCCACTTCTGTCTCCACTGCAACTGCCATTGCCATGAGGTGAGCTGCCTTGTCTCCGGGTCTCTCTTCGTATTTCCGCAAGAGATTGATATGGAAAATCTTCGACTTTCCCCGGATCCGGATTTGATAGTTGGTTCTGGATATCACCCTTTCCACGGGAAATGGTCCTTGCCAACCTATCTCCAGTTTGTTGTTTCCCGTTGGGAGTAGCAACAAGACTTTATCTCCCACCTCTAGAGATCTTTCTTTAGACCTACGGTTGTAGTAAGCCGCATGTCTTTTCCTGGCCTTTTTCAAGTTTTGATTTGCCAGAGTCCATCCCTTGTGGAGTTTTTCTTTCAGTTCCTCCACGTATTGATAGGATGAGATCACTTCTTCTGACGTCCCCTCTTCAGTCCAACTCCTCAACATGGCTTCCAACGGTCCTTTGATTGGACGACCAACAGCAACGTAGCGGGTGGTAGTCCTGTTGAGCCATGAGGAACTTCCCGATAGGCAAAGAGTGCTGCTGGGATATATTCATCCCACCTATCAGGTTTTTCCTGCGCTAATTTCCTGAGCATTGTCATCAACGTGCCGTTGAAAACGCTCTACTTGTCCATTGGCTTGAGGGTGGTAAGGGCTGGTATGTATGTGGTTAGAGTGAAACACCCTAAATACCTCCTCCATGAGTTTTCCACAAAACTGAGATCCATTGTCCGTCAGAATTTGATCCGGAAAGCCTAATCTGGTAAAGGCCTCCATCAGTGCGTCCGCCACTCTTTTCGAGTCAATCGTGGTCAACGGTATAGCCTCACCCCACATTGTACAGCAATCCACCATTGTGAGTATATACATGTTCCTCTTCCTAGTCCTGGGAAGTGGACCCACGATATCGATGGCTACCCTCTCGAAAGGAGAGTTCATGATGGGCATCTCACCCAACATCACCGGTGCTGTCCAGTGTTTCGGTGCCACCCTCTGGCACTCAGGGCATGACTTCACATACCGACGCACATCATCTGTCATTCCCGGCCAATAGTAGTGGCAGGAAATCCGCTGCATGGTGGCGGCAATACCCATGTGTCCACTAAAGGAGATGGTATGCCCCATATGAAGAATCTGGGACCGATGAGCTTTCGGGACGACCAACTGACCGTATAGGTTGTCTCCCCTTCCTGCTCTCCTGTAGAGTATCCTATTCTTCATGTAGTACTGCCCCCGTCCTGGTGGATCAGCACTTTTCTGCAGCTTTTTGTAGCAAGGACGTAAAGTATCATCCTCACTCTGGGGCAGTTCGTAGCTCCCCCGCATTGGGGTTAGTCACAATTGCGTCTGCCTCTTCCGTTTTCGCCTGAGAGCGAGTCTGCATTGCTCCCATATGAATAGGCTCCCTGGGCATTCCCAGAAAGACATACCGGCAACCTAGGATGACTGGAAAAAATGGGATCGGTCAATACAGCGGCCTTGATGGTGCCGGTGACGTACCGTGACCGAATCTCCACATTAGCAATGGGCAACTTCATGACTACAGCACTCTTCTGTGCAGGCTGTATATCCAAGGTTTCACCTGTGAATTGTTCTGGATGTACTAGATCCGCAGAAATCACGGCCTCCCCGTCCAGTCCTGTGTCGTATAAACACTCCACTTGACGACCGTTAACCTCTACCAATTCCACTACAGGTGGTTTTTCCTGGTCTGGAGTCTCTTCCTCGGTCTCGACCTGTTCGGTGGGCTCCACCTTAGGTTTTCCTGAGCACACGACGAATTGAGTGTCTCCTGACTTTCCCCTGCAGTCAATAGCATTGTGCGTGTTTGACTTGCATTCGTTGCACCATTTCCCTGTCCTAGATTTTCTATTGTCGGACTTGAATGAGCTCTCCTGGTGGCGAGCTTCCTTGTTGACCTTGGCATTTTCCGTGACAAACCTCCTTGGAAGTCACTTGACATGCTGCAAAATGAGGGTTCTTAGCCTTCGATTTGCAGTCCCTCGTATTGTGAGAGGGTGACTTACAAATTGAACACCACTTCTCCGACCACGGTCGTTTAGGTGTAGAGCTTGAGGTGCTCTTGCTTCCCTCCTTCTTCTTCTCTGAATTATCCTCTGATTTTTGCACATAAGGTTCCCACTTTTGGTTCCTGAGTTTTGGCTTTCTCTTGTCATGTTTCTCTTGACTTTGGTGTTGGTTGAAAGGTTTTCCCTACCTCCCCATGTACCTCGACGAACCGTTCTGCTAATTTATCACGAGGTCAATACGTTCCGCTCCTTGTTCTCCCAGGAACGTCCTGAGAGGTTTAGACATTTGCTTCTTCAGCTGGTCGACCACCATGAGCTCTTCCAGACTCTCATAGTCATGTGCGAACCCAGCCAAATCCATCACTTATGGAGATAGATTTAAGACGCAAACTGTAGGCGGCAAACAACTCTCCCGTTCTCGTTTCGCTGCTCGAAATTTTTTCCGGTAGGTATGCGATGTAACCTCGAATCGTTTCAGCAGAGCCGTCTTTAACTCATCATAATTGTCTCATGTCCTGGGGGCAGGCGAGTATAAACCTCGTATCCTGTCCCGCGTAATCCCTGGGATAGCTTAAGATTCCATTTGTTATGCTCCAGACCCATAGCAACTGACATAGCCTCGAAGCGTTGAAGGTATTGATCAATCTTCTCTTTGTCCTCCTCGTAGACCGCTAAAGGAAACTTCATTAGCATGGTACCCATGTCCACCTACTGGTGTTGATCCTGGATGGAGGAACCTCCAACTGCTCCCTCATTTTCTCCATTAGATTGACTCTTTCAACTCGAGTTCCCTCATCCGGTACTCGTGCTCCCTTTTCTGGGAGCTGCTGCCTGTTCAGCTTCTAATTCCTAGCTGCTTGCTCAGCTTCAAATTTCTTAGCTGGGGCTTGTTCCAACTCCATCCTTCTCAATTCCAGCTCGCCTTTCGATCATCCCTTTCTGCTTGACGAATACTCTCCTCCCTTCCTGTATGTAAATCCGTTAGAGCAGACCCCGCCAATCATTTCTTCCCCCTTTCCTTAATTCTAACGTGCTAAGTTAGGGGTGGCCATTATACGAGAGGTAAGCTAGCAGGTCTAGTACAATATAACTGCAAAATTACTATACCGATATATGACAAGTACTCATAAATCTCGATATTACCACACACAGTACATTCACTCAGTGAGACAAGAGTAGAATCAGGACCAACAGACCTATGCGACGTGTGAAGTTTGACAGGTAAGAATATAATCCTAACCCCTATCCACATTCACTCTAGCTGGATTCTCCAAAATGATATCTCCCTCTTATAACTAAGGGTACCGTGTCAAAGACCCCGTTGTCAGAAGCTCCCCCTGACAAACGTTCCTGCTTGCAGAGATCCTCGCTGTCCAAGGATTCCCGTTTACGGGAGATCCGCTGTCCAATGATCCCGTTTTACGAGAGAGCTCGTTGTCCAAAGATCACGTGACGATAGATCCCGCTGTCCCAAAGAATCACGGTTTAACGAGGATCCACTGTCCAAATATCACGGTTTTACGAGCCCCCAATAATGTCGTTCCTCCTTAAATGGCGTCCTGAGTGAGAATCCGACACCCACAGTATAAGATTATTTTTTTTTTTCCTCAATATTCTGGAGAAAAAATTGGTTTCCCAGCTTCTCCGTCCACACACTCCATCAGCCTGTGACCGACACCTTTTCCTATCATCGCACACTGTCGTACTTGCCCCCTTCTCAGACTTTCCCAAAGCAACATACTAACAACTCTTACTTCTAGAAATGAATACAGATTAATTGTTAAATCAAAGTGTAACGTGTAGGGAAACGTGTAATGCGAAGAAAATGTGTGACGTGTTTCATAAGTGTAGAGAATCTGACTCTCAGACAAGCAGATCAGTCGCTGTCACAGCAAAGAGAGACCACAGACGTAAAGGTCAGAACAGTACGT
This sequence comes from Cepaea nemoralis, assembly GCA_014155875.1. Classification (NCBI taxonomy): domain Eukaryota; kingdom Metazoa; phylum Mollusca; class Gastropoda; order Stylommatophora; family Helicidae; genus Cepaea; species Cepaea nemoralis. The sequence goes on along the minus strand of JACEFZ010017350.1, from coordinate 145 downwards.
CCGCACCCGTTGCGGAACATCCGCCGGATACTGCGTGCATTCTGTAGACCGCTGGTAATCCACATTTCAATGAACATGAGAAATAGACACAGGTGGTAATGAACCGTTTAATTATGGCGAAGTGACGGGAATAAGGGGGGGGTCT